>OZ030020.1:29984854-30337354 GCA_964023405.1 Apodemus agrarius
GAGAGGAAAAAACAATCAAGACAATTTTCCTTAAATACTATTTGTACTTTGTTGTTGTTGTGGGTAAAGAGCAATTAGGGAAACAATTGTTTGCTGTAAGGGAGGCAATGTTGGGCATCCGAGTGAGGAAATACATCAATAACGCATGCTTTTGGGTGCTTATTAGTTAACTGAGCATACAAAGTAATGGGTTTCCTGACGGCAGTTCCCTGTGCACTGTTCTTATTGATCTCCCTCCCACACTCATGCTCACCCTTCTTTCCAGTAGGCTGTCTCTGTTTTCACGTTGTACATATTCCATTACCCTGCTTTCTATTTCTTTACCAACTCATTTTCCATCTCCTCTTCCCCTCTTCTAATCTCCTTTCTAGCCTTAGAACCTGCAACTTCCCACACATACAAATAGAAATATATACAAATTACAATATATTACCCACAAAATAAGAGAACACGTGATATTTCTTAATTGGGTTTATTTTACTAAACATAATTATTTCCAGTTCAATCTTCATTGCTGTAGAAGTTATGGTTTCATTTTTATGACTTGATAAAATTCTACTGGGCATCTACATGTATAACTATTTCTTTTCTCCATTCCATTGCGGATGGCCATCCAGATCCAGCAGATAGGCACAGCCTCTGGTCGAGAGATGGGGGCATTCACCCATCTAAACGTTTTTAACCCAGAAATGTTCCTGTCCAAAGGAAGACAAGGGACAAAAAATAGACCCACTCCATCCAGCGATTTCCCCACCGGGGGATCCATCCTGTCTGCCAACACCAAACCTTACACTGTTGGTGTGGTCAAGAGGCACTTGCTGACAGGAACCTGGTATGACTGCTCCTTGGGAGGTTCAGCCAGCAACTGACCAATGCAGATGTGGATGCTTGGCACCAACCATCAGACTAAGCTCAGGGGCCCTGTGGGGGAGCTGGCAGAAGGACTGGAAGAGCTGAGGGGGATCGGAGCCCAGTAGGAAGAACAACATCAGCTGGCCGGACCACCCAGTTCTCCCAGAGACTATAACACCAACCAGAGTGTACATGGAGGGATCCATGGCTACAGATAGATATGTAGAAGAGAATGTCCTTGTCTGACATCAGTGGGAGGGGAGGCTCCTGGTCCCAGGGAGGTTTGATGCCCCAGTGTAAGGGGATGCTGGAACAGTGGGGTTGGGAGAAAGAGGGTGGAGGAGCACCCTCATGGAGATAAAGGGAAGAGGGGGAAGGTGGATGTGGGATGTGTGGTTTGTGGAGGGGTAACTGGGACATGGGATATCATTTGAAATATAAATAAATGGAATGATTAATAATATTAAACAAAGATTCAATATCTTAGCTATTGTGAATAGAGGATCAATAAACATGGAGATGCTACCATCTCTGTGGTTGGAGTCAGAGTATACGGGGCATAGAAGCAAAGTTGGCATACCTGGATCATACAGTAGTTCTTCCATAGTATTGGCTTCATGGTTTGTCATTTTACCAGAATTTCCTTTCCTGAGGTTAGCCATTCTGACAAGAGTGAGATGAAATCTCAAGGCAAGCATAATTTGCATCTCTCTGATAACTAAGAACAGTGAGCAACTTTTAAAAAGTCTTATAGACCATTTGTGTTTCTCCTTCTGAGAGCTCTCTGTGCAGTTTATTAACCCATCACGGTCACCTTCCATCTGACGTGTAGTGGGCAGAGAACTTCCCATTCTGCTAGCTGCCTCTTCCCTCCTGGATTCTCTCCACTATTACACAGAAGCTTTATGATTTTATGTAACTCCATTCGCTGATTCCTAGCATCACTTCCTAGGTGCCCTTTTTAATCTTATATAAAAAAAATAAGGAGGACAATATGATCTGATGAACTTGATCACATTTGAGAATTAAGTTTGCCTGTATGAACTTATTAATAAAGAAAGAGGATGATAATAGAAATTGGTTGGGAAAGGAGGCATAATCACTATCATCCATTACCTATTTATCCCACTTAGGAAGTGATACCAACCACAACACAAAGTTATGGGCACAATAGAAGAATTAATATTTATTGAGTACCCACTACATGACTGGTATGCTATATCTCCTATTTTATTTGATCCACAATTAAACTATTTAAGGCAAATATTACAATTTGATTTTTTACTCCAAATTTAGAGAGCGGAATGAGTAGGGGGAGGAGTAGAGAGTAAAATCAAATTTTTGTTACATAAACCTTATTATCTTTACAGAAAGGGGTCTTTTAAGAATGAGAGAAAATATAGAAGCACAAAGTATTCACAATATGCTTGTGTAAACACATACAACACATGTTTTTGTTGAGTTTCATTAAAAAAAATTAGTATCCTTATGTATTAAATCTTCAGTTTCAGTCTCTCAAATTTGGGACTTGTGATATTCCAGCGAAAATTTAAAGGAAGTTCATGAAGAAGGGTCACTGAATCTTGAGGTGATAGGTGTGAAGTAGGATCTGGACAGAATAAATTTAAGGAGTCATTTCATGAGCTATAACCTCATTTTGGCAGGATTAACAAACCGGAATTGTATAACTAGAAAGCCGAAGGACATCTGCCTGTAGTAAAATAGGGAAGAAGGAAGAGCCAAAAACAACAGAGTATTTATAAATCTCTTCCATGTTAGAGGTTCAGGCCACACCAGCCTGAAGATGGGGTAATGAGAAATGGGAGACTGGTCAAAGCAGTAGATCTCTCCCTTCCTGTCCATCTCATGACTGTTGACTGCACATCTTAGGCTCTGTCAGTGCCCAGTGCACTACTCAGGAGCAGAAAGTGGGAGTTTCAGGGACAGAATAGACGCAATAACAGGGCCAGTATTAAGTGAGTATCCCATGGCTTCTTAGGACAATTTCTGGTCCATGACATTCAGGCTGGTGAGACTTTCTGGCATTGTATATGAAAATCAAAGAAGAATTAGAATACCTATTTCCCCAAACCCCAAATGTTATTTAAGACAAATAGAAGACAAAACATAGAAGTGCTCTTGGTGTTTTTGTTTGTTTGTTTGTTTGGTTGGTTGGTTGGTTGGTTGTACCCCACCCCCCACTGCCTGCTCTACAAAAATAAAATCTGTTTTCTGAATCTTTATCTTAAAGATTTTTCTTGATCCGGGAATTTCAAGAAATGTGAGATGGTCTCTACAGATTGTATAAAACCTTTAGAGAACACCTCCAGTAGATAGGTGCAGCTCCCAGTTGAAGGATAGGGCCACCCATGCATCTCAAAATTTTAACCCAGAAATATTCCTGTTCAAAGGAAGCACAGGGACAAAACAAATAGAACAGAGGACAAAGGAAAGGCCATCCAGAAACAACTCCACCTAGGGATTCATCCTATCTGCAGACACCAAACACCCACACTATTACTGCCACCAAGAAGCACTTGCCAACAGGAGCCTGGTGTGGTTGTTTCTTGAGAGGTTCTACCAGCACCTGACCAATACAGATGCAAATACTCACAGCCAACCATCAGACAGAGCCCAGAGACCCCAATGGAAGAGCTAGGGGAAGGACTGAAGGAGCTGAAAAGGATTGCAACCCCATTGGAAGAACAATATCAGCTAACTGGACCACCCAGAGCTCCCAGGGACTAAACTTCCATCCAAAGAGTATACATAGAGGGAGCCATGGCTCCAGCTACATATGTAGTAGAGGATAGCATTATCTGACATTAACGGGAGGGGAGGTCCTTGGTCCTTTGGAGGCTCAATGACCCAGCGTAGGGGGATATTAGAACATTGAGGTGAGAGAGGGTGAGTGGGTGAAGGAGCACCCTCAAAGAGGCAAAGGGTAGGTGGGAGAGGGGGAATGGTGTTGGAGATTTGTGGTGGGGTAACCGGGAAGGGTGGTATCATTTGAAATTTTGTAAACAAATAAAATAATTAATTTAAAAAATACAAAAAAGAGACATGAGATACTAAGGGTTAATGGTTTACTGATAAATTTTCATAACTCTGAGTCATCTCCTACACTTAATGAGAAATCCACAAGTTTTCTGAGCTTCCAGCCACATACCCCAGCCTAGAAACTAGAAGATTTAGTGGGCATGAACTCTGTAATAGACTCTCCATAGATTAACTGCATGAAAGTGTAGCAGGCAGAAGTTACCACTAGCCACAGGGTAGGTATGCATTATTTAGACTTTGAAGAGTAAGGAATTTTCTTTAAGCTTCAAGTCATGGATGGCTGACAGAGTAAAATGAAAATTTTGAACTCCTAGTGTGGACTTAATAAAAATACATCCATTATTGATTTACCTTAAAGGGATAATGTATAACATATGCAAATCTCTAGTGACAGCACAGAGGTCAAAGATAAAATTCAGTCCTGGGGAAAACTTAACAAATTAACAATTCTGAAACAAGAAAGAATATTCCTAGATCTTTTGACAGTTTTACCATATGCTGAATTAAGTGACTAAGTCTTAGACTCTAGAATTGTCATAACTACAGATGAACTTAATCTGCTTCTCTAATAAATAATAAGCTCAACTGGCTTTTATTTCAAAATATTTTCTAACAGCCAATTAAAAGTACATGATCCTAGTCTCCTTGAAATTTGTCCAATTCAACTCAACCAATAATCCACATAGCAGTTGTGTATGAATTTGAAATTGCTGTCTTCTTAGGGTGCCAACAGCTCTTGCACTTATCTGGTGGCAGGGAACCACTGGTGTTCAGTGCACCACTGCCTTAACTTTTATGCAGTTCCATAGCCATCTGAAGAACCTGACATTGGAACAAGTTATAAACCTATTCCCATCAGGAGGAAACCCAGATGGAAAGACTCAAGAAACTGCACACTAAGGATTCTAGAAAGCTCATCAAAGCTTATATGAATGACCAGGGCATAGGGTAAGACTTTTCATGGTCAGTTATTTATACTTTTCATCCAACATTTCGCAAATTGGAATTTGTTTTCACTCAGATTTCTTTCCTTTTAGAGACAAATCCAGTTCCTTAGATGGGAGCTTCTGTGAAGCATTTGCATTTAAGATATGCAACTTATATGAACTTGTTTGCAAAACGCAGGGGACATGCATCCTTGCCTCCATCTGAAATTTAAGTGGAGCCCCCAAAAACTGGCTAGTAGAAATCTGTAAAATGAAATGCTGAAAGTAAAGTGAATGGTGTGTGGCTGATTGTTAATAGTTCCTAGGAAGAATGATTTTTGGTTTTGTTATTGCTGATTTAGCTTGGTTTTGTTATTATCATTGTTTGTACACTTTTTTATACTTCTAGTACCTTTATTTTTATTTTTTCTGCATAACTTATTTTTTTATTCTCATTCAATCTCAGCCACCCCCTTCTTCCTCTCTTCCCAGTCCCACTTTACAAATCCTTCCTCCCATTGCTCTCTCCCTTTCTCTTCAGAGAAAGGGAAGCCCCTTAGGGAAATGTTTTGTTCCCTATAAAATAGAGAAGACTCATAAGACACTTGAGTAATAAAAATGTTCAGATTACAAAACTAAAAATTCTCTTCATTCTTCCCCAAATTCCACTCCTTTCAGTGGAAACCACTTTCAGTAAGAGGATATCCACTCTTATTTTTTCCTGAAAAATTATACATGCACACACCTATGTACAATTTAATTTATACTAACTTCACTTAAAGTATGACATATACTTGATGGAGATTCCTAAGATATCATGTGTAAAGTTTTAAGCTCTAATATTTTCAGTTTGCCCAAATATAAACTGTTGTTTCAGTCAAAAATAATTAACTAATAAACACAAGATTTCAATGTTTCCTATAGACCCTTAAACCGAGACTATGGCCAATGCTCTTGGTTACCTTCCAGAACTTGATGATAAAACTCGATTGCTGAAGACACCACGAACTTAATCCGTAGCACATGAAGAAGAAATCAAGCTAGTACTCATCTGGAAGTTTCACCCTCACTAGTCAGTTTTCATAGCACTGAAAGGCACAATGCATGCTAGCAGAAGAGAAAAGCAATCGTCCCTGTAACCCAGCTGTGACCCTCGTGAGCTACACTAATAGCCAGACTGGCAGTACAGGGACAAATGTCAAGGGAGTAAAATGCCTTCTGGTTAGACTTATGTCCTATTCCATAAAATGAAGCCCATACCTGGCATAGCTGTGGTAATCAAGAGCCTGGAACTAGACTGGCCATTATGTCCTAGGAGAGAACCTACCATAATTTTTCTACAAAACAGACATAGTATTTATTAAACAAACTCTTAATGACTTATGTTAATAGATCAGTGTATCTCTCAACCCTCATCAGAAAAGCTTCTCTCCCTCCCTCTCTCTCTCTCTCTCTCTCTCTCTCTCTCTCTCTTGTTTTTTTTTTATTCAGTAGATAGTAGTTACCATAGAGACACACAGTTACTCATGGTACAAAGAATAATTGACTGTGTAGTCCTCAGCCACAAATAAGACATTAATATGACTATTCCCTTCCCAAGGCTCAGGGAACATAGGGTTAGAAGGGAGGGGAGGTAAGAGTCAGGGGAGATGAGTGATTACAAAGAACTAAAATTTCAAGCACAGCAGAGCAGTTGTACATAGACGGTTACAGTATTTGTGATAGAATGCAATAGACCTGTGCAAGCTCAAGCCAGGCACACACTAGACTGGAGACGGATATAGACATGAAGACACACCCCTAGCTGGGGATTGATTGACTGTGGATAGCTGCTCTTCAGGTAAGTACATATAATCTTCCATCAAGTTATAGTGGGAACAAGTGCACGGTGAAATTGTCCTTAATATCTTTCTTCATTAGTCAGTATTGAGAAAAACTATCCACCTTCCACATACAGAATAGCAGAAATGAAGACAGAGCAATTGGATAGAACATCTCCCAAAACTAATATCACTTGACACGTTTATTGATGTTTAGAGTCACTGGCAACAAAAAAGATGGAGAGAAGAGCACTCTGGAAATTCAGTGCATGTGTTTGTCTTAAGGATTCATACAGAGCAACTTAAACAGGCGGAAGACAGTCCCACTTCTGTGAGATAGTCTGCATTGATTCCATTGGGCTGGTTTCTTTGTTCTAGATTTCACAATGATAACTTCACTCTATTTTGTTGCTGGCATCTTGTTGAGAGGTACTGACAAGATAGTATTTTCCCAGTCAAGCAGGCTGCTGTGAGACCGTACTTCTCAGCTGCACTTTTGTTTCCTTTGTGACTTTCAAAGTATGGAACACTCAGCTTCTAAAGGACTGTATTCCTTATATGAGGGAGTATCCATCTTGGAATCAACATTTTGTGTTAAAATATGTAATATGAGTCTACTTCTGAAAACCAGACAAAGCTTTTTTGGTTATGTCTGTGAGTTCCCTTGCACTCTCATTACTTACAAAGATGAGCATTTTGATGACTATTTACATGGTTAACAGTGATAGCATCTATAGGAACTTTTAAAATTGTTCCAAGGAAGGCGATTGGAAGCATCATTACACAATAAGTACAATAAATGATACTCATTTGGGTTTGGTTTAGAAGAACTGTTCTCACATCATGATGCAATATGCCACTAATGCTATTGCATGAGGACATGTGAGCTTCTGTATGCAGGTATATCTGATATCCTTGTAAATATCCATATATTACCTTTTCTCCATGTATGCTGGGTTTAGTGGTATCAACTGTAATCCCAGCACTCTGGAGGTAGAGGTAGAGGTCTTGCTTTCAAGGTCACCCTGGATTATGCAAGCAATACCTTGTTTCAAAAATGTTACAAAAATTTATTTTTTTTTGGTTTTAAAGTTTTATAATTAGCAATGAACATTTAACGCTATCTAATGTTTTTTGGGGATTTATGATAATACTTATTCCTTTGGTTCTATCTGTAAGCATGGTATAATTCCTTTTTGTTTATATTAACAGCTTTTATTGTTTAATTTTCTTTGTATCATTGGGTTGTGTCGAAACTCATATAATGTAACCCATTCATTGCTTGAAGCAACAAGAAGTGGCCACACTGTAACCATGTTTAAAAGAGAAAAATAAATGGAAAATTAATAATGAAGGCCAGGATCTCCCTGGAGGAAGAGAGTCTTCTATGAAGCTACTTTCATTATATACTTGTACAGATTCTTCTTACTTCACCTTTTTAATTAAATTATCTAATTTGTTATGGTCTCATAAGGTTTGATACTTACTTTTTATGTGCTATAAAATTATTTAAATATTACATTAATAACTTTTCTTTAAGGGATTAAAGTAACATTTATGTAAAACCACGAGTGAGACCATTTGAAGAACAATTTAAAATATATTTGTTTATTTTTCATCTTTCAAAATATTTTTAAATGAATGCCTTATTCAAAACTAGAAAATCTTCTGCTTATGGGTATTGAAGACTTTGGGTCTGTGGGTCGTAGCATTGTTATCTTGCACTTTATGGCTAAAGTTGATTTATATGTGAGGACATACCAAATATGCTTTTCTTGCTCTGGGCTACCTCACTCAGGGTGATATTCTCAAGTTCCGTCCATTTGCCTGCAAAATGTATGGTGCCTTTGTTTTCAATAGCTGGCTCGTATTGCATTGTGTAGTTGAACCACATTTTATTTGTCTATTCTTTAGTTAAGGGACATCTAGGCTGTGTTCAGTTTCTGCCTAATAAAAATGAAGCCACTGTGAACATAGTTGAGCGAGTGCCCCTGTGGTATAGTAGGGCATTTTTGGCATTTTTGGCTATATGCTCAGGAGTGGTTTAGCTGGGTCTTGAGGTAAAACTCTTCCCGGTGTTCTGAAAAAAAACCTAAAACTGATGTACAAAGTGGTTGTATAAGTTTGCACTCCCACCAGCAATGGAGAAGCATTACACTTGCTCCACATCCTTGCCAGCATGTGCTGTTGCTTGAGTTTTTGATCTTAGCCTTTCTGACAGATGTAAGATGAAATCTCACAGAGTTGTTTTGATTTGTATTTTTGATGACTAAGAATAATGAATGTTTCTTTAAGTGCTTTCTGGTCATTTAAGAATTCGGTTTAGCTCTGCATCCCGTTTTTTAATTGGGTTGTTTGGTTTCTTGGTGTCTAACTTCTTGAGTTCTTTATATGTTTTGGATATTGGCCCTCTGTCAGATGTAAGGTTAGTGAAGATCTTTTCTCAATCTGTAGACTGCCATTTTGTCTATTGTCAGCGTCCTTTGTCTTTCATGAGCTTTTCAGTTTCACTAGGTTCTATTTGTCAATTCTATGCAAGCTTATTTTAGGGTCTTCATTTTGAGTCCATTGATTGACTGGTATTTTTCTATACCAATACCATGCAGTTTTTATTACTATTGCTCTATTGTACAGCTTAAAATCATGGATGGTAATACCTCCAAAAGTTTGGGGTTTCTTTGTACAGTATTGCTTTAGCTATCCTGGTTTGTTGTTGTTGTTTTTGTTGTTGTTGTTGTTGTTGTTGTTGGTGGTGGTGGTGGTGGTGGTTTAGTTTGGTTTTCCATATGAAGTGGAGAATTGTACTTTCAAGGTCTGTAAAGAATTGTGTTGGAACTTTGATGGGGATTGTATTGAATCTGTCAATTACTACAAATGCCAAGTTGAAGTGTAGAGCAGAAGGAGCCCTTTGAAACTCAGAAGATTACATGGACCTATACATGGTGGATTTGTATCACTAGATTTTTGCTTTGCTTAAGTGCAGTTATGTTTATGTCCCAGTTTTCCCCTTTGTAATAAAGATGCTTCCCTCTCTGTCTCTCTCTGTCTCTGTCGTCTCTCTCTGTCTCTGTTTCTCTGTCTCTCTGTCTCTCTCTCTGTCTCTGTCTCTCTCTCTCTCTGTGTGTGTGTGTATGTGTGTGTGTGTGTGTGTGTGTGTGTGTGTTTGTGTTTTATTTTAATCTTATAGGTTAAAGATACTTTAGACTTTTCTAGAGACTTCAGACCTATAATCTGCTGGGATTTTTATAGACTAAGGGATTTTCAGAAGTTGAATAGTGTTTCATATTAACATATTGACAAGAGAAGAATTGAAGACAAGTACTGAAAGATGATGGTTAGAAGTATTGTGCTTGTGGGAGTGCACTTTCTAACTGGACTTAAGGCCCCTTCAATGAGATAGAACCAATGCCTGACACTGCTTAAGTGGCCAAAAACCCAATCAGATATATAGCATGGGGTTAAAAAGAAAACACTATTACTCTGCTAAAGGAACATACCAAAGTAGCTCATAATAACATAATAAATACTGATACTATTACAAATTGATTTGTGTTTTTCATTTTCTACAATTTGGATGAGGAAATTAAGTCAACTGAGTCTTCATATCAGAGCTTCTTTGATGAAGGAAGTAGTATGCTAACATTCTAGAACAGCTTCTTACATCACCAAGTAATATATTTATACCAAACTTACATTTTTAGCTCACTATTTGTTGACAAAAATGCAGAAAGTGAGTTTAATTTATTGCTCCTGTGCATTTGACTATAGGTAGCATGTAAAGGAACATTTCTGAGCATTTACAAGATTCACTATTTTATACTTCAACCACTAGTGCTTTACATAATTTCCTTTTGTTGATTAGTATAGAATAAATGTGTCTGCTTCCCAACAAGTATGCTCTCTGTCTTACTCCTTTGTAATTGTGCACAGGAGCACATCCAAAATAACAGTGAATCAGACTGTAGTTTTAGTATCATTGACACTGTCAGTTTGATTATTTGAGTTGTGGGTCAAGGGCAGGGCTGTCATGCATCATAGACTATATAGTGTCATCTATTGCTTGTAGCAACAAGAAATGCTCACACTGTCCACCCTGTGTGAGAGAGAAAAAAATAGAAAGTTAATAATGAAGGCCAAGATTTCTCTGGAGAAAGAATCTATTATGAAGCTACTTTCATATTATTTTTGAATTGCTATATGAGAGGACTTTCTTGGAAACCAGTTAAGGAGTGTAATTTCATCTATTTAATATCCATAGAGATAAAAGCCTACAAAAATTTTGAAATTACTAGTCATTATTTCTGAATAGAATATTCTTGGGAATTTTTTCAAATGGTAAAGTATCATTTAATGTTTTACTAGATTCATTTTTTCTAAATGGATTATGTGAGGTTTGTGTGTGTCTGTGTATATGTTACATATATGTATATGTACATGGACATGTGTGTGTGACACCTGTGTATAGATGTGTCTAGAGGTCAGTGTCATCTGTCTTCCTTTATTGATATGAACCTAACTTTTTGAGACAAGGCCTATCATAAAAACTAAGCTCATTGGTATGGTTAGGGCTGCTAGTCAATGTTCTCCAGCAATCTGCCTTTGTCCATCTTCCATACTGAGGGAGTTACAGATGCATGCTTCAATGTTGGACTTTCTATATGGGTGCTTGGGATCTGAACTTGGTTCTACAAGCTCACATATCAGAAATGATTGACTAAGCACTCTTCCCATCCATAGATGGAGGATATGTATATTTATAATACAAGGTTACTTTTAAAAATATTACTAAACAAACATAATTTGCTGGATGATGCATAATCATAATTATGCTAAAAGCTAGATCATTAAATATCGAACAACATATATACAATGAAAGTGACATAATTGTCTTTTTGTTATTTTCTATTCCAATAACTCTGTTATGTGACTTTTTTATCTTTAAAGAATGGTTTTACAAATGGACTTTGATATAAAAGTTTTTGGCTGTGAAAGTCTTTCTTGTGTAATTTAGATATTAAATAGAATGAGTATTTCATGAAGCTTTGTACATTGAAAAAAAACTCTGATTATGTCCTAAATTGCCTTGTAGTCAAACTTAATAGAAACAACAGATAATGGTTATCTATTTTGAATTCAGATTAGTACCAAGGCTAACTACAAAATCGCCAGAGCTTAAGATAAAGTGACAGTATCCAGCTATATTTTAAAGCTTACTAAAAACTTCAGTGTAGCTGAAGCAAAACATTTTTAATAGAGATAAGTGGGGGCCTTGGAGCAAGTGCATAAACCCTTGCCCATGAAGCTGTTCTTGGCCATATGGCACACTGTGCTGATAAAGAATAAATGGGAGCCTTGGAGGATGCATTAATCTCACAGTGAATGATAATGAATAAGAGGCTCAAAATCAATGTTAAAAATCAGAAAGAAACTAATATTACATCACAAGATGAGTGTGGGATGCAGAAAGAATTTCAGACAGTTGGAAAGCTTTTATGACTTGAATTCTATTCATGACTGAAAGCAAGGAAATGAAAGGCTAGTGGTATTTTTTTACTGTGTTGATTGCATATGCATCATCAAATGAGTTCACATTTTAGAGTACCTTCTTTTTTTCCCCCTGAGACAGAGTTTCTCTGTATATCCCTTGTTGTCCTGAAACTCACTCTGTAGACCAGGCTGGACTCAAACTCAGAGATCCCCCTGCCTCTGCCTCCCAAGTGCTGGGATTAAAGGCATGCGTCACCACCGCCCGGCTCGTGTGCAACCACTGCCCGGCTGAGTACCTTTTTTTGTACTAAATAAAATAAGACACAGTGCCAAAGGCAAATGTTCAGACTAGAGTGTTCAAAACTCAGGATGATTGGAACCATACCATTGAATGGATGGTATCTTCAGAGAGATACACATGGACGTGCACAGGGATGGATAGATAGATAGATAGATAGATAGATAGACAGATAGATGACCACATGGCCCTGGTCAGTGTTGGGTATGATCTTCAGTGCTGAAGTTGAATACCTGTAAAGTGTTACAACAAAGAGCTTGTGCATGCTGAAAATATCATGAGACACATCCACAGTGAGAATAAAAAAAAAATTCATCCTTTCAGGATATGGGAGCAGATATTGTAGAGAATCTCTCAGAACACTGCTTTAAGAGTCAAGAAAATACCCAGCTGTCTTGAGCCACATGCTCTCTCCAGTGAACCTCCATTCTCCTGCCTCCTCTCTACCCATCTCCATCAGACTTGCTGATCTAGAAGCATAGAGGCAGAGTCCATTCTCACATCCATCTTCCCTGACCCCAAGTCTTCTGGGGCACTCCCAGCTTCCCTGAGCATCCTTCTTTTGCTGCTGGACCCCAGTTCTCCTGCCATCTCTTAGCCACTTTCATTAGCCCTGATGATTCAGAGCCATACAGCTCAAGGATGCCCATCAGAGGCCTACCACACATGGACCATTGAAGGTTGACTTCTTCCTAATACCTACAGCAATAGGAACATCCAAGGACTAAAGCCATCCAGACAGCTAACAGCCCTCAAAGGAACAAAATGAACAAAATCCAGGGCACTATGATACCATCAGAACACAGCTACTCCACTAAAGCAAAATTTGGATATCCTAAGACAACCAAAACACAAGAAAATGACCTTAAATTCAATCTTATAAAGCTGATAGAGGAAAGCTTATAAAACTTAATGAGGAAAGAAATAAATCCTTTAAAGAAATACAAGAAAATACAATTAAAATAGAAACATTTAAAAAGGAAACAAACAAATCCCCTAAAGAAATAACAGAAAATACAATTAATCAGGTGAAGGAAATAAAACTGTTCAAGGACTGAAAATGGAAATAGAAGCAATAAAGAAAACACAAACTGAGAGAATCCCGGAGATGGAAAACCTAGAGAAGAAAAAAGGAACAAGCAGATGCAAGCCTTACTAACAGAATGCAAGAGATGGAAGAAAGAATTTCAAGTGTAGAAGATACAGAAGAAATTTATACATCAGTCAAAGAAAATGTTAAATCTAAAAATTCCTGACACAAAATATCCAGTAACATTAGGATACCATGAAAAGACCAAACCTAAGAATAATAGGAAGAGAAGAAAGTGAAGAGTCCCAGCCCCAGCACAAGAAAATACTTTCAACAAAATAATAGAAAAATAAATGCTTTGTTAAGCTAAAGAAAGAGATGCCTAGAAACTTATAGAATACCAATTAGACTGGACCAATGAGAAAATCTACAGAATAAAGAATGAATAAAAAGGGGGCAAGGGGAAAAGACCAGGTAACATACAAAGGCAGATGAAGCGGAAACTTAAGAGTTCTTTGGAAAGTCCGTTCTGTCAAATGGCATTTCACTAAGGCAGACTCATGACGGAACGTCTTGCTGAAGCAGACACAAAACTCAAGTCTAAGTGGATCAAAGACATCAACATAAAACTGATACATTAAATCCCATAGAATGCCATAGAACACATTGGTACAAGAAATAACTTCCTGAACATAACACCAATGGCTCAGACTCTGATAAATGAAACAACTGATGAAACTTATATCTTCAATAAGGCAATGGAAACTGTCAACTGGACAAAATAGTAGCCTATAGATTGAGAAAAGTTCTTCACCAACCCTACATCTGACAGATGCTAATATCTAAAATTTATAAAGAACTTAAGAGGTTAGACACCAACAACCCAAATAACCCAATTTATAAAATGGGTAATAGAGAGAAAAAGATAATTCTCAGCAGAGGAAACTTCAATAGCTGAGATACACTTAAAGAAATATTCAAAGTTCTTAGTCATCAGGGAATGCAAATCAAAATAACTGTGAAATGCAAGTGACAGCACATGCTATCAAGGATGTGGAGCACATATTCTTCCATTGCTAGGGGCAGTGAATACTTGTATGGCCACTTTAGAAATCAATTTGGGTTTTCTTAGAAAACTGAGAATAGTTCTACCTCAAGACCCAGCTATATCACCCCTGAACATATATCCAAAAGATGTTCCATTGTACCACAGGGTCACTTCCTTGACTCTGTTCATAGCAGCTATATTCATAATAGCCAGAAACTACAAACACCTTAAGTTTCCCTCAAGTTAAGGAGGAATAAAGAAGTGTGGTTCATCTACACAATGGAATACTATTCAGCTATGAAAAACAAAGACATCGTGAATTTTACAGGCCAGTGATTAGATCTTGAGAGTATCTTCCTGAGTCAGGTAACCAAGACCCAAAAGTACATACATGATATGTACTCACTTATAAGTGGATATTAGCTATAAAATATTGGATACCCATGCAACACTCCACAGACCCAGAGAAACTAAACAATAAGTAAAGCCCAAAGGAGCAAGCTTGATTATCACTCAGAAAGGGAAATAAATTAGTCATAGGAGACAGATGTTGGGAGGGATCTGGGTGGGAGAGGTGATGGGATAGGGATAGGGGTCAGTTTCAGAATCAGGTGGGGAGAGAGACAGAGATGATGACCAGAAGGCCATGAGAATGAATGGAAATCTGCAATTCGTGAGCGTGGGAGAGATGTGGGGCATCTCAAGGTCATGCCAGAGACCAAGGATAGGTGAGGCTCCCAAGAATCAATGGGAATGACATTATCATCATCTGAGACTCACAGCACTGGGGATATGGAAACTGAAGGGGCCACCTCCTGTAGCCAGGCTGGAACCCCAATGGAGCACTAGGGATACCAACTGACCCACCAAACCTTTGACCCAAAATTTATCCTGTCTACAAGAAATACAGACATGGGAAGTTGGAACAGAGACTAAGCAAATGGCCAAATAATAACTAGTCTAACTAGAGACCCATCCTATGGGCAAGTTCCACTCCCTGACACTATTAATGATGCTGTTATCTTTGCAGACAGGAGTCCAGCATGGCTGTACTCTGAGAGGCTCCACCCAGCAGCTGATTCAGACACATGCAGCAACCCAAAGCCAACATTGTATGGAGCTTGGGAACTCTTATGGAAGAGCTGGAGGGTCCAGAAGGGGATAGGAACTCCACAAGAAGACCAAGAGTGTGTCCACTAACCTGGATCCTTGGCAGCTCTTGGGAACTGAACAGCCAACCAAATTGCATATGAGGCTGGACCTATGCCCACAACCATGTAGAGCATATGTGCAGCTTGGTCTTCATGTGGGTCTGGAACAACTGAAGCTATTGCCTATCTCTGGAAATAGTTCCCCTAACTCAGCTTTCTTGTCTGGCCTTAGTGGGAATGCACCCAGCTCTGCAGGACTTGATGTACCAAGGTTGGGGGATACCAGGAGGAAAGGGCTCTACTCTCTCAGAGAAGAAGGGGAGGAAAAATGGAGGGAAGGAGGACCATGGGGGAGGAGGACAGTAATCAGTATGTAAAGTGAATTAAAAAAAATTTAAGCCAGTTGTGTATAGAACAAATAAAATTAATTCTGTATGGTCATTAAATTAAAAAAGAGTCAGGACAACATTTGTTTTGGGAGAGAGGTGAATAGGTAATTATGTGTATTAGAAATTTGGGATCTTAGAGCATATTTTGTGCAAATTTCCCATTTTTATTCTCTTTTACTTAATTTACGTGATTGACTGCAACAGTTTTAATGTCATATGAGTTTCATCCCATTTCCAACTCCTCTATTCACCTTCTGCATACTTGATCAACAGAGAATATTAGACTCATATCACAAGGACTCATTTTTCTAGAAATTTATATTTAGGACCTAGTAGGACAACTGGAACTTACTGGTTAAAGTACTGGGGTGAAATATTTTAATGTATAAAATATGTTATTATTAAAAATAAAAATAATATGTTATAGACTCCATTTCATACATGGTTAAGTCTGATAGCCTGGAGCCTGGAAAAGTCCAATGTGTACTGAATGTTTAAGTGAGGAATAGAAATAATTGAAAATAAAAAAAAAAGCAAATGCAATCTAAAAACTCGAAACACAAAGCCAGGGTTAGTTTTTCTTGTAAAATGTGAATATATGTTTCAAAACTATTTTCTTTAAATATGAACTCTTCCATTCTAGGCAACACCACTAAATGAATTTTGCTCATATGTATATATGGAGCTTTTCTAATCCTATTTATTTCCACTTAGATTCCCTCCTATATTTCTATTTACACAGTGACTCAATCATGAGTATTTGTTATTTTGTGTTCTCTCTTCAGATTCCTCAAATATGTTTGAATCAGTTATCTTTTGTTTATTTATCTACATCCCAAATGTTGCCCGCCTCCTGGCCCCCCTTGTAGATTTCTACTCCCATTCCCCCTCCCCTTCATCTCTGAGAGGGCAGCCCCCAAAGCCCCTGGATTACTCTACCTTGGTGCATCAAGTCTCTGCAGGATTAGGCACATCCTTTCCCGCTGAGGTTAGACATGGCAGCCCTCTACTCCATATATACCAGGGGCCTCCGACCAGCCTATGCATGCGTTTTCGTTGGTGGCTCCATCTCTGGGAGCTTCCAGGGATCCAGGTTAGTTGACACTGCTGGTCGTCCTAGAGGGTTGCCGTCTCCTCTGGTCCTTACCCTAACTCCTCCATAGAGGTTCTTGACCCCCATCTAAAGTGTGTTTGTGGGTATCTGAATCTGTCTCAGTCAGTGCTGGATCAAGCATCTCAGGGGACTGCTTGCTAGAGTCCTGTGGTCTCTTGAGGTTCCATATCCCCACTGTTGTCCCTTTTGGCTAAGGTCACCTTCATTGACTCCTGTGAGCTTCTCTTATCCCAGGTCTCTGGGACTTGCTAGAGAATGCCGCCACCACTCCACCCTAGGCAGCCGCAGATTTCCATTCATTCTCCAGGCCCTCTGTGTCTGTCTCATGTCTCACCCCATACCTTATCCTGCCCCCTATTCTCCTTCCTCTCCCCTCTCTCACCCAGGTCCCTAACTCTGTTTGCCTCCAGTGACTCTTCTGTTCTCCTTTCTAAGTGGGATTCAAGCTTCCTCACTTGGGCTTTCTTCTTTAACTTCTTTTTGTCTGCGTGGTGTATCCTGGGTATTCTTACACACTTCCATTATGTTATTACAGGAGAGAAAAAAACATGCTTTCTAAATGTACTGACCTATATTTCGCAAGATGAGATAGTAGGACTTCAGCTGAATAAATGGCACTAATTTTTGTGAGTTTTGTCGGTGCATGGGAACTGAAATTCTCAGATCAGGACTCCCATTAGTCCATTGTGAGAAGACTGTGCTCAAATTTAGAGTCACTGTAATGATAAAAATTATTCCCATAGTTATTGGAGAATACATGGAATTCATCTGTTATTCAAAATAATTTAGCAGCTCACTCAACTGAGGGACATAAATTATAGGAGACTTCTTTTTGTAGTTGTTTAGGATGGAAGATTACTTTTTCTTCGTATTTGAATTTTGCTTATTCATTACATGAACATATCCTCCAGAGTATTTAAGTGTGGATTAATACTTTTAAACCTAGTATTTTGTGTTCAAATTTTACTATCACATATAATTTTCTTTGCTAAAATACTATTTCAAAATGTAAGATTATGTATCAAACAAACTTTACTAAAATACTATTTGAAAATGTATGGTTATGTTTCTCTTTTTACAAATTATTTACATATTTGCCATATTCTGGAGTTGTTATTTAATATATAAAATTAGAAAATTAAAGGGTAGAGATAAAAATGTTGTGCTCTTTGTACTTTAGAATGAAACTATTTTGGTGGGAAGGTCATGAGCTAACAAGTAACATGAAAAGAAGATCTTAATATTTAAAATTTTTTGCACCTTCATCAATTTTAACCATATCATTAGAAGTGAGAAGAGAAAGGCATAAGAAGAAAGCTGACTAAAAGGGGGGGGAATAATTTAAGATAAGAATAAAATAACATAATGAAAGATAACAAAGGAAAAGCAAATTAAAAATTAAACTCATGTTGCAAGAAATGAAAACTAGCTTGTAAGAAAAGCTGTAGGAGGGAAATAGTTTCATCTTTGCGGTCACTAACACAAATGTCCCTGAAGACATGCGAATGAAAGAAAAGGAAGGCGATCTATCGAGTGAGACCATGCTATACATGATATGTATTTATCAAGGTATCTTGTGTGGGTAAAAGTAAATTTAAAATAAAGGAAAATAAAATATGGAATAAGCTACATGGATGGTAGAACACTGGGAAGTCAAAGGTGATTTCAATGATATCAAAAATAAGAAGAAACAAGAAACCATTAGCATCCACAGGCATAAAGGACAATGGACCATGCAATTACTCAAATCCAGACTAGGGTCACCTCATAGAACCTATTACATTTTTGCCTTGTCCCACAGGAGCAGAAGGCATGGAGGAAGCTGGTCAGGAGTGTTAGATTGAGAATTCCGGGAACATATTTCTAAGTCTTCGCCAGGGCCTTGTGATGGAAAGTTCAGTTATAAGACTACTAATCCAGGAGTAGGGATGTGGGCAATGTTGACAGGCAGGAGCAGAACTGGAGAAGTATGGGGCCTTGAGGAAGCCACATCGCAAAGGCCCTGCAGGTCTTGGGAAGGTTGTGACCAGAATCAAGAACTGAAGGGAAGCCTTGGAATATTTGAAATCCTAAAAATGTTGATGCAAGGTTGTAGAACTTGGGTGCACCATTATTTTTCCCAGAGAAGTTTGACTATCTTTCTAAGTCTTCAGAGTCTTCTATATTTACAGAACTTTGTATATCCAGTTTTTTGTTACCCTTCATGAATACTACAGTGGTTTGCTATAGTGAAAAAAAGAAAGGTGCCATTGACATTCTATACAATAAGTGCATTCAGAAAACATCTGTGTCCTAGAATTTCTTAGTGATTTTCAGCATATCATAGCAATCCTAAACGTGAACTTCAAAGCCTAGCTATATCCTAGCTGGGTTATCTTCTAGTTACATGGTCTTAGGCAGCCCATTCAACTTCTTGGTGCTTCCTGCCTTGAGAAACAAGAATAGTAAAAGCACATACATGTAAGAAATGTAAGCATAGAATATTTTTATATATGAAACACACCTGTAAATTTTACCAGGTTTAGAGAACATGCTTGCATGATGTCTTACTTAGGGTTTTACTGCTGTGAACAGACACCATGACCAAGGCATTCTTCTGCAGACAACATTTAATTGGGGATGGCTTACAGATTCAGAGTTTCAGTCCGTTATCATCAAGGCCAGAACATGGCAGCATCCAGGTAGGCATGGTGCAGGAGCAGCTGAATTCTGCATCTTCATATGAACACTGCTAACAGAATATTGACTTACAGGCAGCTAGGATGAGGGCCTTATGACCCACAATCACAATAGCATGTCTACTCTAACAGGGCCACACCTTCTAATAGTGTCACTTTCTGGGCTGAGCATATATAAACCATGAATGCCTTTGCTTATTTTCATCTCTGGTGAAATGCACATTCTAATGTGGCTACCATTAGACTGTATTTCAGGGAAACCTTCAAGGTGAAAATTAGTAGTCAAGTTTCTAAATGTCTGAAGCCATGATTTTCAACATGAGGTCCTACACAAGAGCACCCCCCCCAGGAACTTGCTAGAAATGCCAGAATTTAGGCTCGGCTTCCACCAGCCTCCAGAGGCTAAGACCCTCTATCTTGAATCAGAATCCCCTACCAACTCTGGCATAGTCATCCCCTAGAAAATGGTCTGCATAGAATCTCCCAAGGATGAAGAGATACTTCCATGGGAAAATTATGCAAGACTGATTTTGGAATGACTACTGTGAGAAATAAAATGACTTCTTTATACTTTTTTTCTTTTTAAAATTTTTTTTACAATATCCTAAGTTTTTGTGCATTATCCTAGAAACCACAGAGTTCCTGACAAGGAACAACTAGAAAGGCAGGGAAATTTTTCTAAAGAAGTGCCATGAAACTCTCCTTCCTATCCTCACCAAATAAATGCTGATCTACAATGATCTTCTTATTCACTAATTGTTACAACTTTCTATTGAATCAGTGTCTCTTTTCAGGTAGACCTTCTGGGATCTAACACTATGTAACAACCTGGTTCCTTGGAGTCCATGGCTATTTCTCCAGCTGCAACATGTCTGCTCATGTTGCTGATAGCTTAGGAAATTTGCACCAGGAAAGGTCCTGTCACCTTTGATCAGCATCAATAAAAAGTTAATGAACTCCTTCCTTCAAAGACTTCTGAGTCTTGATAGTTTAAATTCTGTGCTTGAGGGATCACTCAGTGACAGTAGCATTGTCTGGTATGTGTAAGTCCCTGGATATTATCCCCAGCATCACAGGGGAGAAAGAAGTCTGGTTTCAAAAGAGTGTAAGAATCAGGATCATTGTGCCAGGATTGGCTACATACCATCCTACAGATACTATCGTGCAAAACCATACTAAACTGTACATTTTGGTGATTTCAGAAATATCAAAATTCACATAAGCAGAGCTGTTGACATTTTAAGACATGCAGATTCCAAGCACTCTGAGAAGCCAGCTGCATTTGAGCACATCAACCTGGAAAGTTATTAAGGTCTGTTCAGAACCTAACACCCTCACATAGAGTGAATAATGCTGACTGTAATAAAAGGGTAGATCAATAGTTGCTACAGGAAGCTTTTCTACAATTCAATCACAGAGAAGCAATAAGAAGAATCCCAATAGGATTTGGTACCAGAGAAGTGATTTGAGTAGTCTCAAAATACCAAGGAAATTGATAAGAACTGCTTGAGGTAAGACCTGAAAGGGACTAGCATTCATTACTAAATCAGCAAGGGAAAAATAAAGCTTCACATAGATACGTTGTTGTCTAATAAAATATCACAACTCCCATTCAGCTTCGAGGGAGACAAAATGGGGGTGGTTGGTATTTTAAAATAACCATTTTCTGTAGAAAAACGTTCAAGAGAAACTTCAGCAGACTTCCTCATTTTGAATATCAATTTTATGTTACTCTAGGCTGTTCTTCCTAAAAAATTATGTTGTTCACCCTTTGCCTGCATCTTCCTCCCGCTAAGTAAAGCTCACAGTTGATACAAAGCAGATTAGAACTCATAAATATCTTCCCTTCAGACTTTTCTTCATCTCTCAGTTAGTAAGAGGAAGCGTCCAAGAAATTACCTTCAGCAAAACAAAACCCTGCATCCTGCTGCCTGAGAGGGTGCATTTGTTGCAGGTGGATTCGACCGCTTCCCATAGAAGCAATAGAATTCCACAGGATCCTTTGCTTTCCCAACAGTCTTGCTTATCACCTAACAACCTAACTATGGGCACTGGACAGGATCACTTAGATTAGCAATTATAAAGCCTTTGACTCTAAAATCAGGCCTTTTCCTGATTCTTTAAAGTCATTCTTTAAGCCATTAATTTCTATCAATTTAAAAGTACTTCTACTATTTTGCCTTTGTGCTTTTTCCTGGAAATCAATTCTATATTTTTATGGTTGCAAGTGAAACTATTTAGACTGAAGTTCCCTTTGTTCCTATTCATAATCTATGCTGCTGACACCTCTAGCCCTTAGTGTATTGATTCCACTAGTTTATGGAGGTTATTTTGGTGTCTTCGTCAGAACACAAATTCAAAGCAAACCTCTTTTTCTGTACTTTAAAGTGTATTGATTTTGAATGTAACAAAGCAGAGGATAATATCAGACATGTCACAGTCCTGCTCTACCCGTACTATCTTTATGAGTTTTATCAGTAGGTAACAATGGGAAATAGCTAAGTATAAATTATTTGGTAAATGAGTTTATGTTTTGACTCATTTATTCCCTAGCTGCTTTGTGGAGAGGTCTTTATTCAAGTGCACTTTGCAGATTAGGACATGAGGATGAAGCTATTAAATCATCTTCTCAAAGTCATATATGAGCCTGTATGACTTATTATTGACCGTATTAAATAGGACTGAACTCCTTTCATGAGTATTATTGTACAATGGACTTTAATTTTGCCAAAATCAAAGGAGTAGGCTGAAAGTCCCAAAGACATCAGGTACTAATTCTTGGAACCTATAAAAAGTGTATGCTCTTACAAAGGAAAAATAATATATTACAGATGTGACTCTGAATTTTGAGATGAGGAGTTTACTGAAGATTATTAGTATGGATCAAAAAAGTACCATGAGAGCTAATCCTTAGCAAACAGACTTTTTTCTGATTATGTGCACAGGAGTGGTATTACTGGGTCCGCAGGTAGTACTATGTCTAATTTTCTAAGGAATCTCCAAACTGATTTCCAGAGTGGTTTTACCAGCTTGCAATGCCACCAACAATGGAGAAGTGTCCCTTGTTCCCCACATCCTCTCCAGCATCTGCTGTCCCCTGAGTTTTTCATCTTAGCCATTCTGCCTGGCATAAGGTGGAATCTCAGTATTGTTTTGATTTGCATTTTTCTGATAACTAAGGATGCTGAACATTTCTTTAGGTGCTTTAGAGCCATTTGAGTTTCCTCAGTTGAGAATTCCCTGTTTAGCTCTGTACCGCATTTTTAATAGGGTTATTTGACTCTCTGGAGACTAACTTCTTGAATTCTTTGTATATATTGGGTATTAGCCTTCTATCGGATGTAGGGCTGGTAAAGATCTTTTCCCAATTTGTTGGTTGCCGTTTTGTCCTATTGACTGTGTCCTTTGCTTTACAGAAGTCTTGCAGGTTTATGTGGTCCCATTTGTCGATTCTTGTTCTTAGATCATAAGCCATTGGTGTTCTGTTTAGGAACTTTTCCCCTGTGCCCATGTGTTCAAGATTCATCCCCTCTATAAGCTTCAGTGTGTCTGGTTTTATGTGTAGATCCTTGATTCACTTGGACTTGAGCTTTGTACAAGGAGATAAGAATGGGTCGTTGACCACAGGGCGCCCTCTTCACTCTCCTTCTCTATTACTCCTGTTTTCCCCTCCCTAGGTAAATATCACCCCTACTGATATGGGGACTTTATCCTAGATTAAAAAGAAGGAAATTACTCAGGCCTTATCAAAAGATGATGGGAAAGTCAGAGAGCAGGGAGAATCTCTCACAGTAAATGTGAGGAGGATGAGAGAAAGCTGTTGGAGGAGGCTAGACTGCTTGGTGTGACAAAGACAGAGCAGCAAACGATGCAAGCCATACAGGAGTCTTTACATGTTCAGTAAAGCAAGGAAACAAATTCTTTCCCCAAAACCTGCATACCCTATGAAGCTGCTTTTTTAAATTATTTCTTAACTTTGGAACTGTAAAAATCTGTGTTGATTTAAAGCCACTAAACTTGAAGTATTTTGTTCAAGCAATTTCAGCTGGAATAGGAAATTGGTAATGACCCTGTGTAAGAGAAAAGAGTCTAGATTATTCTGTCTTTCCAAAACTATGTGCTGGGTACCTATTTTGTCACATTATACATCAATATGTAGATTTTTAGAAAAGAGAAGATGAGTGGAAGGAAGAAAGAGAAAGAAATCTTTGTAAATGCAGAAGAGAGGTTGAAGTGAAGATTGTATAGGGAATGTCTAGGGTATCATGGGGACAGGAAAAGATGGAGGTATCCTGGAAACCTAAAAGGCAGCTGTAGAAAATTCATCACCAAAATGGTAAGTCTTGACAGAGTCCCTAAGATTGTCTCTGAGATTTATTCAATAGGCAGCATTTTGAAGCCAGGAGCCAAGGGGCATGATTACTCACAAGGCATCTTGGGAAACTAGCTGCCATTCTAGATTGAAACCTTTTATTTCCTAATTGCTCTTGGAGCATCTCTTAGTATGAGTCATGCTTTGTTCTTACAGATTATCCATTTAGAGAGTCACACTTGGAAGAGTTTATCATTTTAAACAATGTAAATAATTAGAATTAATTACTAGTATCTTAATAAGCTACAAAATGTTACTTTTTGTTGTTGGTTTATGTTAGTTCTCCTGCATGCTATGTACAGAATAATCTTTATGAAATTTAGTCCAATTAAAACATCTTGATAGCTCACAAAACAACAAAAGGTTTTAAAGAGAGAGTGGTTAGAGTTTGGAGGAAGGTGTGGAAATAAAAGGGCATTGGAGTAATGTTAATAAGAAATGGGTAATAAGAAAGGAGTTGGGGGTGGGATAGTAGTCAAAATGTGTTATATGTTTATACGTAAAATTTTCAAAGAAAGATTTAAAATTGTTTTAAGTAGCTTGTTGTGGTTTGAATGCAAACAGTCCTTCCTTACTGCCTCATGAGTCTGAATACTTGGTCCCTAGTTGGTGGAACTGTTTGGGAAGAATTAGGAAACATGATCTTGTTGGAAGAGGTGTGCAACTGGAAGTGGCTGGGCTTTGAGGTTTCCAAAGATGCCACTTCCAATGGACCTCTCTGCCTCCTGTTGTGTCTGAAGACGGGTTTTTAAGTTGTTGCTGCCACCGTGCCATTTTATCAGCATCGTGGCCTCTAACTGTAAGAAATATAAGCCCAATTAAACACTCATTTAGTATCACAAAAAAGAAAAACAAAACATTTTGAATTTAAAATTACACAAAAACATCTTGACATCAAAGCACTTAAACTTTTGTCATTATCTAAAATACAAAACCAGCATTTGACATGCTAATGTGAATGGGGGAATCTCAAGAGACCATACCTCCAAATAAAGAGCTATAGTGAATTAATATCTGTAGAGAAAGAAAGAATTAGTCTTCTCCAGGGCAGCCCCCTAATAACTTTTCCAATACCAAATGATCAATCCTAATTAGCACATGCATGCATGTGCGTGTGCACACACACACACACACACACACACACACACACGCGCGCGTGCGTTCATGCTGTGCTCACGTATGTGTGTTTGTGTGTGTATGGGTGTGCTATAATAATAATTAAAGAAAAAAGATGCAATTAATTTGAGTGGGAGTAATGAAAGTAGTTAGATGAAGGAGAAAGTGGTGGTGAGAGTGAAATAATGTTTTAATTAAAATAAAAAATGTATTGTTAAAAATAATATAATAATTAATATTATTATTTGATAATAAAATAATTACAAAGAAATACTTTTTTATTGGATATATTTTTATTTCCTAGTTTCCACCCCTCCTGGGTGGAAAATTTACCTCAAAATGTGCATAGGACAGTTTGGGTGACCTGGCTCAAACTGTATTCTTATGTAAATAGTTTGACCTTTTTCTTATGTTTGGACAGCACACTTTCATAGTAGGCATAAAGACAATATCATTGAGGTTTTTTATTAATGATGCTACTTCTTGATCCCCTTCACTGGACCAAAGTGCATGTTTCCAAGATGCTTTAAGAATTCTGATTACACAAATCAGAGCCTCTTTGGTTGAAAGACCATACATACTCTTTGTTCTTTGGGTACGGGAAAGAGAGACATCCAGTGAATAACATGGTTGTGAAACATGTGCATTTGCCTCATAATGGGACCCGACTCCAAGGTCCAATTTTCCTATGGGACCAAGCAGAAGCCATTGTCTAACTGAAAACACATTCTTCATTGTTTTTTTTCCTCACCCCATTCTTCTCTCACTATTCTTTGCCAAAGAGTATACATTCATTAAACCCTTTCCACTAAAATCTATGTCTTGTTCTTCTTTAATAAGCTCATCCTAAGATATTATACCTGGGTCTCATTCATCTCAGAACACACTTTACTCATTCCTATATTTGCTGGGAGTGTATCACACCCATAGTTCTTCCTAGATTTCACACTATGCATCTGGAATGGATGAGATCTGGAGGAAGCAATCACTAATGGATGGGATCTCTTCATCTGACCATTATTATTCCTATAACTTTGGCATGGAATGCAAATATATCTTGTATTAATGTTACCAGCATGAATCAGAAAGTATAGGCAAGTGAAATAAGGTGACACTGAATTATTTTAATAACCATATAAGGTTTTTATAACTCCAGAGAACCAGTGTTTTTCCAGTGCTTCAATTCTCAAGCAGTCCTAATGCCCAAAGTCTCTAAAGTAATTTTTAAAACTTTAATGGGAAAGCATTACTTCTTTGAAAGAGATGATGCTACAAAAGAATAATGCTACATATAATTCATGACTTTTACTGCACAATGGCACATAGTTAAAGTTGACAAAGAAGCTTCCTTTTTTTTTGAGTACAATGCTAGAAAATTGTGCTGTGAGACTTAAAAATCTTATAATGAAGCCCAAAGATCATGACAAAACCTAAAAATCAAAGCAGCTCAATCTGTTATAAACATACTTAGGTGAAGTAAATTTTTCTGGGCATCTATGACATCACAAGGAACAAGACAATTATGAGCTGTTTTGATTTGTGAAACTTAAAAACATGAGGTAGTTTCTTCTCTAATTTTCTTTCCATGACACATTCTAGATCCCCCACTTTTTGTTTCTCCTTGTAGGAAAAGTAAAGTGAAAAACTAAGTGGACTGCCATGAAGCTAAAACATGTTGTTTGTTGAAGATAAAGCACGGTGTTTGGCGAATGTCAAAGCAAATGTGTATGACTTCTGCATTTAGTCTCCCAGATCCTAAACTGGGGTCCTCTGAACTTTGGTTAGTTTACCACTTCTGTGGGAGATAATATCTTGGTGACTGAGTAGTAAAGGAAGGTTTTTCACAGAGGAGATTAATTAAATTTCACTCCTTTTCTTTCTTACTTTAGAAAATGCAGAGTTATGAGACCCCTTTAGAGATATGTTATTGTCACTATAAGCTACATATTGACACTCAAATCATAAGAGGGATCCAGGAGTTTGGAGTTGTGATCTGAATGAGAATGTCCCCCCTCCCGTGAGGGCTCATATATTTAAATCCTTGGTTTAGGAAAATGCTAAAGTGTTTAGGAAGGATTAGGATGTGTGGCCTTATTGGAGGTGATATTTCCCATGCTCAAACAACCCAGTCTCTCTCTGTGTTTCTCTGTTTCTGTCTCTGTCTTTCTTCTGCTTATAGATGCAAAGTTCTCAAATACTGCTCTAGTGCCATGCCTGACTGCTTCCCACCATGATGATCATGGTTTAACAGTCTAGAACTGTAAGCAATCACTTTTATAATAGTTATCTTGGTTATGGTGTCTCTTCATAGCAATAGAACATTTGAATACAGGAGCTATATTCAACAAAGATATGACAAGAAACAAAATTCATTGTCTTATCAAATAAACAATTTAATTCCAAAAGTAGAATGTCTTTGTCTTTGGGTGATTGTAGGTAGTTAATGTACACAAAAAGAGTAGAAATAAAACACATCTTTCCTATTTTATAGAGCATGGGTTATTAAGTTCTTTCCCATTAACAGCTTTTAACACTAGACCACTGCACCATGCATTAAAGTTTCAGTTGGAAATACAGGGCCCATACATAGAATATAGAAAGAGTGTCTTTATGATAATTATTAAGATGTAAAAGTATTTTGAAAATGTATATCAGATATTTTTATTTTCTCCTTTCTACTCTGATCTCAAAGCTTTTTTTTTTTTTTTTTTTTTTTTTTTTTTTTTTTTTGGTTTTTTGAGACAGGGTTTCTCTGTGTAGTCACTCTGTAGACCAGGCTGGCCTCGAACTCAGAAATCTGCCTGCCTCTGCCTCCCAAGTGCTGGGATTACAGGCGTGAGCCACCACGCCCGGCTTCAAAGCTTTGATAGGAAAAAAATATAGGACACATTTGAGTGAATTTTTTTTATTTTTTCCTCAGCCACTAGTGTATATAGTGCATTTGTGCTATGCTTCTTAGAATTTGTTTTTCTTCTATGCAGCTCAACTCCCAATAGCAAATCACTTTACCCTAAGACCTGAGCCTTTAGCATGCAGCTTAAATATTTATTCCTTGGGCCACTAATGGAAAGGAATGTGGTGTGAAGTGTTTCCTAGGCAACTGAAAAATCTTCCAGGAGAAAATCAACACTAGTACTGAGCTAAGAGCAATAATGAATCAGAGGGTAGGGTTGTCATCAGCTCTTTCTATTCCATATAAGCCCAATATCTGTTGTCGTGTGGAAAGTAAGACTCAGTGCTGGAGAGATAGTTGAGAGCACCAGCTCCTCTTCTTAAGGACCTGGGTTTGATTTCCAGAACCCATATGGTGGCTCATTTTCAACATCCATAGTATGGCTCACAACTATCTGTAACTCCAGTTCTGGAACATCCAGAGGGACTGTATTCATGTGGTATACAACACACATGTAGACTAGACCAAGACACCACACACATAAAGATGGTGGAAATGATGATGATGATGATGATGATGATGATGATGATGATGATAGTGGTGGTGATGATGACAAATAAGACTTACCAAAAGAAATATGCTTTTATCCTCTTAATTTATGATGAGGCTACACATATACTCAAAATCACTACCTTTATTCTGCAATATATATCTGTGCCTTGTGGCTGATGAAACCATATGTACACTGACTTGAAACTACAACACTTTCAGAAATGACTTGTATTCTTTCAAAGGTTCTGTACACCGGATGGATTTCTTCACTATCTGGACCTCTGATCATGTTTCTGCTACTGAGCATCTTACTCAACCCACACTGATAGGTGAAAAAACAAAGCAGTACAATCAGCAAACCACAGTGCATTATCTGAAACATGCCATCCATGTCAGAGGTATACAAAGGGCAGAGGGCTCAGAACTACCAATAAGAATACATAGTAAAGGGTGTGTCTTTGGCATCAATGAGTTGGCTACTCTTGAGAACTCTCTGTTGGATAAACCTTTATATGCTCATGTTAAACTTAAATATAAATATAACAAATTTTATTAAAACTGGTTGGATAAGATACTGGACAATAAACTTGAATATGGTCAACTTCTAGTATGTTACTCTGAAGCAATCCATTCTCTGCTCGTTTGAAGTCACTTTTTCATGTAAATGCAGTTTATTCAATATCCGAATTCCTTTTAAGACTCTGTGCTGTGTGTGTAGAAGTCGCCACTTGCCTTCTCTCCGGGATGCTGTCTGAAAGCCTCATTAGATGGATTTGAGGATTCAGGATAAGGGAAGGCACTGAATCATCAGTGGAGCCCTTTCTTTTCCAACCTTCTTTGTCTCTCTGTGGCAGCTTTCTTCTAGAACAGAGTCGTGACCCCTTTTCCCTCCTCACTCATTTCAAAGAAGAAAAAAGCACTAACCTATAATAAAGTGTGGAGAGACCTGAGTGGGTAGGAATCTTAGTTAAGTTGCTGCATAGTGCACTTAGTCTTCTAGACTAGGGTTTCTTGTGGCCAAGGAGATGTCTTCCTGGCAAAGATGTATGTGTCCTATTTTAGCCATAACTGAAGTCATCATCCCACCAGTAAGACTGCTGACTTGCTGTTTGTCTGAAAAATGTTGACATGATGCCAGATGTGTACATAAGAAAAACCAGTACATAAATCAAACATTCGCTAGCAATAAGTCATAAAGAAACCTATTCTAATATATTTGATCATATGTGTAATTTAAGCATTTAGTTTAAGACAAAAGTGATTTTTAGTCTTGGTGATCCATCACAGAATTAGAAACCTTAACTAAAACAGCGTCTCAACCCTAATAGGAAAATAGGCATCAGTTACTAGTCACCATGAATCTCAACACAGAATTCTGGGTGGCATTTTCAATAAGTTTTGCTCTAACAGATAGAAAGTCAGTACATGCATATGAGATGGATTAAAAGGTCAAAACGATGTGTGTGTGTGTGTGTGTGTGTGTGTGTGTGCGCGCGCGCGTGTGTGTGTGCATACTATTCCTTTCTCATTTTGCTTTTTAATGAAATGGTTACAGAGCATTTGTGCAATTAGAATAATCCAGTGATGAGAGACAAATTAAAGGTACAGGAACAAAATCCTTCACTAGATGAAAGAATTGCATAGAATTCTATGCACAGATGGAATAATTACCCTTAAATGACAAAGGCCAGGAATGAACTTCTGCAACACAGAGGAAAACAATGTACAAGTGAACACAGTGAACCATCAGGGAACAGAGGAAACTTCTTGCATTAACTCTGTGAAATGAAAAAAAATCAAGGCTATTTGCTACAAAAACCTGCACCAGAGTCTAAATGGTTCCATTGAGATTAGTTGACTGTAATAAGCTGGTTACCTCGTGTCCACAGTTCCTTACCTGTGGCAAGCCTGCTCTATCTTTCTGACTTTTACCTTTAATGTCATTGTTAATCTTGCTTCCGAAATTATAGAAATCTTTTCAGGTGTGCTAATATAATGAATGAGTGAGTAAATAGAATAATAAGTTTATTCTACTCCAAAAATAATATGGATATTGTAAACCTCAAGAAAATTTTTGTTGAACTATAAAATGGAACAAAAATGCTACCATCCATTGCCTGCAGCTTCCCGTCCAGCTGGTGGCGGGAAAGCCGGAGTGTCAGCCAGCATGCCAGGTGCTCAGACCCAGCCGGCGGTGGAACCAGGTACCCGAGACAGCCCGAGCTTAAGACCTTCGGGGACTCAGGCCTGGAGTGGGAGTTGGGCACAGAGTAGCGGGTGCACTCTGCACTCGCGGGGCGGACCCCGAGCTCCCTGCAGGCAGCTGCCATATTGCCTGCAGCTTCCCATCCAGCTGGTGGTGGGGAAGCCGGAGTCAGCCAGCGTGCCAGGTGCCCAGACCCAGCCGGAGGCAGAACCAGCCTCCCATCCAGCCAGTGGCAGGGAAGCTGGAAACCGGACCCAGCCAGCTTCCCAGCAGCTTGGGACCAGCAGGCGGAACCAGATAACTGAGATATCCCAACTTTAAGACCCCTGGGGAAACAGGATATCAGACAGCAAACCCTGAGCAGGAGCAGTGCAGAGCAGCCACCCAACAGGCGGAACCAAGTACCTGGGATATCCTGAGTTTAAGACCTCGGGGGACTCAGGCCACCTGTCAGAAATCTGTGAGCAAGAGCCCCGCAGGACAGCGATTCAGGTATCCCAGTCGCTGGGAAATAGCCTTACAACCCCACAGGAGGGTCAAGCACCAGCTAGTATCTACAGGACCAACTAACACCAGAGTTAACCAGATGGCAAAAGGCAAACGTAAGATCGCTACTAACAGAAATCAAGGCAGTATGGCGGCATCCGAACCCAGTTCCCCAACAGCAATAAATCTTGGATACCCCGAAACACCAGAAAAACAAGACTCAGATCTAAAATCACTGGTCAGGATGCTGATAGAGGAACACTTAGATAAATCTCTTAAAGTAATACATGAGAAAATAGATCAAAAGCTAGAAGCCATTGCAAGGCAAACACAATTAAATCCCAGATATCTCAACACACCAGAAAAACAAGACTCAGATCTAAAATCACTGGTAAAGATGCAGATTGAGGATCACTTAGATAAATTTCTTAAAGTAATAGAGGAGAAAATAGATCAAAAGCTAGAAGCCCATACAAGGCAGACACAAAAATCACTTAAAGAAATCCAGGAGAATATAGAGCAAAAAATGAATCCCAATAAGGGGGAGAAACAAAAATCACCTAAAGAAATACAAGAGAACATGGGTCAACGAGTAGAAGTCATAAAAGAGGAAACACAAAAATCCCTTAAAGAATTACAGGAAAACACAAACAAGCAACTGAAAGATCTGAGCAAAACCATACAAAATCTAAAAACAGAAGTAGAAACAACTAAGCAATCACAAAGGGAGACAATGTTGGAGATAGAAAACCTTGGGAAAAAATCAGGAGTCATAGATGCAAATATCAACAATAGAATACAAGAGATAGAAGACAGAATCTCAGATGCTGAAGATACCATAGGAACCATGGATTCAACAATTAAAGAAAAGGCAAAATGCAAAAAGCTGGTAACCCAAAACATTCAGGAAATCCAGGACACAATGAGAGGACCAAACCTAAGGATTATAGGGATAGATGAGAATGAAGATCTACAACTTAAAGGGCCAGCAAATATATTCTACAAAATTATGGAAGAAAACTTTCCCAACCTAAAGAGAGAGATGCCCATGAATATACAAGAAGCCTATAGAACCCCAAATAGACTGGACCAGAACAGAAATACTTCCTGTCACATAATAATCAAAACCCCAAATGTACTAAACAAAGAAAGAATATTAAAGGCAGTAAGAGAAAAAGGACAAGTAACATATAAAGGAAGACCTATCAGAATTACACCAGACTTCTCACCTGAGACCATGAAAGCTAGAAGATCCTGGGCAGACCTCATGCAGACCCTAAGAGAACACAAACTTCAGCCAAGACTACTATACCCAGCAAAACTCTCAATTGCCATAGATGGGGAAACCAAGATATTCCACGACAAAACCAAATTTGCAAGATACTTATCTACAAACCCAGCCCTACAAAGGATAATAGGGGAAAAATACCAACACAAGGGGGGAAACAACACCCCAGAAGAAACAAGATAGAAACCCCATCTCATCCAACCCAAAAGAAGAGAACCACTCAAATACAAATAATAATAATAATGCCCAAAATGTCAGGAAGTAATAATTACTATTCCTTAATATCTCTTACTATCAATGGACTCAATTCCCCAATCAAAAGACACAGACTAACAGACTGGATACGGAAACAGGACCCTACATTTTGCTGCATACAGGAAACACATCTCAGTGTCAAAGACAAACACCACCTTAGAGTAAAAGGCTGGAAGACAGTTTTACAAGCAAATGGTCCCAGGAAACAAGCTGGAGTAGCCATTCTAATATCAGATAAAATTGACTTTCAACCTAAAGTCATCAAAAGAGACACAGAAGGTCACTTCCTGCTTGTCAAAGGGAAAATCCACCAAGAAGAATTCTCAATACTGAACATCTATGCGCCAAATGTAAGGGCACCCTCATTCGTAAAAGAAACTTTACTAAAGCTTAAAGCACACATCGCACCTAACACAATGATTGTAGGTGACTTCAACACTCCACTCTCCTCAATGGACCGATCAGGAAAGCAGAAACTAAACAGGGACACAGTGAAACTAATTGAAGCTTTGGACCAATTGGATTTAACAGATATATATAGAACATTCCATCCTAAAACAAAAGAGTATACCTTTTTCTCAGCACCGCACGGTACCTTCTCAAAAATTGATCATATAATTGGTCACAAGACAGACCTCAACAAATACAAGAAGACCGAACTAATCCCATGTCTCCTATCGGATCACTATGGAGTAAAAGTGGTCTTCAATAGCAAGAAGAACAACAGAAAGCCCACATACACATGGAAACTGAACAATACTCTACTCAATGACACCCTGGTCAAGGAAGAAATAAAGAAAGAAATCAAAGACTTTTTAGACTTCAATGAAAATGAAGGTACGACCTACCCAAATCTCTGGGACACAATGAAAGCAGTGCTAAGAGGAAAACTCATAGCCCTGAGTGCCTCCAAAAAGAAACTGGAGAGAGCATACACTAGCAACTTAACAGCACACCTGAAGGCCCTGGAACCAAAAGAAGCTAACTCACCCAGGAGGAGTAGAAGAGAGGAAATCATCAAACTAAGGGCTGAAATCAATCAAGCAGAAACAAAGAGAACCATACAAAGAATCAACAAAACCAAGAGCTGGTTCTTCGAGAAAATCAACAAGATAGATAAACCCTTAGCTAGACTAACCAAAGGTCACAGAGATAGTATCCAAATTAACAAAATTAAAAATGAAAAGGGGGATATAACAACAGAAACAGAGGAAATTCAAAAGATCATCAGATCCTACTACAAAGGCCTATACTCAAAACAACTGGAGAATCTGGAGGAAATAGACAATTTCCTAGACAGATACCAAATACCAAAATTAAATCAGCATCAAGTAGACCAGCTAAACAGTCCCATAACCCTTAAAGAAATAGAAGGGGTTATAGAAAGCCTCCCAACCAAAAAAAGTACAGGACCAGATGGTTTTAGTGCAGAATTCTACCAGACCTTCAAAGAAGACTTAACACCAATACTCTTCAAACTATTCCACAAAATAGAGACAGAAGGGACACTGCCCAACTCGTTCTTCGAAACCACAATTACGATGATACCTAAACCACAAAAAGATCCAACAAAGAAAGAGAACTACAGACCAGTTTCTCTTATGAATATTGATGCAAAAATACTAAATAAAATTCTTGCCAAACGAATCCAAGAGCATATCAAAACGACCATTCACCATGATCAAGTAGGCTTCATTCCAGGAATGCAGGGATGGTTCAATATATGGAAATCCATCAATGTAATCCACTACATAAACAAACTAAAAGAAAAAAACCACATGGTCATCTCATTAGATGCTGAAAAAGCATTTGACAAAATTCAGCATCCTTTCATGCTAAAAGTCTTGGAAAGAGCAGGAATTCAAGGCCCATACCTAAACATAGTAAAAGCAATCTACAGCAAACCAGTAGCCAACATCAAAATAAATGGAGAGAAACTTGAAGCAATCCCACTAAAATCAGGGACTAGACAAGGCTGTCCTCTCTCTCCATATCTTTTCAATATAGTACTTGAAGTTCTAGCGAGAGCAATTAGACAACATAAGGAAGTCAAAGGGATACAAATTGGAAAGGAAGAAGTCAAAGTATCATTATTTGCAGATGATATGATAGTCTACTTAAGCGATCCAAAAAACTCCACCAGAGAACTTCTATAGCTGATAAACAACTTCAGCAAAGTGGCTGGTTATAAAATTAACTCAAGCAAATCAGTAGCCTTCTTGTACTCAAAGGACAAGCAGGCTGAGAAAGAAGTTAAGGAAATAACACCCTTCACAATAGCCACAAACAACATAAAGTATCTTGGCGTAACTCTAACCAAACAAGTGAAAGATCTGTATGACAGGAACTTCAAGTCCCTGAAGAAAGAAATCGAAGAAGACCTCAGAAGATGGAAAAATATTTCTTGCTCCTGGATTGGCAGGATCAATATAGTAAAAATGGCCATCTTGCCAAAAGCAATCTACAGATTCAATGCAATCCCCATCAAAATCCCAAATCAATTCTTCATAGATCTAGAAAGAGCAATTCTCAAATTCATCTGGAGCAACAAAAAACCCAGGATAGCTAAAACTATTCTCAACAATAAAAGGACTTCTGGGGGAATCAATATCCCTGACCTCAAGCAGTACTACAGAGCAATTGTGTTAAAAACTGCATGGTATTGGTACAGCAACAGGCAGGTAGATCAATGGAATAGGATTGAAGACCCAGAAATGAACCCACAGACTTATGGTCACTTGATCTTTGTTAAAGGAGCCACAACCATCCGGTGGAATAAAGATAGCCTTTTCAACAAATGGTGCTGGTTCAACTGGAGGTCAACATGCAGAAGAATGCAAATTGACCCACTCTTATCTCCTTGCACTAAGATCAACTCCAAGTGGATCAAGGACCTCCACATAAAACCAGACACACTGAAACTATTAGAAAAGAAACTTGGGAAGACCCTGGAGGACATGGGCACAGGGGTAAAGTTCCTGAACAGAACACCAATAGCTTATGCTCTAAGATCAAGAATTGACAAATGGGACCTCATAAAATTACAAAGTTTCTGTAAGGCAAAGGACACTGTCAGAAGGACAAAATGGCAACCAACAACGTGGGAAATGATCTTCACCAACCCCACATCCGACAGAGGGCTAATATCCAATATATACAAAGAACTCAAGAAGTTAGACCCCAAAGAACCAAATAACCTTATCAAAAAATGGGGTACAGAGCTAAACAAAGAATTTTCACCAGAAGAAATTCGGATGGCCGAGAAACACCTTAAGAGATGTTCAACGTCATTAGTCATCAGGGAAATGCAAATCAAAACAACCCTGAGATTCCACCTCACTCCAGTCAGAATGGCTAAGATTAAAAACTCGAGAGACAACAAGTGCTGGCGAGGATGTGGAGAAAGAGGAACACTCCTCTGTTCCTCCACTGTTGGTGGGATTGCAAAATGGTAAAACCACTCTGGAAATCAGTGTGGCAGTTTCTCAGAAAATTGGGCATGCCACTCCCAGAGGACCCTGGCATACCACTCCTGGGCATATACCCAGAGGATTCCTCTGCATACAACAAAGACACATGCTCCACTATGTTTATAGCAGCCTTGTTTATAATAGCCAGAAATTGGAAGGAGCCCAGATATCCCTCAAAAGAGGAATGGATACAGAAATTGTGGTATATTTATACAATGGAGTACTACTCAGCAATTAAAAATAATGAATTCATGCAATTTGTAGGTAAATGGTTAGATCTGGAAAATATCATCCTAAGTGAGCTAACCCAATCACAAAAGAATACACACAAAATGCAATCACTGATAAGTGGATATTAATGAGCCCAGAAGCCCTAAATACTCAAGGCACAATTAGCAAATCAAATGACTCTCAAGAATAAAAAAAGGAGAGGACCCTCGGCCTGTAAAGATTGGATCCAGTATTGTAGACCCAGAACAGAGAAATCGTGGGGGTGCGGGGGAAAGAGTGGGGAATAGCATGGGGGGAGAGGAATTATGGGACATATGACGGGGGGTAACTGGGAAAGGGGAAAGCGTTTGGAATGTAAACAAAGAATATAGAAAATAAAAAAAAATGCTACCATCCATTATACTTCCCCAGTAGAAGTTAAAAAGATGCCTGGTCTGGTTTGAATGTTGATACCAAGTGGAGTCAAAGATAAATGTAGATAAATGTAGTCTCCTAACTCAATGTCAGATCAGCCTCAGAGTGTCGACTTAAGGCACCATGAAACTATTTGTTAATGTCTATCTTTTAATTTTCATTTTGATAAAAGATACAAGTTGGAAATTTCTAAGAAGCTCTCTCCAAAAATCTCATGCATGAAACAGGAAAACTAATTTTAAAGTTTACCAGTGATCTCTCTTAGAGTTAAACAAAAATCTAATTAATAAAATTTCTTTGTTGCTTAGCCTTTTTTGTCTTAAATATAAGTATAAAGGATAATAAGAAATTGATGAAAAAATAAAATTGACAATACAAGCACCTGTCGTTGCAAAATTAAAAATATTAGATAGGGGAAGCCCACAACTGAGGCAGAGACACATCGTATGTCCTTGGGAACACCAGCAATCTGATCAATATACAATCCAGATGATTGTTCATCTCCAAGGAGATCACTTGTTTCCCTGAAAATGAGCTCCTGTAACCTTTCTTTTTAAAGGTGCCATTGGGGCCTTACCCCTGAATTAATATATTTTAATAACAAAAAAAAATCTTCTCTGTAACTTAAATGCCCATAGACACTCCCAAGGATAACAAAAGGCCATGCCTGGGTAGATAGATACCCAAAGAGCTTAGTAGCCAAAGGACACTTTGGCTACTTTCATAAAAATATGATTTTTTTTAATGATTCCAGGGAAAAACTCATTCGCTCTGAAAGAAATTGTGGAGCAATGTCAAATTCAGAAATGTCTTCTGCAGAAATAGCCAACGATGCTCTTGCCCTCTTATTTCATCACGTTTGTTTGACTCGGATAATCCTCTCTGGTCAGCTTGTACCTAAGCTTTTCATGGGTTCAGGCACCTGAAGCTATTGTCTTTAATTCTACATGTGAAAGCTGCCAACAGCAACAATATTGCCTAAATTCATCTTCACAGCCATTCACTTCAATTGTGCTATTCAACTTTGAAAACAAAGTGCAATCAGGCAAATGGCACTTTAGAAAGTCGAGATCATTACGGTATTCATGGTTAGACAAGTGTGATTTACAATATGAAAGAGAAAGTCCGTACAATGGGCGGCACAGGGCAAGAGCTGGACAACCTGAATCCCACGAGCAAATGCCACACTGAGTATTATTAAAAAATCACCCAAATTTAAGCATTTTAAAGCAACGATTTAATTATACCTATCATGCTGTGGTCAGAAATTCAAGAGAAGTTCAGTTGGGAGTTCTTCCTTGCTATTTCTGGAAGCCTTGTAGGCAGATGTTGGGTGTGGCTCTAGTCCACTGAAACTCACAAAGCTGTGGCTGCCAGCCAGAGTAATAGCACTTGGTGTCTTTTTGTAGCTAGAGTTTTACACGGCACTGTTCAACTCTTCAGGGCATTCCAATGATGAATCCAAATACTGCCGGCTCCCACAGTCAAGGTGCCATCTACTTGGTACGTCTTCCATACTTCTGAAAGTCGTACAGCAGTAGTGAACTTGAATTCTGTTTGTGTGGCCATCTAGATAGATAGTTAGTTAGATAGATGATAGATAGATAGATAGATAGATAGATAGATAGATAGATAGATAGATAGAATTTATTTATTATATTTAAATATATTTATAATTTACAATATTAAGCTTTAGATCTGTATGTTCTTGCCCATTTATGTTCCTGGATGAAAGACACACACATATGCGCATATGTATGTATATATAAATAATAAATTTTAAAATGTATTGATATCATAGTGTGTTTTTACTTAACATCTCACCAATATTCATGTAAAATCATTTTATGACATTATTAGCAGTTTCGTAATGTTTTAACATATAAGCATTTAAGCTATTTAGCAGAAATTCCTAGACATTTAAGTTGTTCATAATTTTCACTATTTTGTAATATCAAAACATTCTTCAATGCTCAATTTTGCATATGCAGTTCATATATTACTATGGACACATAGTCTAATTAAAACTGCAATTTCAGCTCAAATACTTTGAATGTTTCTAGCATTGTTTCAGAAAGTCAAATGACAAATTGTTCCTTCTAAAATGTATGAAATGTCATTTCCTGTAGCTCAATCACTATCTTTGTCTCTTTCAATTTGCCATTTCATGAATGAGGCCTCTCAGTACTGGCAATACTGCAGGAAAAAAAAATGCCACTCTCACACAGCTAATGAGAACGTGACTCACAGCAATATTCTTGGAAAACAATTTTTAGCTGAGCATGAAGAGCCTCAAGAACGACCATACCCTCTGACCCGTTCCTGGGAACGTATCCTAAGGCAACAACCACTCAACATGTGATGATTTTGTACTCTAAGAGGTTCATCCCATTACATTTTTAATAGCAAAACTGTGTAAACATACTGTCTGAAGCCACAGATAAAAGTTGCATAAATTATGCCTTATCTACTAGGTTTATTAGTTAAAGATTAAAGAAACATTTACGAATATAAAATCAGTGTACAAAAATAATGGAAGGAACTAAAATACAGATTGTTAAAGAGTGAATGAATGTCACAGGAGAATCTCACATCCCCCACTGAAGAAGCATTGATTGCAATGAATATTATGAGACCACCATCACCTGAGGTTGTTCAACATGACAAGCCTCAGGAAATGACTGATACTCCATTGGTTTGGACTGAAAGATATAAGGTCCCTCTGTGTAATGTGAAGGAATACCCATGGGAGATTCTCACTAGGAAGTCAAGGGTAAAAAAAGAGATTGCTCTCTGAGCAGCCAAAGTTACAAGACCAAACACTAGGATTAAAGGGCTTCTCCAGAAACAGAAAAACAAAATTTAAGTGTGTGATATATATAAAGAGCCACACAGTGGGCTTGTTTAAGAACTTAGCAACATAACTAAAATGAAATAATAGAACATTAGGTCCTTCAGACCACATGCTCGGGAATGAAATCTTGAAGTTCATATTTTACCTCTCAGTAGAGAATGGATGACAAACAGAATTTTTCTCATCTGTCTCTAGTGTGGATTCAGTACAGTAGCAATGTCTTCCCACCCTGTTGGCATTTCTCTCCAAGGTCAGCTTTATGTGTGGGCATGGTTCTAACATTATTGGCTAGAGAGGCTTCTGATCCATGCTCTCTGTCATCAGCTCTCCTTTCTCTGTCCATTGAGTCGATATGCATGTATATCCCTCCCTTCTCTGCTCTTCTCTCAATATATTACTATCTGCATCCTCTCAAGCCTCCGGAGAAGATGCTCAAACTGTGGTCCACTTAGCTACATCTCAATTCACCAGAGCATCAGGATTTGTTCTTATTCTGTTGTACTCTTCACTGTACATAATGTTAGGGTGGCACTGGGGAGAGCAAGTCATAGTCCTCTCTAAATGCATGATGTTATAATTTCTGCTACACTTCAGGAAGAAAAGATGAAAGCTAGGTGGGAACTGGATTCACATTCCCCAAAATAATCAAAAGTTTTTTATCATCTCCATATATTCACAGATTTAGTCTAGGCAAGAAATAAAAGCAAAGGACACAACAACTTTTTGTGGTGCCTTTTTCTTCCTCCATTCATCACTGAGCTGGAAAGACGTGCATTTAATCTTTGCTGAGAAGACCATCTAGTATTACATCCATTCTTTGAATATACTATTTGTACCTGAGTTATTGTACCAGAGCCTTACAAATGGAAATCCTCATCTTTGAACGCTGTTGACCTTATATTCAAGAATTTGACAGCTCAGTTATTACTGAATTTATAGATGCCTTACCTTCAAATAATTGTCTTCAATGGAGACAAAGGAGACTGTAGAATAAGACTCCCTTCAAGTAAATACTACTTAACAGGGTACTGAAAGGTGCCATTTTGGCCTCAAGTGAAGCTCACTTTCCTGAAGGATTCCATGCCTCTATCAAAAGGAGTCTATTGAGAGTCCCAGAATCCTTCTTATTCCTGCCTGATTACCACCTTCATTATTTCTTCTGAGTTCTACAGTAATTTTTTTCAGATAGCTGGTTCTTCATTTCCCTCAGACTTTTCTCAAAAGCCTTTCCCATAAGTCTTTGCCATACACTCATAGGTTATGTATATAGCAACTGTATAGAGTTTCATCCACCCATATCCTATAATTTAATTGTATAACCTCCACATTTTATGTTAAAACTTTCTTCTCATTGTGGTTGAATTAAGAAGGGAAAAATCTAAGAAGCTGACTTGGAAAGCATCACTTACTTCTTTACAAATAAGCCAAATAGAATGAGATGAGGAGCCTGTCTGCCCTCCACCATGTTACTCAGTGTTTTCCTCTGCAGATAAGTAGACTTACAAGGTCCTATGTTAAGAGCAGGGATGGCAGATCTCACCATACACTGGTTCTACTAGCATGTTGATCTTAGATGTCTTAATCCCATACCTGTGAGAAATAAATTTCTTCTCTTTATAAATGATTTACTTAATCTCAGTAGAAACATGCTAACATACTGTACATATCAAATAATTCAGAACTTTTATTTAATTTTTCTCCTAAGTAATTACCAAAGAATGAATGTGGTTTTGTTCTTTGCTTGATTATTTGTTTGTTTTGTTTTTCTCTAGTCATCTGACTAACTTTCCATTGGATGTTAATGTTAGGGGCCGGGGACTTTTAATTCTTCTGTTTACTGCCAACACATTTTCCTCTTATTAGATAATGAGGGCAAGCAGTTCATACTGTTTGTTATCATCAGAAGGCAGACAATGGCCTTTGTGTAGGTAAACAGAAAAGTCATCCTCTATATTTGTGCTAGGATAGATCTTTGCAAAAATGTCTCCCTGGCAATAAGGACTGGTATAATTATTTTATCTTCACTTTTTTTTCCCTCAGGATCTTGGACTCAACTAAAATTCAATATTGTTATCTAGAGCCTGGAAAAGTGTGTGCAATAGAAAGGGTATCCAAAAAATATGTGTTATATGAATGAAATAATATTACCTGAGCAGAGAAAGAAACAGTGAAAGGATATTTGGCAAACCAAGAGGCCCCAAGTTCCATCTCCCACCTCTCCATGGTTACCATGTGCCATGTACTTGTTCTGTAGATCCATACAGATTCTGTTTTCACTGCTGGAAGTTGTGACCACTTATCTACATTCTTACTGCCTTTACTTTTGTCCACTGACAATCAGGAAACTTTCTAGAATCTCATCTGAAAATTTTAACAAGCCAGAATAACTTTAACTTTCCACTCAGGACATATGAATCCATCATTATTCTCTCTGCAAAATGTTTTTACTTAAAAGAGCTAAGGGGCACATCGATGACTTCAGTAATTTTTATTCCCAAGGTTCAGAATAGAGTTTGCCTAAAAATGCATATATATTCAAGATGATTCACAAGCTCTCAGTAGAGGCCCCACATTAAAAATACAAGTGTTCAATTCAATTCAGTCTCTCAACAAAAGCCAATGCATGTAGTCTTTTCCATTGTTCTTAAATGGAAGGGAAGGAAGAAAAGCTACCCTGGATGCCGAGCGTCAAAGCTCTCTCTTATGTGGCATCATGAAGGAGAGAATTCATTTGGTACATTTTTAGAGAGTAGCCTGCTTCACTTTCCTAAGAGAACAGGCTCTATTGTGGTCATTATCTGTGTATCTATTGGATTCTTAGTATGTGAACTTCACAATGCTAAACGATTAACCTTTCTCCAATCATTCTGAAGTTGCATAATGAAATTCTAAAAATGACAATTCAAACTTCCATTCAGGTAGAACAAACAATGAGGCATTTTGCAGCCAGGAAATAATTTTTCCTAACTAAACAATCTAGAGCCACATAGAAACAAAGATATTTCTACTGTAACTGTGACGTTTAGCTATTGTGAGATAATTAATTATAACAAATTAAATTATCTTTCTTTAAAATACTAAACCCATTATTTATTCCTAAATACATAATTGACAGCCTTTGTTGTTTAAAAAATTATATAATCATATACCCTAAATTCTGGGCTATAAATTTAACATGTGTTAACAGGCCCTATTTTCGAATAAGATTAGTAAATAAATAGAACATTTAATTAGAATTTAAATATTATAAAGAACTTAGATTGGTCTTTTCCAAAGCATTTTGAGTTGCTTAATGTGATTATAACAGATTAATATAAATGCCAAAGGAAATAGCATTTCTTTTATTTAAATATTAATTGAATTTTCTATTGGAAAATATGGCATCACTTGTTTTAAATTTCTTCCCTTTTTCCCATTTCAAACTCATTTATTTTGTGCATTTTTAAGATGGCCTCTGGGACGAACCGGGCTGTGTAAAATGGTTATGAGTTATTTGTTCTATTAGAACATCCTACAGTCAAGAAGTTGCAGTCCTTTGTCAAAGCTGGGCATGGGGGCAGATACTTGGTTCAGAGTGTTCTGTTTTCAATCTGGTACAAGATAGCTTTTCAGGAAAAGCTTCCTATAAAGTTTGAAAGACAAAAACATGATGTGGAAGTGTCTGGTTGTGTCCTGGGATACAGACTCACATGGTGTTTTGCTGAGGCCAGAGCCACAGGAAGACATCTGATGTTTGGAGAAAGCATAAATAGGACTCAAAGGACAGTGATGGGGTGCTTGCATAGCTAGCTGCACCTTGCTTTGTTCGTCTCAGGCCTTTGCTGATCTTCACTTCATTGAGAGAGGCATGCAGAGAACTTCTCCTGGCATACCTGCTGGTCCTGGTCGCTGTCGCTGGTTTGTATCAGTTTGGCAGAGGCCTGGCTGTTTCTTCTGGATTGTGCCACCACTGCTGATTTGAGTTTGGTATCCTAACACTACTGAACTGGACTGCTGCTATCTTGACAAATGGAGATAAGAATTACTCCACAGAACTATTTATAAACTGGTCCATATCCCTTTGTCCTAACTACCATCCTTTCTCCCCTACCTTTGGAGAGTGTGCTAGAAGGAGGTGGAAGTGTTTGAGAACCCTTTTCAGAAGTAGGTTTTGAAAAATCTAAGCCTACAGAAACATTTCTTTTGAGAGGTTATTTGAAGTCCATTTTCCTTAGTTCTGAGCTTCTCATTAGATGACCCTTGAGGGCAATGTGAATCTTGTCTGTGGACACAGTCTCAAAAGTCTTGAATCCTGTGTCTCTTCTTATTTTCCCTACTCAGCCACTGACTCTGATATACTACCAACAAAATGTATGTTTATCAGCTGAACTCTTTCTTTTTTGTGGCATCTAAGCTGACTGCTCTGAGGATGCACACTATCAATCTAGGCACAGAGATTCATGGAGTAGTTAATTGCACTTGTGATAAACCCCACTGAACCCATAGGAGTGTAAAAATGAAGAGACCATGTCACCTGAGAAACTGAGTTTGAATTGGGCAGTCTGACTCTGAAATCTGTGCTTTAAACCGTCACAGTGCAGCCTGTCATCTCAGATCAGAATGACAGGACATGGTCTGCATAAATGAAGCATGTGCCAAAATTAGAGACTCCATATGTATGCCATACATGCTTAATGTTTAATTAATGTTTAATACCTATCAACATTGAATTTTAACCAAATGACAAGATTACATTATAAACACCTTTTTGGTTTTATTTAACCTTTTACCACTGTGGGAAAATACCCCAAATGAACAATTTATAAGAAGGGATGTTTTAAGTTGGCTCGCAATTTCAAAGTTGTCAGGCCAGTGTCTGCTGGATTCCTGGCTCTGGGATTGTCAAGAGGCAGAATACCACAGTTCATAAACAAGAGCATACTCACCTCACAGTGTTCAGGAAGGAGAAGGACAAGCAGAAGAGCCAGATATATAATATACTCTGAAATGTCACATCTCCAATGACCTGTTTTCTCCAATGGACCTCACCTTCTAATTTTAATCATCCTCTAAGCAAAAAGGTCAAAATTATGAATCAACCAAGTGGTTTATCCATTGATGAAATCAGGGGTTCATTATCCAATCACTTCATCAAATCTTCTCTTCAGAATGTTGCTGCACTGGGGACTAAGCTTTCTATGCATGGATCTTTAGAGAAGCACTTCATATCCAAATGATAACAAGCCTTTGTCTTAGTTCTTACCCCCCTAACACATGATTTTCAGTTAAACTGTTATTTGCTACTACAGAGTCTAACACAGGAAACTCAGATTTCTAAGTGTGCTAGCTTCCTTTTGGCTAGGCTGGCATTTGAATTATCTGCTGGTCTTCTCTGAATTTTAATCACTCCCATCTCCTATTTTGTCCTGTAACTATAGGAAGGGGTACTGAAAGGAACTGCTCTAAGGTTTCTGCTCTGACAGACTCACTAGATCCACAAGCTTTACAAAGAACTTTTAAAAATTACTATCTACATCAGTTAGCATGTTAGAAGTTAAAACTGAAGGTTTGAAAATATCATCCTAAGTGAGCTAACCCAATCACAAAAGAATACACATGAAATGCAATCACTGATAAGGGGATATTAATGAGCCCAGAAGCCCTAAATACTCAAGGCACAATTAGCAAGTCAAATGACTCCCAAGAAGAAGAAAGGAGAGAACCCTGGGCCTGTAAAGATTGGATCCAGTTTTGTAGACCCAGAACAGAGAAACCATGGGGGGGGATGAGTGGGGAATAGCAGGGGGGGAGAGGAATTATGGGACATATGGTGGGGGGTAACTGGGAAAGGGGAAAGCCTTTGGAATGTAAACATAGATTATAGAAAATAAAAATTAAAAAAAAAGAAAATATCTCACTTGCACTGAACATGTGCAGGTTTTGTGCGTGTGATCATAGTGCTTGTAGCTGGGTGATTCTGAAGAGATAGTTAAAAAAGGAAATTGAAGCTTCTTGTTTGGCCATCATCAGAGGGGCTTCATTCTTGTATATTCTTGTATCAGTTGGGAACATATGAAACACAGAGACCCACAGCCAGATATTGGAGAGGGAGAGAGACAGAGACAGAGACAGACAGAGAGACAGAGAAAGAGACAGAGAGAGACACAGACACAGACACAGACACAGACACAGACACAGACACAGACACAGACACAGACACAGACACAGACACAGACACAGACACAGACACAGACAGACAGAGAGGGAGTTGGGGGAGATCTAGGAGCACACAGCTATATTTGATGGATGAGATGTCTCCATCAAATCCCTTCTTCAGAGCTTAGGGAATCCTGCAGAAGAGGAGGCAGAAGGGACAGAGGATACATGGCAAAGGACAGGAAGAGAACAAAGCCTAACACACACAGGCTGGAATGATGCCCCCAGCTCGTATGTAATATACATGCAGCTCAGTCTCCCTGTGGATCCCCTAACTACTGGAGAAGTTCTCCCTAAAGCTGTAGAGTGGCTGTGGTATTTGTTCCCCAACAGGTTTGCTTGTCTAGCCTCAGTGGAAGAAGATGCACCTAGTTCTGCAGAGACTCAATGTGCCAGGGTAGGGGAATACCAAAGCAGGAATACTCTCTCAGAGGAGAAGAAAGGAAATAGGGGGGGCTGATAGTCTCTGGAAGGGGGGCTGGTAGGGGGCAGCATTTGGAATGTAAAAAAAAATAAACAAATATAAATAATAAACAGAGCAAAGCTCATGTGAAGTCACAAAGCCTGAAGTAGCAATCGCTGGGCTTGCACAGGTCTGCACCAAGTCCTCAGCATACATACTGTACCTTTCAGTTAGTACGTTTATGGGACTCCTGAGTGTGGAATGAATGAATCGTTGATTCTTCCGCCTTCTCTTGGCCTTTTTTATTTTTTCTATTGGCTTCTCTTGTCCAACATCAATGGGTTGTTTTCGGCTTCATCTTATTATATTTTCTTTTACCATGTTTGTTGTTATTTCTTAGAAGCTTGTTTCTTTTCTGATGAGAGACAAAAAGAAGGTGGATGTGAATGGGAGAGAAGGTCGGAAGGAATTTGGAGGAGGAGAAGAAAAAGAAACTATATGCAGATTATACTGTATGAGGAAATGGTTAATAAAGAGGGAGAGCATAAGTAAAATTAGCCAATCCAGGAAGTGGGGAAGAGAAAATATTTTATTTCCATATATAAATTAATAGATTTTATAAGTGATCATTTGCATACCTTAAACATTTAACAAATGTTCATGTCCATTATGACAATTGTCTGCCTTTTCTAATGTGTGAAATCTGTGAGAATAAATGGATTTTTTCAGATTGTAACTTTTACCATAAATAAAAAGGAACATATAGCTTGATAGATAGGAAGGTGGGGAGAGTCAGTTTGGGGAAAGAAAAGATTATGATCAAAAATATGCTGTATGAAAAAGTAAAATAAGAATGTTAACTAAATATGTATCACAAATTAATTTCAAATAATATCTCATGACATATTAACATAAAAGGCATATTTTATAAAAATACATCTTGAAGAAAAGTACTTTGTAAGAAGATTGGCTTTTTTCCTGTGCTGTAAAGGCCTTTGAGAACTGACTTACTAGGAAAGGGCTTGGTTCTCCTCTATGTTTACTGTGTGTGGTGATACTCCCTGCCTTGTAGAATCAGGGCAACACCAGCCAGCACGAACTCCTTGAGAAAGGAGAGTAGAAAGAAAAAGAAAGAAATGCCTTAGTCTTCTTTAAAAAGATACTTTTCCTTACTCCATTATGAGAAAAGTGCCTGTGACTTTGAGAGGCACTGGGGTGAAATGAGCAAAGGGAGAAAGGCTGGACGAGTGGTCCCTTTGTACTCTGGCTCCCACCACACTTCATCTCCCCCCAACGTAATGGGGAGAGAAACACAAAAGATGGTTAAAGAAAAACTTCCCTATTAAAGGTAAAGATGCACTGGGACCCTCTTAGACTGTTAAGAAACAAAATGGGTTTTCTCTCCCAATCTTCTACTTATAAGAGAAAGGAGGGTGTACGCTACTATTCTTGAGATTATAATATACTTGCAACGTTTCCTTTTTTCTCTCTAAACCCTGCCATATATCTGTCCTTAACTCTTTCAAATCCATGGCCTCTTTGATTCATCCATCATTATTGCACACACATACACATGCATATTATGTATAATATACATTGCATATATATTGTATGTTATTGTATATATAGTATATATAGTATATATTGTATATATATTGCACATATATTGTATATATAATGTATATACAAATATAACATGCTCTGTCTGTATAATGTTGCTTGCATGAAGGATTGCAGACCTGAACATTAAGTGTACTCTTTCTCTCAGTTAAGAATCTGCTTGAAGAAGAGAAGATATTGATTTGAGAAATATTGCACTAGGCAGTTTGCTATAAGACACTAAACAGCGAATTGTCATCTCTATAAAATACCTTGAAAGAGGGCTACAAAAATCCCCCATAAGAATTCTAAAAGCATTAAAAAAATTTTGTTTTTAATGCTGATAATTTATTAACAAATTGAATCACCCTGAAAGAAAATTATAGTAGTGAAAGTATTTCTCTGTCATAAACTGAGCCTTTCTCAAAGTAGCAGAAAAAATAACAACAAATTATTTTATGCATTTTGTCATTGTAAATCAAGATTCATAGTTTGTAAGTTCCAATGTGGTCGGTGGTGAGTGACATCACTACAGGAATCCATAGGCTGCAGGCAAATAGTTATCACAAGCAAAAGAAAAAAAATAAGAGGAACTTGAGCATAACTTTTTACCCAAATTCTAAACTTTAACATTTTAAGTAAATCAAGGTCCAGAAAAAGTGCAGCATGTCTATCCTGCTGTAGTGACATTGCACCTTTTGTTCTAGAACAGCAATTTTCAACCTGTGGACCATTACACATTAGGAATCAACAACCCTTTCACAGAGGTCACCTGAGAGCATCAGAAAACACAGATATCTACATTATGAATCCTAGCAGGGGTAAAATTACAGTTATTAAATAGAAGTGAAAATAATTTTATGCTTTTCTATGAATATTGAGATGTGATTTTTTTTCTTCCTTTACCTCACAGGATTGTGAATTCTTGAAGAAAAATAATACATTTTAACATATCTCAAAATGCAACTGTTCATTCTGAAAGGCACTTTGGAAAAAGTTTTAAGCTTAATCAAATCTATTCAAAGTCACTCTGTCAGTCAAAAGTATCTCTACTCAAGTTTATTCTTTGATCCATTAATAAAATCACATTAGAAATAGAAAAAATTAGCAAAAGAGCAGAAGCTTGCCAAACAATATTAGTCATGAACACAGCAGCAAATCCTCAATGGAATAGTTGCAAATTGGATGATACAATGTGTTAAAATAATTACACCCACACCCATAATTAGTCACAAGTTTGTAAGTCTTGCATAACATTTAAAAATCATTTAATGTAGTCTCTCACATTAAAAGGTGAGACTCATTATCTAAGAGGAGTAGGCTCATCTTTATTATTTTTCTCCTATCTGAATTGTTTCCTTTTTGATATACTATTTGCCTTTTAATGGCAGCCTTATATTTTCTATTTCCTGAAACCTCTTCTTTGACCAATGAATAATCTATTTGGACACATCTTCTTGTGCCTGTATAAGTGATGTATGCTACACAGAATCATGGAATTAGGCTTTATAACTTGCACATAGAAAGAATAAAAACATTGTAAATAAAAAGATGATTAAACAAGAAGAGAACAAGAATAAAGGGAAAGGACAAAAGAAGCGAAACAAATGACTGAAAATAATATATTCACACTAAAAGAACAAACAATATGAATAAAATTGGTTTTGTAACGTTTATAATATAAAAACAAATTAGTAGGCACAATGCATAGATAATTTATAGGAACTTCACAACTGATTCTTCACCCCTTGCCTCCACCAAGAAACGTTTATTCAAAACATAGTAATAATTGGCTACTGAAAGATTAAAAAAAAATTCTCTGGTCGATGAAAAGCTTGTTTTACTTATTCAAACCTGTTCAATCAAGTGGAGAAAAAAATTAAAATATTATACTTTTAAAACGATTGATAGTTATGTTAGTGGTTTTTCCGCATCTCCTATCTCTTTAACTTATATCTTGGTAATAACTTAAGAACAATTTTTAAATTATTCATTGCATTTAGTGGACCTTAGATTATAATGACCGCATCCATTTGCATGAGATCTGTTGTGTTTGTTGTGTGACTGTAGTTACATTTCCTCATTCCCTATTTTATTATGTTTTCAATACAACTTTTAGAAAAACTTCTGACTGTTACTAGATCCTATTCAAGAATAATATTATTAATTCTTTGAGAACTTCAAAGAATGTATTTTGATCACATTTCACCCACCATCTTCTCCTCAGCTTCCTCCAGAATTCCTCCTGCTTCCCTACCCCATGTCCTCCTATTAAGATAATTAGTAAATTATTGATTCCAACTTGTGTTGTATGGGTGTAGTAACATCCACTTGAGCTTGATTAAACCACCAGGAGCCATATCTTTAAGGAAAACCAACTCTCTTTTCCTCAGAATCTCTCAGCTGTCCATAGCTCCTCTATTAGATGTGGACACCCATGAGCCGGCTCCAGAATGCTGACTGGCTTGGTTTGTGTTGAGCTGCTGCGTGCTCATGAGTACAGCAATCCCTTCATAGACGGAAGACTCGTTTTCTCTGATCCTCCCCCTAACCTCTGCTTTTTAGAATTTTTCCAGCTACTCTTCTTTGATAATCCCTGAGCCTTGGGAAGGAAGTCTGATACAGATGTTCTAATTATAGCAGTGTGGTCTGCCGTCACGTTCTCTCTGCCCTTTGACCAGTTTTGAATTTCTTCGTTAACCACCATTCCCCTCAATATCCCCACCAGCGTCTTCAGTAAGCACATGAATTTTTACTGTAGTTTGTACTGAAACTATTAAAGTTCATATACCTATTCCACTATGCTATTGATAACTTTAGAAGTCCTAGTCTCTTGTTCACAGATGGACCATGCTATCAAATACCTGCTTCAGACAAGATATTCTTTGTAGAGGGAGAGATATACTTAGGGGCTGACAGATTTCTTTTCTCAAAAACCTGAGCATAAAGCATTTATTTTGTATGTGTCTGAAAATGCACTCTATAAATCATATTTTTCACATTAGATTGTTTATGGCAAGTAGTGACAAATATGCAGGTTTGGCTTACCTACTTCAAAATCAGATAAACGTCATTCTAATTATTTAACTGTCTGGTTATTAGAAAGTTGGTTCCTTAGTTAGAGTCACTTCTCTGATGGTGTCTGAGAGTTGCACCAATCTACAGGTAGAGAGATGTACCTTTGTCTGTCTGTGTCTGACTGTGTCTGTGTCTCTCTGTGTCTGTGTTAATCTTCATGTCTGCCTGTGTCTGCTGTCTCTGTAGCATCTGTATCTGTATCTCTATCTTCCTTATAATTTCAATCTAAACCTAGGTATATTTTGGCCTAAAAATAAGAAGTACTTTATTGACAAATCATGCATTTTAATTGAAATTAAATTATATAGTTCTTAAGGGATATAAAACAGAAAATAAATCTATTAATATAAATATAATATAATATAATATAATATAATATAATATATAATTATATTATATGTATTATATATAATATATATATAATATATATTATATATATTTATATATATAATTATATATTATATTATATATATATATTATATAATTATATTATATAATTATAATATAATATAATATAATATAATATAATATAATATAAATTTATCTATATCAGACATTTATATATGTATGAGCTATACTATGAAACTTTTTCCATTGTACTAGAGATTCAATGTGTGTCCTCACATATGATAGGAAAGTGCTCTGCCAGGGTTCTATCCGCATCCTATCTACTTTACTTTGTGACAGGATCTCACTAATTTTCTCAGGCAGTGTCACTTCTATCTCCGGCCCACAGAAAAGAGTGAAGACACAGGGTTCTTCTCAAAGCGGTTTATTCAGGATCCTTACAGCATGAATGCAGGAAAAAAGTTCCTCCTCGCCCCCAAGCACAATCCTTTTATCTCCTCTAGCTCCACCCCATCAGTCCACGTTACATAGTCTCTGCAGATAGGTTCACGTAACAAGGCCTGATACTGCATCATCGGGTGCGCCTGCGCAGTTCATCTGGAAAGGTGTGACAAACTCGGGAGCAGGAGGAAATCAGGTGCTAGTCATGTGACTTGGCCAGAGTCCCAAGCGCCATCTTGGGGCTGCCGCCACACCCGCTTCTCCACAAGGCAGGCCTTAAACTTGCAATAACCCTGCCTCAGTCTCCCAGGCAGTCAGGCTGACAGACATGTGATACCATGCCCGGTTTATGTAATCCCTAATAATAAATTGCTGTATACTTTTAAATGTCATAAACCACATGTATAAAATTAAACCACAGAATTGATAGGCTTTCCAAGGTTACAGCGGAAAGAGATAAATTAAGGGCCAAAGGACTTGGAAAATGATGAAAATGTTGTAAACAAGAAATTTGGAAGTAGATTAGAAGTTGAGAAAGTAAAAATTTATTGTGAACAAGTTGTTCAGTTCTCTACTGCTGATCAGGAGCGGCTGCGCCCTTCTGAGGAGGCTGAGAGCTGGACGGCACTGGGTCAGGACAGACTCTGGGTCTCATCACGTCGTAAAACAACGTTTAGCACATTGCTCAATGGTGTCTAAGCCCTTCTCTTTTAAAATGTCACGTTTCTGGATTTTTGTTTTTTAGCCTTCACTTTAACTGATCACATCAGTGTGTGGATACCAGTCATCAGTCAATCAATAAAAAGGAACAGCTGGAAACATCTGTTAGATGCAATTCTGTACTCTAGTAGGTCAATGAAGCCCTTCAATGAGCGACTACAACCCCTCCTACTGAGAGCACTCAGGAGAAACACTGAATGCAGCCTGTGTGCCTCTCAGCCAAGTTGGAGAGGGTTAACCATCTATCTCACATGCACATTCCTTGGATGCCATTTGATATCTGATCTACTGGAAAACACACACATCTCATATAAGCAGCAGAATGGTGTCCAGGAGGGCCCTAGACCTTCTAGCAAGCATGTGCCAATCATACCTAATATTTGGTGGGAATCTTACCCATTATCCTAGTGGTAGGGTAGGGAGCTGCTAACACAGTTTCCAGTAAATCCCAAAACCTGATGCACATTCTTTCTGTCTTCTCTATTTTCACATGTCTGAGACTGTAATCTTGTCTCTAGTACATGGATTAACTGTTCAAATAGCATTTTATAAATCAGAATGGAATGTGCTATCTCTCTCTATATTTTAACCTTCATATGCAGTTTTATGGCTTTTTTCCAAGAGCTTATCCTGATAACAATAAACTGAGGGTGATCTCAGTCGCTCGCCCGTGGTCTTAGAGGAACTGAATTTAGTCTTTAGCCCTGTCAGTAAGCTTGAAGATGGACCCCTCCTCGGGGCAGTTCTGTTGAGTCTGCAGCCTGCTCACACTTTCAATGTGGATTCATGAGAGACCCTGAAGCAGACTGGCCAACTCCCTCTTACTCGGCTCTTCACACAGGAGCCGTGAGATAATGAATGCATTTGCTTCTAACGCTATTAATCTTGGCAGTAATGTGTAACACGTTTGTTTATGTTAGTGTTTTAAAATGTAGCCAAAGTACACAATTGAAAACATTAAGATTTATATCATAGTTCAAAAAGACTGTCATTTCACACTGTTTCTTCAAACAAAACAAAACTGTAAGTTAAAAGCAACAACCTGTGGGGCTGGAGAGATGGCTCTGTGGTTAAAAGCTCGCTTTCCCAGAGGATCCACGTTTGCACCCCAGCACCTATGTAGAAGCCTACAACTGTCTGTCACTATAGTTCCATGGGATCTGACACCATCTTTTGGGCCCAGTGGATACCAAGGGTACACATGGTACATCAATATGCCCGCGTTCAAACACTGAGTCACACAAAAGCGATAAAATAAAATTTAAAAGTACAACATGAATACGTTGTATACATCTCGTGAAACTTCAGTTTCACAATGGCTATGGCTATCAGGAAATATTTCTAAATATCCATTCCTCAAAGAACTCAAGGAATTTGTTTCTGCTTTACATCTAGGAGATCTGTTCAAAGCCCTACATGGCTGGATTTTCATGACTTTTATGTAATTAATAGCAGTTAGCACTACTCAGCATATTTTTTTCAACCATAACTAAAGCACCTGATCAGTGCAAGTCAAAATGGAGGAAGTAGGAACAGCCGATTGAATAAGCAATTTGAAAGTACTCTGGAGGAAGAGAGAGAAGAAAGTGAGAAAAGAGATAGGAAACTTAGTGGAGACAAAGGCAAATTCAGTAACTTTTTAGGTAGGCCAGTTTTCATACCTTAGACCACTCTGTGCTTTCTTGAGAAAAATTATTTTCATTTACTTCAGTAATTTTAAGTCCTTTAAATTTTAAGTGGAAAACACATAACTTACAGCCTTCGAGCACATATATTGACTATTAATCTTCTAGCACAATTAGCCTCCTATTTACACTGAAAGCATATAGAGTTTTGTAACTCCCCCAAACAATATTAAATTAGTTGTCTTTCTGCCCAGGCATAGTCGTAAATAGGTAAAATGCCCTGCTTAATTTCTCTATGTAACTTAACAGTTATTTGTAAGCAAAGTGTTCTTAGAACAACTCCTACTGAATATACCGGGACCACAAAAGGCCTGACTTTTGGTTTCAGATCTGGTCTGCTTTTAGGACATTCATATGTACCTCAGGGACTAAAGAATATTTATTTTATCTCTTCTAAATACTTAGGTACTAGTTAATTATTTCAAATGCAGTTGCATACTTTAGTATTAACCAGCCACATGCTTGAATTAAAAATTTAACCTTGTTTCTTAAGTGTGGTGTGGTGTGTGTGTGTGTGTGTGTGTGTGTGTGTGTGTGTGTTTTGGGAATAACTTCATGTCTGATAAGAGTAGCTTGTTTACCAGTACCTTAGTTTACACAGGGTAGTATTAAAATATATCACCTGAAAAACCATGTTGACCGTAAAGTAATGAATGGAACATACCTCTGTAATGGAGCCTCAGGGCAACTCTGAAGTTCAGGGTTTAGTGATATTCACCATCACCAGTACCTGAGACATAGACCACACATGTTCAAGGGAAAGAACATATCTTGAGTACAACACAAAGAAAAAAAATAGAATCTCTCAATCCTAGTTCTTCCCAGGACTCTGCCATCCATGCATATATGAGCTTGGCTGCTTTTAATCTACTTTGTCTTAATTGTACATCTTAAAAATGGCAATAACTTCAAGTGCTTATTTATTTATTTAGTAAATAAACAAAATTATTACTTATTTATCTAATTATATTTATTAAATACAAATGAATATAAAAATTGATCAAGCTATAATTTAACATCCAATATGCAAAACAACTTTATGGCATGTATGTTGTAATCTTCATCTTATACATGACAAAATTAAGGCTTAACAAATTCAAGGGTATTGAAAACATTATAAATTCTGTAAATAGTATAGTCAGAATTTAAATTACTATGAACTGATATTAAAATATACATACTTAATTACTGTAACATATTGTCTTAAGAAAATAGCCATTGCTTTTAAACCCTAACTATAGTAGAAATACAGTAGATGTCTTTTATTCTTGCTAAATAGTGCTTGATAAATAGTGTTAAAATAGGATTTATGTAAGTTTCCTATAGTTTTCTGTTTGCTTTGTATTTTGTTGTAAGATAGGATCTTATTATATAGCAGCCCTAGTTGATCTATAACTCATGGCAATCCTTTTCCTCACTCATGAATACTACAATTAAAGGAGCCAATATTTCTCTCTTTTCCTACATCTTATGGCAAATATCTTAATAATATTCAGTGACTATTGATTATTGGGTATTTTACCACTTGTTGAAAACCAAAGATAACAGAATATGCTTTAGTATCCTAGTGGATTTCCTAACATCCTTATAATGTAGACATAAATACATGTTTGTGAGGTAATGTTCTAGACATGGACCACAATACAAACATTTATTATAGTTACTATCCTGGAGCCAGTTTAATACAATTCATAAAGGACAATCTTAAAGTGAATTTTGTAAACCATTTTTGTATTAAGCAGGGGAAAGTCCTTCCTGATAGACAGATGTCATGGAAGAATGGGCTGGGAACAAGTCTGGTTCAGCCCATATTGTAGAGTAAGAGAAGGAAAGATACGGAGGAGATATGCTGGTACCTGAAGAGCTAGGTGCTTCTCACCAATATCTTGTAGTATGTTGTACAGAAAAAATATTCATATCATCTTCTGGATGACAAACAGTCATATAAAACCTTTCAATCACAAGGTAAAAAAATTATTACTATAGTTTAAGAGCATTGCTACAATCAAGCTAAAAATGCAGCAGAACAAGAAGACAAATTGGTATTGGCACATGTAAGAAGAATTAAACAAAAAACAACGGGGAGGGGTTGCAGTAGTGTTTGGCCAGGAGCTGAATAAGAGAGATGAAGAAATGGGGGGATTTTCTGAGTGTCTGTTTCTGTATTAGGGAACTAGCCAGGTGGGGAAGACATTCATTAGGTTAGAGAATAGAAAAGTGTCATTAGGAGAGAGGTCGAAGAATTCTGTCTGAAAGCTGTGCTGCCTTTCTTGTGAGACTCCTCATTAGGACAAGCTCTGACAGCATAGCTATACAAACACACAAATCAATTAAAAAATAAACTGGGGGTTCTCTAATGAGAATATACAAATGTTTTAAAGGCATTTTATATTTGTATTTGAAAAGAGTACCAGATACTTTAAAAAATACATAGAAGCTGCATTTTCTGTTCTTGATTAGTGATTATATCTTTACCCTCCATGGTCTCTCTGTCAGTTATTTAAACCTATGTTGAAGACATACTAGCTTTGCAGATTCATTCTGAATTATGAGTGGTAAATGATAACAGAATTTTTTTCTAATGCATTGTAGATTTTATGATGGTTTGTAGGAATCAAATTTTAGTGCTAAGGCAAAAAAAATTACCAAACTTGGGAGCTAGGAAAATGTTATCATTTTCACTCATTTTTTAAATGCTTCCTGAAAGAGTCTTCTGAACTCCTTGCTTCTTTTGTGAACTCTAGTGGTAATGCATGAAAGTTCGCATTAAGAACACTAGTGACTTCTAGGGTTCCATATTGCCTGGTGTTCAGCATGCCACTAAGACTTGGAAGTTATACCCAATTAGGTTTTACATAATGGGCTACTTCTAGCAAGTTCAAGTCAGCCTTAGCAAATAATTTTAGTATTCATCAACAGACTGCCTGTCCATTTGAGTTCTGAGTGAAGGGGCTCCTAATTCAAGTTACAGCGCAGTATGGTTTTCCTTCAGCTCTTGATGGTGATCTTCATGATGCTCCCCTTTATAAATTAGACTCACCTGTCTGGGAGCCTCCAGTAGAGCAAAATTACCATATGTGCACATAGAGGATCCCCCAAGACATTCTGTGACCAGATGCAATAACATTTACAATAGACCTCTCTCTTTTCTTAATCTGACAGAAGTTTTATTTATTTTTCAACTTTATTGAAAATAGATTCTTTCAAACAGCACATCACAATCACACTTCCCCTCCCCCAGCTCTCCTCTATCTGGATTCTCTCTCAGATACATTACCCCTTTCATTTCTTCTTCTTCTTCAAAAAAGAGCAAGCTTCGAAAAGATGAAAGCCAAACAGGACAAAACAAGATAAGGTAGGATGAGGCAAAACAATAGAAGGAAGAGAATCTCAAGAGCAGGCAAAAGAGTCAGAAATATTTGGGCTCTCACTGTTAGGAGCCTCACAAAAATTCCAAGCTAACAAAAATAGCAAATGCAGACCCCATGCTTGCTGCTTCTGCTTCAGTCTCTGTGAGGCTGTGTGAGCCCTGATGCTGTGGTTTGGTGTGCTGTGGTCTCCTGGCACCCTCAGTCGCCTCAGAATCCTATAATCTTTCCTCCCACTCTTCCACAGAGTATCCTGATCTCTGAAGAAGGGAACCTGATGGAGTTGTTCACAGTTTACAAGCAAAGAATGAGTTAAATTTGGACACTGTAGCCCTAGCTGGTCTAAGAGGAGCTTCACATAATTATCTGGCAAAACCTCCTAAGCGAGCGCTGGGAATAGGGACAGAGCCACATCTATATACTTGAAGATCTGCTTCACACTTGCAGCCTGAGCATGAATATCTGTGGTAGCTAATCATGCATGTTGATGTGAATAAATTAAGAAACATAAGGAATATTAAGAAGGTACAAGCTTGATGTTTCTCTGAGTTCTTCATGGCTAGTTAACTGAGGGGCATGATTTGAGAGTGGGTGGTACCATCTCTTGTGCTGGGATTCCACCCTGAATACAATGAGGAGAAAACAATTCTCTGCTTTCTGATCTCCCAAGGTTTGAACAATTATCCTTCTCCAACTACTCACACAGACCTGGTCACAGGCAGAATGACAGTGCTCCCTAAACCACAGACTAAAATCTGTCCCATCTTAAATTGTCTCGCTGGGTATGTAATTATAGCAATGAGAAACATAAATACCACAATATTGTCAGCACAAAGTTTACCTTGCCTGAAATTACTTAACCCAAATCAAACAGCAGGTGCTAGAATTGCACATAATTGTAAATAGTATTTTCGTTTTTTAAATGTGTGAGCATGTGAATGTGTATGTGTGTTTGCATGTGTGTGCATGTATGATATATGCATGTACATATGTATACTTCTATGTGTATGTAGATGCCAGAAGAGGATGTTGGATTTTCTTCTCTATCATACTCTGCCATATTACCTTGAGATGAGATCTCTCACTGAACTTCAAGTGTATATTTCTTCAGTTCTGTTGACTGTCAGCAAGTGCCCAGGATCTACTTTTCTCAGATTCATGGTTGCTGGGGTTGGAGGAATATACCATCAAGCATTGATATTTTGTGGGTACTGGGAATCCAAACTTGGATCCTTTTGCACTAGCACCCAATGTTCTTACCATTAAGAATTGTGTTTTGTAACACTAATTTTACTCAATGAACCCTGCTTCAAAGTGTACTCTCCCATTTGAAATGTAAAAATGGAATTTCATTAAAAATATTCCTGCTGAAGACAGTTAATTCTAGGCTTATTTTGGTTAGGTTGTTAGGAAAATTATGAATGCCAAAAGTAACTGCAGGATCTTTTAAGATATTCTGTCCACCTACAGCATTCAATTAATAAATAATTAAATTTAGTGTTGTTTCTTATGTGACTAGTGGCAGTTCACATGGGGATCAAAAAGTCCTCACCTTTAAGTGTCTTATGGTTTAACAAGAGTATCAGGACCACATACAACTACTCATATGTGATGATCTGCTTTAACAAACAAAGACACACAAATAAAGGATCTAAAAATAAATAGCGTAGAGAAAAGCTGAGTGGAGTGAAAAATAGGTAGAAATACAGAAGTGTGGACACATGTTCTGGCGTTGAAGGAAGATGAATGTGATGCCAGCATCATGACAACAACAGAGAAGTGAATAAGGCACTCTAGACAGCAAGAAGTGTCATGGTAACTCTACGCCAGTGACATACCACATCCCCTTAGGTCTCTGATGCCATTCTATAAAATACTTTTGTTGTTTTTGATATGAAAACAACTGCCCTGGGCTTAAGCATGAAGGTGAGATGGTCAGATCTCTCTCTCTCTCTCTCTCTCTCTCTCTCTCTCTCTCTCTCTCTCTCTCTCTGTGTGTGTGTGTGTGTGTGTGTGTATGTAAAACCTCCCCATCTCTCCCTGTCTCTGCCTCCCTCTCCTTCTCTCTCCCTCCCTGTCCTTCCCACTCTCTTTCCCTCCCTTTCTCTCTTTCTCTCCCATTCTTTCTCTTTCAAACATTATAGCACCAATATTAAGAGGGCTTAGAAATGGTCATGAAACAGATGGAAATATTTTTGACATGTATAGGCCATATCAGAAAATTGAGGTCAAGTTACAATGCTAAAATGTAGAAAGTGGCAGATGTAAAACATTATAGCCTAGACCAGCTCGTCTGAAACTGGAAACGCAAGAGCCAGTAAACATTAGAAATATTTAGATAGTGCCTTTGATTACTTAATAAATGAGAGAAAAATGCACAAAAGCTAGAGAGTTGAGATGAAGTAATGTATAGTAATGCATACATTTGCACTAGTTTTACTTTCAGGAGCCTAACTGTTGTCCTCATTGTGAAGAGTCATTACCTCTCCTCTCATAGGTCTGACAAAACATCCTTTATAGCAAAGGCCTCCTCTTCAAAAAAAAGTGAGATATTTGGTAAGAGCTTTGCTTCACATGGAGAAAGATTTTTCTGAACCTTTTGGGCATTCAAACCTGCCTAAGGAAAAAAAATCTAAGAAACACTTCAGCAAGCTATTACCCAGGAACAATTTCACCAAGAAAATGGAATTTCACCACAAATAATACTGTTTGCCTCCCTGATATTTTACTATCACATTGACATAACTCCAATATAATAAGAATAGCTTAAAGTTGCAAGAACTACAGAGAATAGACTATGTAAAGTAAAGAAGATGCAAAATCGAGGCCACCAGAGGACTTTGAAGACCACCCCTGCACCCAACACAAGTAGGGAAGTGGTAGCTGTCCTGCCAACTGTTGTGGACATTAGCATGCAACCAGGTCTTGCAAAATGGCCATATTAGTTTGACAATGCTATCTTTAGGGTTGATTTGTTTGTTTGTTTGTTTGAAATTTCTATTCCTGGGAGTCTAGAGAGATGGCTCAGTGTTCAGGACAACTCAGGGCCAAGCCAGAGGTTCAGAGTTTGTTTTCCAGCACTTATGTCAGATAGTTCACAATTGCCTGTTGTGCGTGCACGCGGGCGTGTGCACACACACACACACACACACACACACTCATGCACACACACATATGCACAGTTACAAAAACAATAATAAAAATTAAACCTTGAAAAGCGAAAAAATAAAAATAAATTACATTTATTTATTTCTCTCTGTCTTTGTTTCCCTGTCTCTGTCTGTCTCTGTCTCTCTCTTTCTTTCTCTCTCTCTCTCTGTGTGTGTGTGTGTGTGTGTGTGTGTGTGTGTGCGCGTGTGTGTGTGTGTGTGTGTACGTAATAATCATTAATTTTCTAGTCGTTATTAGACTGTTGCTTTATCTTTGGAGAATGTCATAAGTATCCTAAATAACAATAAGTTTTTGAGCTTGGTAGAAATTTAAAAAGAGATCTAGCTGGAAGGTAGATTGAGTTAATAGCATTTGAACACTGAGTTCCACTTTTCAAAAACTAATTAGGCATAAACAAACCAGTGTTTTTAAAAATATGCATTTTCATTATAATTTCATCACACTTTGTCTTTTCCACATCTGGGGGTAAATTAGAATGAATTAAATTTCCATAAGGCTCTTATTACCTTAGTGGGAAAGAATAAAAGATAACTAAGCAGAAAAACCTGAAGTTAACTTTACTTAAGTATGTGCATCTCTATTTGGTAACATTTGATCTAGATTCTTGAGCCTTTAGTTCAGTGGTTCTAAAGCTGTGTACAGTGAATCCTTTGGGGGTTCAATATCATATATCCTCCATATCATATATTTACATTAATATTTGCAGTATTAGCAAAATTACACTTATGAAGTATCAATGAAAATAATTTTGTGGTTGAGGGTTATACAATATGAGGAACTGCATTAAACGATCAAAGCATTAAGAAGGCTGAGAAGCACTGTTTTAGATGATTTCGTAATTTGTCTTGGATCAAATTCTTGAGAATATAAGTATCAAATTTTCTAGTAACCGGAAACAAATATATGGCTCACTTTGGATTTTATTTTATGATGAAATTTAGAATATTATGATTTAAATGTCCAGATTAAACATACAAAAATTCAGGAGTCTCTCTAGAGTACACAACTGAAAGAAACATTTTTTTTCTCCTTTCAAATTGAAGACAGAATGGTGTTCTGTGACATTTTTCTCCTGAAGTTTATGAATATGGATTCCGTACAGTAAAACTTTCAGGTTCATTTGAAATTTGTAATGTACAATGAAAATTTTCCTTTAACACCTATTTTTCTTTAAAGAAGAATGAACATAAAATTGAGACCTTAAAAATAAATTGACACAATGAATGGTAGGCATTTAGAGATATCTTTGAACACAAACATACACACATACACATAAACACACATATATAAATACACACACATACAAACACATTTGTCAGCTCTCTAAAAAGGAAGCCTACAGACACCATGGAGACTTAGAATGTGTAAGCAGTGCTGTGTTTACATCAAGCTTTGGAAAAGTCAGGCAATGATGGAGCCAGTCAATAAAGACACTGTCTTTACACTGTTTAATCATCAGACTTTGTGCTTTCTATTCTTTGTGTACAAAATGGTACATGTGCAAAATATAGTAGAAATGGCAATATTAATTGCTTTTATGTTATTTTTCACAAAATGCTTGAGTTGGCAACTTTAACACACTTTCATATCTTCCTTCAGAACGTTACCAAATGACAAAATCCAAGACTCTGAAAAGCACCGAGCAGTATGGAACATATTTTTTTTTCTTTCTGATTTCATAAACCACTAACATTTCAGGACATTTTTCTACTCTTATAGAAAAGAGCCTAAAGATTAAATGAGAAACGAAACCATAGCAAATTGTAGCTTGCTTAATGTTGGGTATGCACGAATGAAATGCTGCTGAAATAGCAGGCTTCTCTAGCTCTACTCCAAAATTTCTTACAAAATTATTAGTGTTGTTTTTCTAGAAATAGAGATATGAGACACAGTAACAGAGAGGTGGTAATATAGCAGAGCAAATATGAAGCTGTAAATGTTTTGATGGTCTATTTGAAAAATGTCACAATTAAAGAAGTTAAAGAAGGAATAAAAGAACTAAAAGTAAAAGGAATGACAACTTAACTGAGCAAAACCTATCACACGAATCTCGGTAGACACTGTATGATTTCCACAATTAAACCGCATTCGGTGGACATTGTGTGATAATCTTTACAGGTAAAAGCCTCGTCTATGACAAGGTTGTCTTCTGAACTTGAATTGTTAGACTCCTTGGCCGGAGACGCTGAGCTGGATTTCTCATGGCAAGCCTTGCCTGTGTGACTTTGCTTTGACCTGTTTCTTTACTTACAAGATGTTCCTGGTAGCCAGAGCTGTGAGCACTCAGGCGTTAAAGCTAACAAGAGTTCATTCTTTGACCTACAGTACTGGCCATGATTTATCTTCTAGAGATCTACTGCTTTGCCTTTTGATCAGCTATACAGTTATTACCTAAATACATTAAAAAATTAACCTCCCAGACCAGCGGTGTAGCGGCGGGCCTCCATATTGCAACCAGGACACAGCTGGAAAGGCCCAGGTAAACACCCCTTCCAGGGCTACACTCACGGGGGTATCTGCTAGGGTCTCGGAGCCAAGCAGGCGGAGTCCCGCCTAGGCTCTGTGGGACATCCCCGAGCCCTCTGGTGAGCACCAAGGCTGCTTCTGCAACCAGCTCGCCGGCCCCTGGACCAGCTGTGTAGCGGCGGGCCTCCATATTGCAACCAGGACAAAGCTGGAAAGGCCCAGGCTCTGTGGGACATCCCCGCCCTCGGGTGAGCACCTAAGCTGCGTTCTGCAACCAGCTCGCCGGCCCCTAAACCAGCGGTGTAGCCGGCCCCTAGACCAGCGGTGTAGCGGCGGGCCTCCATATCGCAACCAGGACACAGCTGGAAAGGCCCAGGCTCTGTGGGACATCGCCGGCCCCTAGACCAGCAGTGTAGCGGCGGGCCTCCATATTGCAACCAGGACACAGCTGGAAAGGCCCAGGTAAACACCCCTTCCAGGGCTACCCTCACGGGGGATCTGCTAGGCTCTCGGAGTTCCTTGCAACCAGGACACAGCTGGAGAAGCCCAGGTAGACAGACTCCAACAGGGGCTACAATCGCATGGGTGGCAGCCAGCTTATGATCCCTTAAAGCAGCAGTCACACATATTCACCAATAGAGAAACAACAGGTGAGCCCAGCCTCACAGGAGATTCAAACACCAGCCACTGACAACAAGGCCAACTAAAACCAGAAATAACCAGATGGCAAAAGGAAAACGAAGGAACGTTACTAACAAAAATCAAGGCAACATGACAGCATCTGAACCCAGTTCTCCAACAACAGGAATCCCTGGATACCCTAAAACACCAGAAAAACAAGACTTGGATATAAAATCACTGGTCAGGATGCTGGTAGCTGAACACATAGAAAAATCTCGTAAAGAAATAGAGGAGAAAATGGATCAAAAGTTAGAAGCCTTTACGAGGCAAATACAAAAATCACTTCAAGAAATGCAGGAGAAGATGGATCAAAGAGAAGAAGACAATAAGGAAGAAAGACAAAAGTCACTTAAAGAACTACAGAAGAACGTGGGCCAACAAGTAGAAGCTATGAAAGAGGAAGCACAAAAATCTATTAAAGAAATACATGAAAACACAATCAAGCAAGCGAAAGATCTGAGCACATCCATCCAGATACTAAAAACAGAAGTAGAAACAACTAAGAAATCACAGAGGGAGACAACATTGGAGATAGAAAACCTGGGGAAGAAATCAGGGGCCATAGACGCAAGTATCAACAATAGAATACAAGAGATAGAAGACAGAATCTCAGAAGCCGAAGATAACATAGGAACCATTGATTCAACAGTCAAAGAAAATACTAAATGCAAAAAGGTGGTAACCCAAAACATCCAGGAAATCCAAGACACTATGAGAAGACCAAACCTAAGGATTATAGGTATAGACGAGAGTGAAGATTTACAAGTTAAAGGGCCAGCTAATATCTTCTATAAAATTATGGAAGAAAACTTCCCCAACCTAAGGAGAGAGATGCCCATGAATATACAAGAAGCCTATAGAACCCCAAACAGACTGGACCAGAACAGAAATACATCCCGTCACATAATAATCAAAACTCCAAATGTAATAAACAAAGAAAGAATACTAAAGGCAGCAAGAGAAAAAGGCCAAGTAACATATAAAGGAAAACCTATCAGAATAACACCAGACTTCTCACCTGAGACCATGAAAGCTAGAAGATCCTGGGCAGATATCATGCAAACTCTAAGAGAACACAAACTTCAGCCAAAACTACTTTACCCAGCAAAACTCTCAATTGCCATTGATGGAGACATCAAGGTATTCCATGACAAAACCAAATTTGCAAGATATCTCTCCACAAATCCAGCCCTACAAAGGATAATAGGGGGAAAACACCAAGACAAGGACGGAAACTACACCCGGGAAGAAGCAAGATAGAAACCTCCTCTCATCAAACCCAAAAGAAGATAACCTCTCGAATATAAAAAATAAATAAGATAAATAAATATAATTTCAAAAATGTCTGGAGGTAATAATTACTATTCCTTAATATCTCTTAACGTCAATGGACTCAATTCCCCAATAAAAAGACATAGATTAACAGACTGGATACGGAAACAGGACCCTACATTTTGCTGCATACAGGAAACACATCTCAGTGTTAAAGACAAACACTACCTTAGAGTAAAAGGCTGGAGGACAATTTTACAAGCAAATGGTCTCAGGAAACAAGCTGGAGTAGCCATTCTAATATCAGATAAAATTGACTTTCAACCTAAAATCATCCAAAGAGACTCAGAAGGTCACTTCTTGCTGGCCAAAGGGAAAATCCACCAGGAAGAGCTCTCAATACTGAACATCTATGCTCCAAATGCAAGGGCACCCTCCTTCGTAAAAGAAACCTTACTAAAGCTTAAAGCACACATTACACCTAACACAATAATTGTGGGTGACTTCAACACCCCACTCTCCTCAATGGACCGATCAGGAAAGCAGAAACTAAACAGGGACACAGTGAAACTAATTGAAACTCTGGACCAATTGGATTTAACAGATATATATATAGAACATTTCATCCTAAAGCTAAAGAATATACCTTTTTCTCAGCACCGCATGGTACCTTCTCCAAAATAGACCATATAATCGGTCACAAGACAGATGTCAACAAATACAAGAAGATCGAGCTAATCCCATGCCTCTTATCAGATCACCATGGAGTAAGAGTGGTCTTCAATAGCAACAAAAACAACAGAAAGCCCACATACACATGGAAACTGAACAATACTCTACTCAATGAAACCTTGGTCAAGGAAGAAATAAAAAAAGAAATCAAAGACTTTTTAGAATTCAATGAAAATGAAGGTACAACCTACCCAAATCTATGGGACACAATGAAAGCAGTGCTAAGAGGAAAACTCATAGCTCTAAGTGCATCCAAAAAGAAACTGGAGAGAGCATACACTAGCAGCTTAATGGCACACCTTAAAGCCCTGGAAGAAAAACAAGTTAATTCACCCAGGAGGAGTAGAAGACAAGAAATCATCAAACTCAGGGCTGAAATCAATCAAATAGAAACAAAGAGAACCATACAAAGAATCAACAAGACCAGGAGCTGGTTCTTTGAGAAAATCAACAAGATAGATAAACCCTTAGCCAGACTAACCAAAGGACACAGAGACAGTATACAAATTAACAAAATTAGAAATGAAAAGGGAGACATAACAACAGAAACTGAGGAAATTCAAAAGATCATCAGATCCTACTACAAAGGTCTATACTCAAAACAACTGGAGAATCTGGAGGAAATGGACAATTTCCTAGACAGATATCAAATACCAAAATTAAATCAGCATCAAGTAGACCAGCTAAATAGTCCCATAACCCCTAAAGAAATAGAAGGGGATTATAGAAAGCCTCCCAACCAAAAAAAGTACGGGACCAGATGGTTTTAGTGCAGAATTCTACCAGACCTTCAAAGAAGACTTAACACCAATACTCTCCAAACTATTCCACAAAATAGAGACAGAAGGGACACTGCCCAACTCATTCTTCGAAGCCACAATTACGCTAATACCTAAACCACAAAAAGATCCAACAAAGAAAGAGAACTTCAGGCCAATTTCTCTTATGAATATAGATGCAAAAATACTAAATAAAATTCTTGCTAACCGAATCCAAGAGCACATCAAAACGATCATCCACCATGATCAAGTAGGCTTCATCCCAGGGATGCAGGGATGGTTCAATATACGGAAATCCATCAATGTAATCCACTACATAAACAAACTGAAAGAAAAAAACCACATGGTCATCTCATTAGATGCTGAAAAAGCATTCAACAAAATTCAGCATCCTTTCATGCTAAAAGTCTTGGAAAGAGCAGGAATTCAAGGCCCATACCTAAACACAGTAAAAGCAATCTACAGCAAACCAGTAGCCAACATCAAAATAAATGGAGAGAAACTTGAAGCATTCCCACTAAAATCAGGGACTAGTCAAGGCTGCCCTCTCTCTCCATATCTTTTCAATATAGTACTTGAAGTTCTAGCAAGAGCAATTAGACAACATAAGGAAGTCAAAGGGATACAAATTGGAAAGGAAGAAGTGAAACTATCATTATTTGCAGACGATATGATAGTTTACCTAAGCGACCCAAAAAACTCCACCAGAGAACTTCTACAGCTGATAAACAACTTCAGCAAAGTGGCAGGTTATAAAATTAACTCAAGCAAGTCAGTGGCCTTCTTGTACTCAAAGGACAAGCAGGCTGAGAAAGAAATTAAAGAAATAACACCCTTCACAATAGCCACAAACAACATAAAGTATCTTGGCGTAACTCTAACCAAACAAGCAAAAGATCTGTACAACAGGAACTTCAAGTCCCTGAAGAAAGAAATCGAAGAAGACCTCAGAAGATGGAAAAATATTTCTTGCTCCTGGATTGGCAGGATCAATATAGTAAAAATGGCCATCTTGCCAAAAGCAATATACAGATTCAATGCAATCCCCATCAAAATCCCAACTCAATTCTTCATAGATCTAGAAAGAACAATTCTCAAATTCATCTGGAGCAACAAAAAACCCAGGATAGCTAAAACTATTCTCAACAATAAAAGGACTTCTGGGGGAATCAATATCCCTGACTTCAAGCAGTACTACAGAGCAATTGTGTTAAAAACTGCATGGTATTGGTATAGCAACAGGCAAACAGATCAATGGAACAGGATTGAAGACCCTGAAATTAACCCACAGACTCATGGTCACTTGATCTTTGATAAAGGAGCCACAACCATCCGATGGAATAAAGATAGCCTTTTCAACAAATGGTGCTGGTTCAACTGGAGGTCAACATGCAGAAGAATGCGAATTGACCCACTCTTATCTCTTTGCTCTAAGATCAACTCCAAGTGGATCAAGGACCTCCACATAAAACCAGACACACTGAAACTATTAGAAAAGAAACTTGGGAAGACCCTGGAGGACTTGGGCACAGGGGAAAAGTTCCTGAACAGAACACCAATAGCGTACGCACTAAGATCAAGAATCGACAAATGGGACCTCATAAAATTACAAAGTTTCTGCAAAGCAAAGGACACTGTCAGAAGGACAAAACGGCAACCAACAAAGTGGGAAAAGATCTTTACCAACCCCACATCTGACAGAGGGCTAATATCCAATATATACAAAGAACTCAAGAAGTTAGACCGCAAAGAACCAAATAACCCTATCAAAAAATGGGGCACAGAGCTAAACAAAGAATTTTCACCAGAAGAAATTCGGATGGCCGAGAAACACCTTAAGAGATGTTCAACATCATTAGTCATCAGGGAAATGCAAATCAAAACAACCCTGAGATTCCACCTCACACCAGTCAGAATGGCTAAGATTAAAAACTCAAGAGACAACAAGTGCTGGCGAGGATGTGGAGAAAGAGGAACACTCCTCCACTGTTGGTGGGATTGCAAAATGGTAAAACCACTCTGGAAATCAGTTTGGCGGTTCCTCAGAAAATTGGGCATGTCATTTCCAGAGGACCCTGCCATACCACTCCTGGGCATATACCCAGAGGATTCCCCTACATGCAATAAAGACACATGCTCCACTATGTTTATAGCAGCCTTGTTTATAATAGCCAGAAATTGGAAGGAGCCCAAATATCCCTCAAAGGAGGAATGGATACAGAAAATGTGGTATATTTATACAATGGAATACTACTCAGCAATTAAAAATAATGAATTCATGCAATTTGTAGGTAAATGGTTAGACCTGGAAAATATCATCCTGAGTGAGCTAACCCAATCACAAAAGAATGCACATGAAATGCAATCACTGATAAGTGGATATTAATGAGCCCAGAAGCACTAAATACTCAAGACACAAATAGCAAGTCAAATGATTCCCAAGAAGAAGAAAGGAGAGGACCCTGGGCATGTAAAGATTGCATCCAGTTTAGTAAAGAAACCGAGGGGGGAGGGGGAATGATTGGGGAATAGTTGGGGGGAGAAGAACTATGGGAACTATGGTGGGTGGGAACTGGGAAAGGGGAAAGCCTTTGAAATGTAAACATAGAATGTAGAAAATAAAAATAACTAAAAAAAAAATTAACCTCCCAACAATATATATAATTGTACGGCTAGGTGGCTTTGGCACCCTGACATGGAAAGCATCAGTTAAGTAAAGTTTTAAAGTTGGCCTAAAAGAGTCTCACAAGAAGGAAGCAGAATGTTAAGGATTGCACATAAACAAAGGGCCTAGTGGTATAACAAAGTGTTTCCAGGGATCATTAACTACAGAGGGACGTGAAGGCTTTGTGTGTATTCTCTGAAGTTCATACCTGATTGATTTTGTATCTCCTTGTGCCAGATGCTCATGGTAACCATACTTTGTAAACACTTCAATGGATACATCTTTTCTTCAGTAATGTAATACCAACTTATGTGTATAAAAGTTCCTGCCTCAGAACAGTAAAGTGCATTCAGACTCAACCTACATCTGGTGTGTCTGTCATTCACTGGACCTGTGCCTTCCTGCATAACAAAGACCTTGGTTCCCCCACGGGTGTGTGTCCCGACTGAGTTGGTACAGGGCAAAAACCCAATGCATCAAAAAGGTCATTCCTTTTCCGTTCGGCTGGCCAACATTGTAGAACCTTTGATTACATCAGTCTGAGTAATAAGCAACCAGTTCTATGGGAAGGAAGAAACTGATACACAACAGAAGTAACAACATAAAATCTAAAATTCACAAAATGAAGAAATTCTAATATTCATTGGAGAATTACACTTAGCCACAAATGAACATAGCAGTGTGTTTGCCAGTTAGGCTAACTTCAAAAAAGTAATTTTATAAATTTTATTATAAAACAAAGCATGTAGGTAACATGGACCAATATTAACCAAACCCAAAGCCTATACTAACTCATGTAGTCCATACTGACACATTTTATATATACAATTTAGTATTTTTCTGTAAGTTTTTACATTCAGTGAGATTTGATTTAATCAAACAATATTCGGGACTTTTAATCCTTCACATCTGTGATGGTTTCTATATGATTGGCCCAGGAAGTGAACCTATTAGGAGGTGTGGCCTTGTTGGAGTAGGTGTGTCACCGTGGGTGTGGGCTTAAGACCCCCCCACCCCGCTGCCTGGAAGTCAGTCTTCCACTAGCAGCCTTCAGATGAAGATGTAGAACTCTCAGCTCCTCCTGCACCATATCTGCCTGGATGCTGCCGTGTTTCTGTCTTGATGTCAATGGACTGAACCTCTGAGCCTGTAAGCCAGCCCCAATTAAATGTTGTCTTTTATAAAACTTGCATTGGTCATGGTGTCTGTTCACAGCAGAGAAACCCTAACTAAGACAACATCCATTTCCATTTTAGAATAAACATTTGAAAAACTAGTGTATAAACTCTAGAGTCAAAAATAAGCATAATACTTACCTTATTGTTTCAAAGACTATTAGAGTAAACTTGGTAGTTTAAATATATTTTAATATGTTGTATTGTTATTAAAATAACCAGATACCACAAGCTGTCACCGCTTAGTGTCACAGAGGTTGAATCAATTATCTTAACATGCCTTGACAGTTGTCAATCAACCAATCCCTTCCTTTCTGTGATGTGCAGTATGACATTGTATAGGAAGTTGGCAGGGTTGCTCAGTTGATAGACCAAGTCCAATGACCTGAAGGCCACGCCTGGGACCCGCATGGTGAAAAAAAGAACAAACTTCTTCAATTTGCCCTCTATCTTCTACATGATCACTGTGGCTCATGTGCACACACCCCTCCCTTATAATATAATAATGATAATAATGATGTTAATAATAATAATAAATTGTATTTTTAAAAAGAAGTAAAGACAAGCCTCCGTTGTTGAGATGTTAGTTTTCCTGAGGTTATTTCTCAAGTTCCTTGAAAGGTTATCAGCTAATCCTTATCCAGAATTAACTCAATATTAACCTATTAATTGTTAGGACCATTCAGTGAAGGACACATGAATGTTATGTGAGAAATCACATACACTGTTGTCAGCCTTTTTCTGACATAATTCAAAATTACTGAAGACTTTCTAGTTACTTTTTCACAGAACTAATTCTCCTTTTGTTGTTGTTATTGTTGTTTCATTGTAATTTTAAAATGATTTTTATATTTGTGTATGTGTGCATGTGTGTATGTGTCTGTGTGTACATGTGTATGTATGTATGTGTGTGTATTGGTGTGCACATTCTACAGAGTGTATTGGGAGTCTAAAGGGCTACTTTGTGGAATTACTTCTCTTTTCAATCCCCTAGTGTGAGATTGAACTCAGATCATTACCTTCTGAATCATCTTGCAAACCCTAGCTTATAACATCAGGGGCTGGGGCTAAGATATAGGATACTAAAGATATTTTTAAACGTGTTTATTTATTTACTGAGAATTTCATTCGTGTCTAAATGTATTTTGATTATTTATGCACCATTGCTCCTCCAATTTCTCTCAGATTCTCCCACCTTATCTCCTTCTAAACATTTTGTTTACTCCAATTGTTATAACCCACTTTGAGCAATTAGTGCTGTCCTCCTGTGCATGATGAAGACTCATCAACTGGAGCATGGGCAACCCACAAGTAGCTCTCAATTGCCAATAACTCCTCAGGGATGGAAACTTGTTGGTACCTCCCCCATCCCTGCTGAAAATTTGACTAGGTTTGTCTTGTGTCAACCGATCTTGTGCAGAAATTACACCTACTATCGATTCCTACGTACAATTAACCTGTCATGTCCAGAAGACACAATGGTCTTGTATAGAGTATTCTCTGATCTTTGAGTATTATTTCTACCCTGCCATAACTTTCTCTGAGTCTCGAAAGGGAGGCAATATGATATAAATGTTATTGTTGTTAGGCCTGCATACCCTACCATCATTGATTCCACATCCATTGACCTGTCATGAACCTCTGTATGAAGTACAGTCAATTGCAAAATGAAGTTTCTCTGCTAAGGATTGAGAGCAGAATGGATCTGTGGGTAAAAATAAATATTCAGAGGACAATATGTCCATTCAGAAAAATAATACACATTCTCCTCTTGCCCATGACCTCTTCAGCCATGGGTCCTAGGACAGGTTTAGTCCATCATGAAAGTTACCGATTACCTCTGTAACATCTATGACACTGTTGCACCAGCAGTCATCAGGGGGTGGGGCTAAGATGTAAGATACCAAAGATATAGATCAAGGCTGACCATTATTGTAGCTCTCAAAGTTCACAGTGGGATAACACTGTTGATCACTTTTCTTTCCCAGAATCCTACAGTGTACTTTCATCACTATTGAAGCTACCCAGAAGGAAGCTTGTAGGTTGGTTCCAGCTTGCTCTTTTTTTTCTTTCTTCGCTTTTTTTTTCTTTAATGACCCAAATCAATGATGTCTTCAACTATCGGGTCTTACTACCAAGTTATAACAAATAACAAAGGGAAATTACCATAGAATGTACTATTTGGGAGGAGTATAAGAGGCACCATCATGGCTAAGAAGGGAGATAGTCCACACCTGGCATATTGTAGGAGCATTAATTTTTTCCAGTTATATCTATTTACTTAGAATAATTTTATTTGTCATAATAGCTCAACAAAATACCTGTGTGTGCATAACTCCTTTTCACTATCTTTTCTTCAGCTAATAGACATTAAGGCTATGTCCATTTCCTAGTTATTTTGAATACAATTTCAGTGAACACAGACAGGCAATTGTCTTTATAGTAGTACATAGTGCCCCTTGGGTGAATCCTCAGGAGTGATATAGCTGGTCTTAGAGCAGACCTATGTCTAGCTTTTGAAAAACTTCCACATTGATTTCTATTATGGCCATAACTAAAGGCAAAACACGAGAAAAGGCATTTCCCATGTTCACACATCCTTTTGTGATTACCGTGTAAGTCCAGAGGAATTGCACCCAGCCCATAGCACAAAGGAACAATAAATTGCACAACTTAATTAGTATATTATAAAATAAGTGATGTGTGTTAAAAGGCCCCTTGGCACACATTGATTCACACCACAAAATTTCAACAGTTCTGTGTTTGCAAAAGTAGAAAACAAATGTGTCCATTCAGATTCTACTGGTGTATCTGAGCCTACAGGATCTGACAGGAAAAGTCTGTCACTGACTGTTATACGAAGGAACTTTGGGGAAGAATTATGATGTTAGTTAAAGAACAGGATTTGATACAACTAGTCATTAAAAATTTAGGAATTGCACGGCATGGTATTGCTCATGGTGGATTTAAGTGGGCTGTAATGTGGAATTAAATGGGCTGTAATGTGGAATTAAATATTCAATGAATCAGACAACCTTCATTATAGAGTTACTAGGAAAGCCTGTCATTGAATTTCAATTGCAACACATAGACTGCTAAGATTTTTTAAAGTAGAAGAAATAGGATTAAACAAGATTAGTGTGTCAGAAGTATTCAGATATGCTGGTTAACTTAATACAGAGTGATATTTAAATCACAATAAAAATTCTTATCAAGAGTAGAAAAAAAGAATGTAAGTTACTGACTCCCTAGGACTACAGGTTTGTGGTTTGCAAATATGTTTGAGTTGTAGCTAGAGCATAAAGAGATTTCAGTGGGTCATTATCATCTGGTATACTGTTTTTAAAAGTTTATTTTAGCCGGGCGGTGGTGGCGCACGCCTGTAATCCCAGCACTTGGGAGGCAGAGGCAGGCGGATTTCTGAGTTCGAGGCCAGCCTGGTCTACAGAGTGAGTTCCAGGACAGCCAGGACTACACAGAGAAACCCTGTCTCTAAAAAACCAAAAAAAAAAAAGTTTATTTTATTTGTTCACTGGTGTGTGTGCGTGCACACCCACTTGCACACAATATTCCTTACAAATTTTCTCACTACACTTTCTTTTATTTCTTTACTCCTGTCTGAGCACCACCATCCCCTAAGTTTACCGACCTCACATTCATAACTTTGTGCTATGATTTTGTAACCCACAGATTTTTTACCAATACTGTGTGTGTGATCATGAGTTTATAACTATCTATTGGAGAATAGTAAGAAATATCTTTTACTCTACATGCAAATATACACACACAAACTTAATGCACACACAAATACATATATAAAACAAAAATATTCCCTAGGATATATACATATATATATATATATATATATATATATATATATATATATATAGTCTTAATACAATCAATGCCTTGTTATTTTCTACCCAAGTCAATCTTGCACTGTTCACTTTAAGGGTTCTTCGTTGGCTCACTGAGGAGTCAGTGTCTAGTCATCAATAAACAATATCCTAGTGGAATTCATATTAGTGTCTAAGTAAAGAGGTATAGTAGGGCCTTAGGAATTGTGCCTGTCAAACAGGACGGACTAGAGACAACACTCAGCCTGGTGGTTATTGTGGTCATTAAGGCAGACAGCGTATGTATAAGTGAATGTCAGCTGAGTGAACTCACTCTAAAATAGACAGAGGAGAAGAAACTAGAGGGTGGTTGAGAGGGAAGGTGAAGAAATGAATGAAAGACATGAGGGAGGCCAACTGAGCTTTAAAAACTGCCCTTGAGTCTCTATGTGACAATGGACATTCATGAATAAATTCAAACCGCCTATGTGAAATAATTGCCTAAAACTTCTGAAACTCATGCAACTCCAATCTACTTGAAATGTGGATGAGATGCAACCCCCTCACATTGCCTTACAAGAAAAAGCAATTTTGAGGCCTGTACTGAGTTTCTACCAGGAGCAAGTCATCAGAATATGTGAGTTTTCATCTCATTTTCTCAACTTATAGAGCAAACACTGTGTTTGCATCTATAGGAAAGAATGGTGAGGTTCAAATGGTGCGGTTATTATTTCCGGGCAAAGAAGTTGTAAAATCAAAGCCAGACAGAACGGCTCACATAAACCTCGTTGTGAAGCTTGGGCCTTATTAATAGTAAAAAATAAATAAATTATAAAGAGTATTACAATGAATAATTTAGAGAATTGATGCTTTTATAGAACAAGTTGCTTTTCAGTGCACATTCTCATTTTTCAAACCGGCTTATGATTTCAAACAATTCTGTAGTCTACCCTTGGATATTTACAGAAGAGAAAAAAAGGTTTTTTAAATTCATCTGAAAATAATGGTATTTTTGTTTGTTTTGGTTTGTTTTGTTTAAAGAAAGCTCTTGTTATAATTGCTGCTGAGTCTCTTGAAGCCTTCTGCAGCAGCATAGGCTCAGGTCTTACAAGCCAGTAGGGGGCAGACAATTTCTGATAACTGTGCCTGCGCAGTGGCGTCTCCTCCTCTCTGGGCCGGTGACCTAACTCCAGCCTGGCTGAGCTTCCTTAGCAACTGGTTGCCCTGGGCGACGGGAAGACGCAGTCCAGCTGACTGAGTTCCTGGAAAGTTCCTAGCACCTGCAAGCAGTCAAAGGCGCCAGTGAGCTATGTCGGAGATCCTGTGCCAGTGGCTCAACCAGGAGTTGAAGGTGTCCCGGACCGTGAGTGAGTGAGCACAGCCAAGGGCGAGCGGTTGAAGAGAGCACAGCGGGGAGGCTTGTTAGAAAGTAGCTGCACAGTAGCTAGCAGCGCCCCCTCGCAGGGCTGGCCAGCCCGGCTCAGTGCTACCTAGCCACATTGGGGGACTTCTTATTTCATCCAGCCTCTGGTGGTTGCTCTCATCACGTGGTCTTAGCCCTCAGATTTTCTGATCAACTCTCTATTTCTAAGGGAAGCTAAGTTCTAGGTACTGGTCTGTTCCTGTGTGGAGTAAAGGTTGTCCCTGTGTGTGGGTCTGACTGTTGCTTTGCTTTTATGACATCTGCATCAAAATGTGCAGGACGCGACCGTCCACGGAGCAGGAAGTAATTTCAATGGTTACAACTTTTTTTTTCTGTGTTTCTTTCAGTATAAATTAGATCCAATCGCACGCTCCCTGTGAACAACAAATATAGAATCTGTTAACATTTGCCAGTTTTAGGAACTTTAAGCTTACTTTACCACCTTGTGCCATTTGAGGTACCTTTTCTAAGCTAACTTTACTTGGTTTTATCAGAGACATAAAGATGTATAGTTCTTGTGGCCCAGGAGGTTAGAAACAAGTCCTATATGGTGGCAACCAGACACCTCCAATGCCAGCACTTCTCTTCTCCTCGCTGGGGGAGGAATTATTGTTTCTTTGTCTGGAGCTCATTTTCAATTGCTACGGACTTTCCTCCAGGCAAGATGTTTTCAGAACTAGTCATTTCAACACGACTCCCCAGAGGAGCTCTTACCTCCCTGCCAGTTGCTACCAATGGGAGCAGCGGTGCCAGATCAGTCCTGGGTCATACGTAGACGTTGCTAGGTCAGGAGTGTTTGCGCAGGTGTGAGCTATCTAAGCATCTTCAGGGTGGAGCATCCCGAGCCGCAATACTTGAAGCAGAAACATTAGACTTACTATATCCCAAGGCTTTTCCACCCTGCTATGAGTAATAATAAATTCTTTTTTTCCCTGTCCTGTCTCCTTGGTCCTCGGAGAGTTTCTCTGCTCAAATAGAATGCTAAACTCGGGACAGTATTTATCATTTCCTCTTTCTCACAGTACTGTATCCCCCAAAAATGCAGCATCACACCTGAAGTTGCACTACTCTGAGTCAACAGTCACACATTTCTTAGCTTAGGTTGGTTCATTTATTTGATAATAAGATGCACACCATTTCCTCAAGTCTGTAGGACCCTTGAAGAATTAAGACACTTTTGGGAAAAATAAATAAAACTAACCATAAACATGAAAACATTAGATGCTGTTTTAGCACTAATAAGTTTGAGAAATTTGGTTTGGAAAGGAAGCATGACTTCATTCTGTGAAGATTAAAAGCTTGGAGACATTTTCAATAAAAATTATAACACCACAAGCTATGAATGGAAAATTCCCAGACTGTCTTTTCCTGCAGTATAAATCTGGAACTTGTTAGCAGAGACACCCGGAGCTAATTTCATTTTAAACACTAGCAATGCAGCCATTTCTGAAACCCAATTGCTACAAGATGTCTAACTATACAGTCTCTGTTGTAGCCAAAATTATGCATGTAAGTGGCTATCCAGAGTACAAGGAATATATTTGATGAAGATTGGATTCCTGTGTACCTAATAGAACACACTAACTCATAGATATCCTCTCTTTAGATAAGCTGTTCTGTGGGTATGATGGAAGATTTTCAATACTTTGTAAAACTTATGATAAAAAATGTAAATTGAAGAAAATAATTTGGTGACTTCTTGATAAGAGCTGTGTAAGAAGAAGGGATTGGAAAGCAAATGCCTGGGCTTAAGATTTCTTATTACCACTTACTAACCAGTAACCTAAAGTTCACTGTATTTAAAAAAAAAAACAGCATTTCTAATGACTCTTTTTGAATTGTATCAAAGTTAAATGACATGATACAGGGCTGGTGAGGTGGCTCAGCGGTTAAGAACCTTGACTTCTTTTCCGAAGGTCCTGAGTTCAAATCCCAGGAACCACATGGTGGCTCACAACCATCCCTAACAAGATCTGACAGCCTCTTCTGGGGTGTCTGAAGACAGCTACAGTGTACTTACATATAATAAACAAATAAGTCTTTTTTAAAAAATGGCATGATACATTTAAAACATTGAATAGTACTTAGGGGGCACATCGTGAGTTTAAAAAGTTTGCTTGTCATCTTAGAAAGAATCAACATATAAGAATATTTGCTATGCTGATTTGGAACATAAATAATATGAACAGCCTTAAAAATGTAGAAATAGTTGCACAAACTATCTTCATTTATACCATGGAATATAGTAGCTATTTTTGAGTAAAAATATTGTAGCTTATTGTAACTAGTATTATAGTTTTATTAACTATAAAATACATATATAGATATATTCACAGACATTGGGGAGTAGAAATGCATACACTGGTATACTATATTGTTAATATGTCTCTAAATCTTCATATTGTGATATATGCAAACAATGAAAAGCTATGTAAAAATATAACTAAGTATGTCAATGCTGATTACCTTAGGGAACAGGGATATACATATAAATATAAATACACACACACACACACACACACACACACACATATATATATATATATATATATATATATATATCCTTCATGCTTTGCCATTATTTGGGTTGAGCTGTATTGCTGTTAGAATTTAAAAGGAAAATTCTTTATAGTATTGAAATAAATTCAAAAGTGGAAGTCAAAATTCATGAAAAATAAGAGAAAAAACTAGTTAAAACATGTATGCTTTTATAATAAAATATTTTATGGACTCTTTGAAGAGTTTTTTCTCAAACATAATTTATAATATGTAATTATATATAATATAATTATATAATATATAATATGTAAAATATATAATTGACATAAGAAAATTAATAGTTCTAGGCTATTAAACATTCATGTATATATAATATAGACTATTACACTCATTTTCTTATTTGGTGTTAAAAACAAGCATAAAACTCACATTTTCAAATAAAAATAATAATGAGAATGCTTAGAAATTAGTCAGGGTTATGCATTTAGTAGGTTATGAGCTAGGTTATGAGCCTAGATCTTTGACTTTTGCTTTAGGTACCATATTCAATATTAGTGTTTACCATTTAGAATATCTATGTATTAATATACATTAACCAATCCATCTTCCTTTTAAGCATCCATTTAAACTTACATTTAAGGGTTATCATCCAGTTGGGTGTTTTTGTGAATTTTTTGTTGTTGTTGGTTGGTTGGTTGGTTGGTTGGTTGGTATTTTTTTTTGCTTTGTTTTCTGTTTTCTTTGTTTTTGTTTTGTTTTGTATTGATCTTTAACCATTTAGCCTCCCAGGAAGGTGGGATTGATTATTAGTGTTTGATTAAGAGTTGTTCAGTCCATTTGTTGTAGAAGAATGAACAAGATAAAGTGGCCATTCAAATGCCTTGATAAGAGTAAATAATCTCTATTTATTCGAGAGAATAATATATATTAATTAAATATATCTTGTTGAAGGCTACTAGATTTCATTGGCTACATTGGAATCTTCCTCTATTAAATTAGTCAGCTATCTAGGGACTCTCAAGTACACACACCTGTGCAAGTGGAAGACAACTATTATCAATTGAGATTATTGATTAATTAAGATTAAGTAAGATTACTTAATTGAGATTAAGTACTATAACTAAGCATTATTTCCAGGGAAAATGGAAATAATGCTTAGTTGTATTAGTTAATAGGATGTATTTATCTACAATGCAATGTTTTATCCAAATAGATAATTGGCATTCAAGAATTTAATTTTGTTGTAATGTATGGAAATGTATTAATATGTCCATCAATTTAAATTTTAATCTTTTTACTTTTATTTTTTCATGAAAATTATTATTATACTTTCTCCCCTTCTCCAACTTCTCCCGTATCTTTTCCCAGTCCTACTTCATGTAATTTCTTAAAACAAAACAAACAAAATGCGTGCAGGTGTGAGTATACACACATGTGCATGCACACATCATGGAATCATTTTAGTGTTGGCCAGCTCTAACTTAACATGAGGCATTTCCTGGCTTGTTATTGAGATAAGCGGTATTATTCCATTAAAGAAGTCTTACTTTCCCTGTCCCAGCAGCTATCGGTCACAGTCACAGTCAGCTTCTTGGTTAAGGGTGAAATCTGTGCCCGCTTTTCCTTATCCACGCTGAAAGTTTTGTCTGGCTTGACCTTGCGCAGGTCTTGTGCATGCGGCCACGGTTTCTGTGTAGTCACATGTGCCTCGATCCTGTGTCTGGTAAATGTTACTTCCTTGGAGTCTTCCCACCACTTCTGGCTCTTCAAACTTTCCGACTTCTCAGCGTTGATCCCTGAGCCTGAAGAAGAGGAGAGGAATCTAATAATGATACATCATTTAGGACGAAGGGCGCCAAAGGCTCTCACTCTGCATACTGTCTAGTTGTAGGTCTAGGTCTCTGCTAATTGCCATTCTCTACTAGAATTAATTCTATAATAAAAAAAATGAATGGCATAGAAAGATCTTCTGAAAAGTGCTCTGTGAGGTATTTATTTATTTAACTTATTTTTTACTATTTTATATATTATATTTCTGTCCTTTATTTCTGTGTATGTGTGTGAGTGCACATGGAGGTGGAAGAGGTAGAGAGAAGGTACCCTCCCCTATGCTCTTTAACCAGTTGTTGAGATATATTCCCTCACTGAACCTGGCTTTGTTTTGGATAAACAGATTGGCTAGTGTGCTCCAAGCGTACACTGTCTACCCATGAAGTGCTGATACATACCAACATGCCAAACTATTTTCATGGATCCTAAGGTTCTAAATGTAGGTTCTCATGATTGCATAGCAAGTCCTTTTTGCACTGAGCCATCTCCCCAACACCACACTCATTGAGCTTACAGAATAAACATTGCCTCTCTTTTATAAGACACTTGTGCATTTTCCTTAAGAGCCAATGAGTACCAGGATGCTATAACAGAACATTCTCCATAAATGACATATGCTGTGTTGGTTAATTTTATGTCAACTTTGGACATGCTAGCGAGGAGGGAGCCTCAGTTGAGATAATGCCTCTATGAGACCTGGCTGTAGGCAAGCCCGTCAGGTGTTTTCTTAATTAGTGCTTGTTGTGGGAGGGACCAGTCCATTGTGAGTGGGGCCATCCCTGGGCCTGTTGGTGATCCTGGTTCTTAAGAGAGCAGGCTGAGCAAGCCACCAGGACTAAGGCAGTAAGCAAAACCACTGTATGGCTTCTGCATCAGCTCCTTCCTCTCACCCTGTTTGAGTTCCTCTCCTGACTTCCTTCAGTGATGGGCTATGGATGTGGAAACATAAGCCAAATAAATGCTTTCCTTCCCAACTTGTTTTTGTTCATGGTGTTTCCTCAGCAATAATAACCCAAACAAAGGTATGTGGCCTCAAACCTTTGTATAGATCAGATTAATCATACAGAGGAACATAGCTAATGGTACATGACTCTTGGATTCTGACCACGGATAAATTGAAAACTCTAAGCAAAATAATTATGAGCATTTTTATTTCTTCTGTGATTGTAAACACGATTATTAATAACACTCTCAAAGGAACACTTAAAAGACAGCGACATTCAGGAACTAAATTCCTCTTTGTCTTAATAGCTGAAATAGCAGTAATAATCTCTAGATTTTTATCTATTATTATCTATTTTTATTCTGAGCAGATAACTAATGCGTATTTGAGAAGATGGCAGGTTATTATTGACGACAACCAGTTGCAATATTAGCCAACATCTGCTAGATACTCCATAAGCATTATTTTGACATTTGAACATTTCCCCAATTCTCATCTTAGAATAGTGCCCAGCACAGCTCCTGTCACATAACTTGGCCCATGACAACGTAAGGGAGAACAACAGTAAATCGTGACTTTGGACAGAACTGTATCTTAAGGAGGCAGCTTACACGTTTAAAAAGCACAGCTTTGTGAGTGAAGCAGCTTAGTGTTGTTAATGTAAGCTAGTTCCTAAGGATTCTCTAATACCAGTCTTTGTGGATTTTATAATATGCATCACAATTCTTACAGGGAGAAGATGATCAGACTATGTATTATTGGGAAATGAACATAATACATTAACCTTGTTTGCCTGGCACACACAGAGGAAAACAAATTCATAGATCAAATTGCTGTCACCAGTGAGCAGTGATCTGGTATTAGAATAATCTTCAAATCAAGCTAATGCTTGATTTCTGTTACATTTCTGATGAACACACTAAATCAATAGACAGACGAAAATGGGATTAGATTACATTTGCTTCCCACCCCATGCATGATTCTTTTTTATTTTTCTTTTTTTTTCTTTTTTTATTTTCGATATTCTTTGTTTACATTCCAAAGGCTTTCCCCTTTCCCAGTTCCCCCCCACCATACGTCCAATAAGTCCTCTCCCCCCAACTATTCCCCAATCATCCCCCCCACCATGCATGATTCTTAAGAAAGACACACTATTTGAAAGTATTCTCTAGTTTCCTTCTATAACTCAAAGCTCCTGAAATTTCAGTCATTGTAATTTCTTCTGTTGTTAGAGTATGTTGTTGCATTGGCTGTCAATACATACAAAGAATATTGTTTACATACTTTTTTTAAATTAAATGGCTCAATTTTGTGTTTTAATAAATAAGTCCTTGTTCCCGGAGAGGTCTCAACTCCTTAAGGACGATATCATAGGGCCAGGGATGACTGATTAGGACAATCCACCAGGCTTGAGTGAGCATGCTCTGTATGAATAGCTGTAAAAGAAGCTGCTCCCTCAAGGGCAAGCTTACTCAAGGCCACTAATGAGTACAAAACTTGTAGCGTCTGATGAAATGGCCATAAATAAAAAGCTCTATCACGTTGAATCACCCTAACAATTTGGAATATTAAGTACTATGAGAAACTAATATCAATCTTTATGTAAAATTGTGTTCTGGAGTCAGATGTGAAAATACTTACAGCAGCCAGGTGGGGCCTGGGAGTCTCATTCCCTTATTGCTATCCTCTTTGCACGCACCCTTGAGGACATTTTTAAGGAAAGAGTAAGAGCGAATAAGTGATGTCTGTCTCTCTGGTCCAGTTTACCTCAGTGTCATAGTTCCCAGTTCCATCCACTTACCTGCAAATCCCATGGTTCCAGTTCTCTGTACCATGGGGTAGAATATTATGTCTGTATACCACGCTTTCATCATCCATTCATAAGCTGAAGTCTCCATTTCCTCGCACACTGTGAATAGCATGGCCGATGAGCAAGGATTGGTGGAATAGAATGTGGAGTCCTTCAGGACCATGCCAGGAAGTGGTGTACTGGGTCAGACACGTTCTTAGATATTCGAGGATCCCCCATGCCATCTTATATAGCATGTCTCCGCAACAGTGACTCAGGGCTTGCTTTTCCCGTGTACACACCAGTACCAGCACCAGTACTTGTGAGTTGTGTTGTTGTTTTAACCATTCTGACTACAAAAAGATAAAAACCTCAAGTAGTTTTCATTGTGTTATACCTGCTACAGATGTTTAACACATTTAAGGTTATTTCTTGGCTGTTTTTGTTTCCATTGAGAACTCTCTGTTCTGTGATATTACCGTCATTCCATTGCATATAAACGGGGCCGGGGTGAAATAAGATCTCATTGGGTCCAGAAGGATTGTGTTTAAACGTACAGATGATTTTAGTAAAACCTCCACTACTTTAGAGGTCAAAATTAAATCTGCATTTTTAAAAAGTCAGACTGCATTTCTATTGAACAGAATGTGCATCACTATAGATTGGAGACAATGCTGAAGTATTTAGGACATAGTTTTATGGAATATCCTGATGGTTGTTTATATGCTAAGGTTATTTATTAACTGTATTGTTTTGTTTAATGGTAATTAGAAATAACTTTCTACATCTTTTAAAATTTTATCAACTACTGGTTTACCTTTGGGGATATTAATGTCTATTTTTAAATCTTTTACTTTGGTTATTAAAGAGGTTTCTATAAATACATTCAAGACATTATACAGTCATGATTATTTTTGCTGGTTTGATTATATACATCACACAATAACATTGTATTTGCTCTTTTATTTCAATGTTTTAAAATTCAGGTCCCAAGTCATTTGCAAAGGCATTTTCTAATGGCTATTTAATTGGAGAAGTTCTGTTCAAGTTTGAACTTCAGAGTGATTTTTCAGAATTTTCAGAGAGCAGGTTAGTAAAGTTACTCAATCCTTCAAAAAAAATAGAGTCAATATTTTTGGCATTTAGACCTTTGTTGTCTCAAGAACCCAGAGGAGGAGAATGGATGTGTTTGCAACAAGACTGCTTCTGAGGAAAGTCACATTTTAATTCTGTCCATACCTTCAGCTAGATTTCTTCCTTTTTGTTAATTAAGTCTTCTTCTTCTTCTTCTTCTTCTTCTTCTTCTTCTTCTTCTTCTTCTTCTTCTTCTTCTTCTTCTTCTTCTCCTCCTCCTCCTCCTCCTCCTCCTCCTCCTCCTCCTCCTCTTCCTCCTCTTCTCCCTCTTCCTCCTCTTCCTTTTCCTCCTCCTCTTCTTTTTTTCCTCATAATTTTTATTGATTGTTATTTTGTGTGTATTAGTATTTGTTTGAATGTCTGTGAACTGCATGCATGCAATGCTCACAGAGGCAGAATGTGTCAAACACCGAGACTGGAGTTACAGATGACTGTGACCTGCCTCTGTGTGCTGGGACTCCAATCCAGGTCCTGAAAGAGTAGCACACACTCATAACATTTCAGCCATTTCTCCTGCCCTAATTCTTCCTTCATTAAGAAGAAACATAATGTAATATAGTTTCCTTAATAAAAAAATTTTTGTTATTATTATTGTTGTTATTTTAAAAATATACGATAGGGCTTAATTATTATTAAAGACACATAGTTTTGTCTTAGCAATAATATTGAAGTAGAAGTTCAGGCTGTAACCCTTCATTTGAAAGTTTATGTTCCAGTTTGCTTGGATTTAACATACTTTATTTGTAATACTGAGTCCATGGTGCCTGAAAACTTCCTGTCTCTCACTTTATTTGTTATGCCCAGTGCTTACTATGTGTTGAATAAATATATTTGAGACTTGTATGTTCACCATGTCAGAAAAAGGGCACATTTGTTGGGCTTTTCCTACTTAGGATAAAGTTTGAGTCTCATTCATGACCCTTCTTTTCATTATTATTTACTTGGTGGAAATTTTCACATGCATGGATGTGACATGCTACAATTTGTTTATCAGTAAGTATATATATATATATATATATATATATATATATATATGTACATATATACATATATATATGAATGACATCATATATATCATAAATTAATATATATATGAAAGCACACATAAGCTGTTTTCTAAAGCAATCTCACTTTTCCAATCTACAGTAGCAGTATATGAAGGCTTCAATTTCACTATATTCTTATGAACATTTGCGACTATCTTTTTCATATTATTTTTACCAAAAACAGACTTTTTCATACAAAATATTCTGATAATGGTTTCCTCTCCTTTCTCCTACCACTACTTCTTTGCCTCTCCTCCAGTTATTGCCACCTTAACAGGCTGAACTTGTATTGTGTTATCAGTTTAAACTGTATTTCTCTGGTCTCTAATGATGTTAAATATCTTTACATCTGCTTATTATTCACCCATTCAACTTCGTTAATGGAATGTCTACTTTGATATTGTATGTTTTCAAATCAGTTTGTACTCTGATTGCTCTGTGTTATTTTCAAATTCTAAGATAAGTTTCCTGTCTGATAAATGATTTGCAAATACCTTTTCCTATTGTGTAATTTAAGTTATAACTTTGTTACGATGTCTGTTCTTGAGGCACATTTTTTTTCCCCATTTGGTTTCATTCCAACTTAATTATTTGTTGATTACTTGCGGGTTTGGTATTTTGAAATTGTGCTCATTTCTTTTCTTATTGTTTTATTCCTGAATAATTTCAGCTGATTTGAGGTTTTATCCTTTTTTTTTTTTTTGTCCACTTAAACCTGTAGTTGAACTCTCAGGGTGACCATTTCATCCCAGCATCACTCTTGAGTCTTGATCTCCATTAACCACGCTAGTTGGGCAGCTTTGAGTAGTAATTCTAAACTCTGATATTATATTTGGTTCTTATTTTTATAATTTTTTTTATTTCTTTATGACTGGGGCTTTTGCCTCATTCTAATTAAAAATTGTTTCTTTTAGCTTTTGAAAATATTTTAATATCCATTCTGAAGTCTTTTACAGGCTTCGTCAGAGAGCTTCTACTGTGCCTTTTTCTCATGAATGGATAAACTTCCTTGATTGTCTGCATGTGCGAGAATTATTATTATTATATATTACATGGAAAATAATTCAATGTGCTGTTTAGTTACTTATCTATTGCTATTAAAAAGGACCATGGTCGAGGCAACTTTTGAAGGCATTTATTTTAGGCTTATGATTCCAGATGGATGAGTCCTTCACTATCACCGTGGGGAGTGCCGCAGCAGGCAGGCAGGCATGGTTCTAGAGTAGCAGCTGAGCGCTCACATCTCCATCCACAAGCAGGGAGCAGGGTGACCTAAGGTCTCTACTCAAAGTAGAGCAAGTCTTTTGAAACCTCAAAGCTGGGGTTCCCAGTGGCCACATCTCTTAATCCTCTGCAGACAGCCATCAGCTGGGAACCAGGTATTCAAACACCCAAGACTAATGAGGAAGGCCCCTTTCAAAGCACCACATCTGCGAACTCTGATTTCTACATTTTTGACTGCTGTTGCTATCTGCTGTGGATGCAATTTCAGCTACCCTTTGTTTTCTTGATGACTTACTGGGATGAATTCTGTAAAGTCTCTCTATTCCTTGCCGGACTTAGTACCTGTAACCTCTACCTGACAGCTTAGTTATCAACTAGTGCACATTTTGACAAGCTGTCATTTGCTGAGTGATTCTGTGAGAGTGTTGAAACACAGTTTGCTTTGGAAAGTTCTAGTTCTTTCTACTCACTGCTTTCTGTGGGAGTAATAGTACCTTAACCTGGCTAAAGGCACGATGTGTCTTGAATCCTGAAATCTTTTGAGGAACCTATACTCTCACATACATCTATGCTGACTTATAGGTTGATGTCCAGAAACTACAAGAGCTTTCGACTCTTCAACACACATCCTATTCTTAGATCTCTCTAGTTTTGAGAAGGCTCTTGTTTGGAGCAGCTGATAGCACCAAAACAGGCACCTGGAATCTTGAACATGAGCTACTAACTACTTTGTACTAATATCCTTGAAACTTGGCTTTATTCAATGAACAATCTTTAGGGCTTAGGGCAGATCAAATAATGACAAAGCCACAGGGAGGAAAATATTTTTTCACAGCGCTGTCAGGCAGGTTAATTGGTGGTAGGTTTGGAACATAGGGTCTTTTCTGAGGGGCTTCAGACGATTGCCTTCCCTGTTGATTGCTGGATTTTATAGCTGCTGCTGCTGTATTTGGAGACTGCCTTTGAAGTAGGGACAAAAAGGCATTGAAATAAAATGGGGTAAAAAGGCAGAAAATATCTATTCTTATAGAGACCAGGCAGTAAGTTCTTTTTTATGAACACACACACACACACACACACACACACACACACACATATATATATGTATATGTATAGATATATTCTTTCTCCTCCTAACTTCTCCCAGATCCTGACATACCAACCCAACTTTGTATTCTTTCTCCCTCTTAAAAATAAGAACAAAAAGAACATACACTAAAGAACATTTTGTGTTAGCCACTTACTGTGGAGCATGAGCCCTGGCCTGGAGTATTCCATCCAGCCTGTGTCCTTCCACTGAAGCAAACTGATTCAACTCTTTCAGCACCCATCAGTAGCTTCTTGTTAAAGTGGGACTTTGTGCCCAATCCCCCCTCTCTGTACTAGCATTTTCTCTTGCTTGACACAGGTCTTGTTTTTGTCATCTATGTCTCTGTGAGTTCATATGTAAAAGCTATCAGTATCTTCATTGCCTTGGCATTGTCCACAGTCTCCGGCTCTCCCACTCTATTTGCATGGATCCCTGAACGTTGAAGGACAGAGTGTGGTACAGTCAGTGTGAGGCTGAGCACATCACAGGTTATTATTCTCTTCATATTGTCTGTTTGTAGATGCCTGTATAAGTACCTCTCTACAGCATGAAGAAAATCCTTCTCTGATGAGGGCTAAGTAATAGACTGGTCTATGGGGGTGAAGATATGTCACTGGGAGTCATTTTATCGCTGTGCCCATTTAACAGAATAATAGTATTAAGGTTCCCCTGAGGCTTGTGACCTAACTAGTCTCAAGTTCTTTCCTCATTAAGGGTGTCAGATATGGATGCTATCTCACCAAATATACCAAAAAATTAGTCTGTGTGTGGAAGGGGGAAGGTTAATGCCTTTAATATTTGTGTGACTATTTTATCATATATTTTATCATATATATCATATATTTATCATATATATATATAATGTCATATATATATATTATATATATATATATATATATATATATATATATATATAATCTGTGGGTACATCCTTAAATAACCTTTATTTGAATTATTGCAAGTCCTTATCTAATTTCTCATTTTTAACAATTCTGAAAAGGTGAGTGTCAGTGTGTGTGTGTGTGTGTGTGGCCTCAGGACAATCTCAATTCTCCTCCCACTCCTCAGGAACAATCCACACTGATTTTGTTTGTTTGTTTGTTTGTTTGAGATGGAGTCTCTCATTGGGCTGGGTCTCACCAAGTAAGTTGGAATGCTTGGCTATTGAGCACCGCACGGGATTCTTCCCGTCTCCCTTCTCCCAGCCCTAGAATTACAAGTGTGGGGTACTCTGAGCAGTTTTACTTGAATTCTATAACTCACATTCTCATGCTTGCACAGCAACCACTTCTTCATCTATTTCTCCTCCCATTCTTAGCACAAATCACTTTTAACCTGACACTTCCCATGCAAAGATTCCTATGATAAAATTGCCCTGGGCCAAATAGTGTATGACACATCCTCTTCAGTGATTCATTTCTACATGAAGGTAAACTATACAAGCTGCACAGGGAAGATTCTATGACTCAGTAGAAGCTATAGATTGTAAATGTATTTCCATACTATTAAAGTCTTTCGTAGTTTTCCTTCCCAGCTTGTTTCTGAAGCTTCTAAGACACAGGGTTATTTTAATTCATACAAGACCTGCTGTGTTACAAACTTTCAGTTCCTGAGGATTGGGAGGAGCACTGAGATTCTTTCTCTCTCTCTCTCTCTCTCTCTCTCTCTCTCTCTCTCTCTCTCTCTCACACACACACACACACACACACACTCCCTCTTGGCCTGTTGTACAGCTTTTTCACAGCTTTCCTTAGCTGTTTCCTCTGCCTGACCTGCTAGTCCTGAGTCCCTTTTGTTACAACCTTTACAACCACTAATAGCTACGATGGTGTATGATTTGCAGGGTAGGTGACAAACACTCTTGTTTTCACCTTCATGCTCTCAGATTCTCTCAAACACATAGACTACTCTGTGGTTACTTGCATGTAACCAGATTTACAATACTTCAGTTTATTGTTTTGTGGACATTAAAAACTCATATTTCACAGTTGCATGTTTCTGCACAGTTCTCCTTGGTGCCAGTTTCTTTGTGTTCCTAACATTGCCTAATCAAACGCCTTTAAGTTAGGGATGCCCTGTTGTTTATTATTATTATTGCTATTATTATTGCTATTATTATTGCCATTATTGTTGTTTTATTTTACCTCTTGAGGATCTAATAGGTCCAAATGCAGGTTTAGTGAAATTTCAATAATTGGTGCACATTTCAAGCATCTTACCCACTATTAGAACTCTAACAAACTTGTCCTGTACACACACACACATACACACACACACACACACACACACACACACACGCACATATACATACACACCTGTTTTATCATGTACTTCATGTACTGTCTTAATTACTCTTCTGTTTGCTATAAAGAGACACCATGACCAAGGCAACTTAAGAATTTACTGGGCTCACAGAATTTCTCTGGAGGGTTAGAATGTATGATCATTACGGCATGACAGAGAACATGAACGACAGCAGGCAGGCAGGCAGGCATGGCACTGGAGCAGAGATTTTACATTTTGATCCACAGGCATGAGGCACAGGAGAAAGGAGAGGAGAGGAGAGGAGAGGAGAGGAGAGGAGAGGAGAGGAGAGGAGAGAGAGAGAGAGAGAGAGAGAGAGAGAGAGAGAGAGAGAGAGAGAGGAGAGGAGAGAGAGGGAAGGAGGGAGAGAGAAAGGAAAGAGAAAGAGAGAGAGAGAGAGAGAGAGAGAGAGAGAGAGAGAGAGAGAGAGAAGCACTAAGTAGGAAACTTTGTAGTTTCCAAAGCCCATTCTCAATGGCAAACCTCCTCCAACAAAGCCAAACCTCAAAATTCCATTCCAAATAGTTCTAACACCTGGGGACCAAGCAATCAAATGTGTGAGCTTATGGAAATCCTCATTCAAATCCAGACATGAGCCTTTGCATATTATTCCTCTTTCACTATCACGTTGAAAAAAACCTCTTAAGATCCATCTAAATTTCCACCCTTCTTGAAACCTCTTACTCTTTTAGTTCTCATTTTCTCTCTGTTCCAATGATACATTCGTGATACTTTTCCTTACAACATAGTTGGAATTATTTGTTTATGTCAGTTTTTATTAGAATAATGACAAAACCCGGGTGTCCAAAATTATTGGAAAATGGTTTAACAAAAGTTAGCTTCTTGCTAGTTTTTCTGTCAAATTGACATAAAGTCACCTGGGAATCAAGATCTCTACTTGAAGGATTACTTCCATCAGATTGGCTTGTGAACATGTCAGGGAACACTATCATTATTAATTAATTAATTAACTAATTAATTAATTAATGATGTGCAGGAGGACCAAGTCCACTGTAGCTGGTTCCACCTTTGGACACCTGGGTAATATAAACAAGCAAGACAAGCATTTCCTAGAGAGCAAGGCAGTAATAAGCAGCATACCCCAGTTCTTATCTTCATGTTCCTATCTTGACTTCCTCAGTGATGTCCTATGATTGAAAAGTGTAAGGCAAATAAACACGTTCCTCCCCAAGTTGCTTTGGTCATAATTTGTATCATAGCAACCAAAGTAACCTAGGACGTGCTTCATTTTATTGCAAATATCCTTAAAATTATACTCAAAGCAGTGTTCCCTCACCCATTGCAAATTCACAATATCATTTCTATAATCAAGAAATCAATGTCAAAATCTATACCTGACTAGCCATAGAAATTTTAAAGAACTATTCCAACCTCATTTTTAATGCAATATCAGTATTTCAGGTGCATAGTGATTCTTCCACACCAACTGACTTCATCCATGGATTTAAGCATGGGCTGAAAATATCCAAGGAAATTACACTGTAATCTAGAGAAGACTTAAACTATAAAAGAGTATTCACAAGGAGATAAGAGTGGGTCAATTCGCATTCTTCTGCATATTAACCTCCAGCTGAACCAGCACCATTTGTTGAAAAGGCTATCTTTTTTCCCCTGGATGGTTGTAGCTTCTTTATCAAAGATCAAGTGACCATATCTCTGTGGGTTCATTTCTGGATCTTCAATTCTATTCCATTGATCTACTTGCCTGTCGCTGTACCAATACCATGCAGTTTTTAACACAATTGCTCTGTAGCACTGCTTGAGGTCAGAGATATTGATTCCCTCAGAAGTCCTTTTATTGTTGAGAATTGTTTTAGCTATCCTGGGTTTTTTGTTACTCCATATGAATTTGAGAATTGCTTGTTCAAGATCTATGAAGAATCAATTTGGGATTTTGATGGGGATTGCATTGAATCTGTACATTGCTTTTGGCAAGATGGCCATTTTTACTATATTAATCCTGCCAATCCAAGAGCATGAAATATTTTTCCATCTTCTGAGGTCTTCTTCGATTTCTTTCTTCAAGGACTTGAAGTTCCTGTCATACAGATCTTTCACTTGTCTGATTAGAGTCATGCCAAGATACTTTATATTGTTTGTGGCTATTGTGAAAGGTGTTATTTCCCTAACTTCTTTCTCAGCCTGCTTGTCATTTGAGAACAGGAAGGCTACTGATTTGTTTGAGTTGATTTTATAACCAGCCACTTTGCTGAAGTTGTTTATCAGCTGTAGGAGTTCTCTGGTGGAGTTTTTTTTGGGGGTCGCTTAAGTAAAAAAAAAAAAAAAAGTATTCACTTAAATTATGTGACATTAGTATTAGCATTTAATAGATTTTGACAGGTGCAGGGCTCTTGGAAGCCATGCTCAGTGGATAGTGAGGTATGTCAGCTCTAAACCAGCAAGCCATGGGGAACACAGTAGGAAGTAGCACATGTCCCTGGAAACTGCATCACTCCAGGTTCCTGCCCAGCTGGAGTTCCTGCCCTGGCTTCCTTCAGTGATGGACAGTTATTTGGGGGTTTAAAATGAAAATAAACCCTTCCTTCCCCAAGTTTCTTTTGATCTTGGAGTTTGAGCAGAGCAGTAGAAACCCTAAGATAAGGCATATGATCATCCCCTCGTACTTTTTATATCTTTATTCTAATCTGAAAGGAAAATTGCACTTTATACACTGCTAATGGCATAAAGTGACATGGCTTCAAGATGACTTAATTTTAAGAGTAACTTGTCTAACTCTGAGAGGATCATTCACTTTAAAACAGTGTTAGTTTCACCAACGCAGAGCAGTTAAGAGGAAAAAAAATTAGTGAATGAGGAAATATCTCCCAGAGGGTAGCATTTCTTTTGCTGAGAAAAGGTGTGCTCTGTGAGCTGGTGGCAAGCAGGAGAGGAGACCTAAGTCCCTTAGCAAACAAAGATGGTAAGGAGAGGGCAAGGAGACATTTCCCAGTGCACGATCCTTATTCCCTCAGAGGTCATCGCTGACATCATATGCTCCGTCCCCGGAGCAAAGCTGTCCCAGCTGTTTTTCTGTTTCCAAAAACAAGAGCTGATTATCCTACTGCACTGACTGTACAGAGAAGCCTTAACCATCAGGGATTTCCTGAGATTCCTCAAGTCATGTTCTTCAAAGTTCTTCAAAGTTCGGCTGGATGGGAATTTACAATATCCATTATATCTTCCTGGGAGAACTCTTTTTTTACCTCTGGTAGTTGGTCTAGTTCATTAATGCCATCTTAAAACTGCACTGGAAGCCAGACTATAATATTAACAAGCGTTCTGTTCAGGAAGCCATGGAGTACAAGTGAGAAGAGGGACACAGCTCTTTTGACCGTAGGGCTAAGGGCCAAGCTTTGAAAAGAGTGAGCTTGGTTCGTGATTGCCTTTCTACTCTCCCTTCTGAATTATGACGTCCATAAATATGGCAGCCAACATGTGGCCAAACTAAGCTTGGGTAAATAACACTGTTAACCATCTTTCGGAATATACATGGTGGGTGACGTACACGAGACCCTCTGCACACTTTTATTCCACAATCACTCAATATGTAGCAACTCAATTCAGAGGAAGAACTTTAGGTGTGCACTTTGATTACATTCACGTATACTCAGAATGGTTTTTGTATTAAAGAGTGGATTTAAATGTTGGAAGATAAGAATCCAGGCCAAGGCTGGAGAGATGACTCAGTGGTTAAGAGCACTGACTGCTCTTCCAGAGGTTCTGAGTTAAATTCCCAGCATGGTGGCTCAAAATCAGCTGTAATGAGATCCAGCACCCTCCTTTAGTGTGTCTGAAGAGAGCGAGAGTATACTCACATATATATAAAATAAATAAATCTTTTTTAAAATGTTGAAAGAATCCAGGCCAAAGCCTGAAACTGGCTTATGGGTCTGAGTTGATCATAGTCACAACAGTTGAAAATGAACTGAATGTCTCTTTTAATCACTAATAGTTATAGACCTCTTGAGATCTCTGAAGCAACATCTAATTTTTATTGCCTTTATTCAAATATGTTTCTCACTAACTATGAACACCTAAAAGTAATAACAATATCTTGCTCATTTTTTAACATTTCAGGGATTTTCATTTTGTTCCTTTTCATGCATGAGGTTTTGCCTGAATGTATGTATGTGCACCACATGAATGCCTGTTATCTATGAAGAACAAATAGGGGCATATAGATACCCCGAAACTGGATTTAGAGATAGCTGTTAGCTGACATGTGTGCATGGAAAACCAAATCCATGTTCTCTGGAAGTACAGCAAGTGACCTTAAGCTATCTCTCTAGACACATATATCAAAAAATTTTGAAATTAATTAAACTTAATAAATAGGTATACCCTTAGTAATATGGCTATTTAGTACAATACTAATTGATGGAGAAAGTTGATTAATTCATTGGTTTCTTAAAGTGTGAGACTATGTTGAAGTTAAATAATTAAAAATAATAAAATTTCAATTGTAGATTTTTTTCACATCAAAGAATTACCATAAACTACATGTTGAAGGGTAACAGAATGATTTCCATAACTAACATCATTCAGTTAAATATTATTGAGAGTTTCTGAGAGGACCATTGTTAGAATTGTCAATTTAAAATTTAGGACTAACTTAAGATATTAGCAATAATAAATAATAACTTAATGCAATGGAAACTTGTATTGCATTTTTGCCTTTAGAACAAAATATAGTTTTCAGAACTATAGTCTTTTATCCACTGAGCAGCACATATTTCTCTGTTTTTGTACTTATTTCCTATACCAAATTTTATTGTCAATTTACAGCATGAACCATATAAAATTAATAAATTTTAAATTGTTTCAGGAAAAATAAAGTTTAGATAAACATAGGCAACAGGAAAAATGTCCCTGTGCATTTCCATTACTGAGTCCTTTAAGAAAAAAGAAGCATTTATGGGCAGTTGGGGCAATTCACAGTATTATATCTTAGCAGTACTTCTGACATTGCATGTTTGGTTTTCATGTGGCATTAATGCACAATTATGAACATATTATTGCCTTTAGGGGTTCAACTGCCAAACTTAATAACTTCTCCCGCTTGCAACCAACGCTTCACCTGCTGGGCGTGCAGTTTGACCAGAATGTGGCTCAAAGCATCATCACAGAGAAGCCCGGGGCAGCAACCAAACTTCTGTATCAGTTGTACATTGCTCTTCAGAAAAAGAAGAAAACAGGGCTGACTGGATTAGAGATACAAACCATGCAACCCCAAACAAACTTGAGGCTTCAGGCCCTCAAAAGTGAGGCTTTTCGAGAGGTAGGTACAGAGAGAGACCTAGCAGGTGTTCCCACGGAAAAGCTGGTGTTGCTGCGGACTGGCTCTGAGATTGTAGTCTTGGGGATGCTACATTGAGGCCATTGGTGTTACTAGACATTCTGGGTGTTATTTTATGTTAACATCTTTAATTTGTTCATCTACCGTGGCTATCTCCCTGTTTCCTAGTCACACTACAGATAGTTTCTCCAAATCTGTTCCTTTCTCCCAGAACTTTTTTACTTTTGAGACCAAATATAATTATATCATTACTCCCTTCTTTTTTTTCTCACTCCAAACTGTCCAGTATAGCCCCTTCCTCTCTTCTAAATGCATGCCCTCTATTTCATTAATTTGTTGTATACACACAATTAAAGATTTTATTGATTAGCATGAATGACAGTTTTTAATTTATTTTAATTATCGACAGTGGTGATGTGTACACATTTTATATTTAATACAAAATGGGTATGACTGCAATGTCAGCATACCATTTATTCTCCCATAGATTATCTCCTAAATTATCTGTGACAATGTCAGCATACCTTTTATTCTCCAGTAAATAATCTCATAAATTATCTGTAAATAGAACCTGCCTCATCTTTATACATACCATTAATTTCAGTGCCTGTTCTTTTCCTCTCCGTGATTTCCTGCTATTATGTTGCCTAAGATTTCCTCAGGGGCCACTGCAGCAACCTGCGGGAATATCTCATGAATATCAGGCCTTCCACTAGACCTTAGGACTCTTCAGCACAGACTTCTTCAGTTTTATGTACATTGTATCCCCATCCGAGAGCAAACTCCACAGTCATTCACCCAACAGTCTCAACATGACTTCTTTCTACTGCTCAACACAAAGGCAATTTCTTTCGTGTTTATTGACAGCGTGTCCTTGACTATGTCTAGACTATTCTTGCCCTTTCTTCCACGCAAACATCCCAATCTTATCTCTACTCCTTCCCAAACATCTTTCCCATCTCTGCTGTCTACGCAGATCTGATAGATTCTTCCTTGTAATGAGTGGAGCCTTTGTGTTAATCTCCTGGTGCTACCTGTTCCTCATCGGTTTGCCAGGCGTTCTTAAGATTTGGGCACCTTTAATGCCTAGGAAAATACTTCAGCATTGTAAATATCCAGAAAAAAAATGTGTTTTGATGAATTGTTTGCACTTTTTAGTTTGCTAACTCCAATTTCAAACTGCTCTATTTTAATTGGATACCTTTATTAGTCCGGTAGCAAAGTAAACTGACAAATCATGGGTAGGCAGATGAGGTATAGAGCTAAGCAACCCAGTGCTAGATTCTTCTTCAATGTCCCCTCTTGGTTGACTCAAGTCAATCACTGAGAAACTTCCCCCTCACTTCTCATGGCTGTATAGACAAGGATGATTTCTTTTTCTGCCTGCCATGACGTTGGACTTTTATATAGCTTAGTGAAAACAATATGCAATGAGCTGTAAGGGCTTCCAGAGTCAGTTACACATTGTATAGACATTTATTGAGTTCTGATTTTATCTCAAGTGCTTGCAAGAATAATGACATTGTGAAAGCCTCCAGGGACTTCATTTTTGCTGCTAGGAAGGAAAAAGGATGTTTCTGTAGAGTGGTATATATCATAGTGATTCAAAGAGGAGGAGAGAGCACTGAGTAGCTGCACAAAAAACATGGAAATAAGAGTCAAGCAGCAGTTGGGTGGGGAATAGGAGTTTAAGAGAGGTATAAAACACACTTTATAGAAACAGAGACAACAGCTGGTGGAGGAAAAGATTTGGGGAGAGAACAGGATATTGTATGAAGACCATAAGTAAAGAGGTCTTTGATTAAGGAAAAAAGGAGGAAATCAAGAGTAGGCAAAATGTAAATATGTAAGACACCATTTTGTAAGAATGAATATAAGCATTATTTTTGTTGTCCACCCACAATTAAAGATTTTAGTGATTCACATGAATGACAGTTTTTAATTTATTTTAATTATCAACAGTTATGATGTTTATACATTGTAGATTCAATACAAAACGTGTATGATTGCAATGCCAGCCTTCCTTTTAGTCTCCAGTAACCAAAACCTTTGAAATGCTTTCTTCATCTAGAGACTTAAAAACCTGATACCACGCCAAACCGATTTCAATCTGATGCGGGTTACGTGCAGGTTTCAAGAAAAGTGTAAACAAATGAAAGAAGATCTTGCCCGAATGCATTTTGAGAAGTTTGAAAAAATCCAAAAACTTGAGGAAGAGCAAAGACACTTTAATATCGAAAAGGTTCCATAGATGGGTTTTTTTTCCTTCCTAAAAATTTATTAGTACCTCGTATACTTGGTGGTCCATTTCTACCTGTAGTAAGCACACATTGCATAAGCAGCAGCGTGGTTAGATTGCCTTGGCTTTGCTCACGGACCCTCCCTGGATAGATTGCATGTCGTAATGAATGGCTTGGCTTTGTCTCACCAGACCCTCCCTCTTCCCATCTCGGTTCAAGCGCGCTTTCACTGCACCCGTGGCTGAGAGCTATCAGCTACCTAATGGGACAACTTTCTTTCATGGGATGAAATTTGTCCTCAGTTCCTTTGGGAAAGGATTTGCTACTGGCTACCCTACTGACCAAAGGACCTCAACCCTTATATCCCTGTGGAAGACAGAAGGAACGCTTCCCCCGTGCCCCGTTCTGTCCCATTCTCTGCAATGCCCCGGGCTCTATATCTTGCTCCATTTATTATAGGGGGTTACTTCTCTGACTGCTTCCCTCTCCAACTGTGTGAAGCATCTTATCGTCACTGTCCTTAGCTATTGCTGTGTGTACGTCGCTGCTGCTGGATGCATAGAGTGTGCTAACTACGGGCACAGGCTCTCCCTGTTATATTTGAAACTTGCTTTCTAAATTGATTAGTATGTCAGGAAGCTAATACATCCTGGATGGAGTGAGCTTCTTGTGGGGAAGGGAGGACACATTCAAGAGACACTACAGAAAGCCTACTGTTGTTTTCCAGAGGACAGACTCACTCCTCAATGCTTCTGCCTAGCAGAGATGGGGTACTCTAACTGCAATATCTAAGCTGCTGTCAAGAGCTGGGATCCATTTTCTTCAGAAAAAGAAAATAAACCTATGGCAATGAAATAAAAATCCACATGAAATAAACATACGGCAATGAAATAGAAGTTCACATTTTTCTAAAGTGAAATAGAAAATTTAAAACATCTTCTGCATTTTAGTCGTAAATTTATTTTTCCCTAGATTTAAAAGTTAAGGAATCCGATTCCAATACAATGCTTTAGTAGTAAAGACATGTATCTTTTTCATAAGATATTTAGTTTTAAAATATTTAATAATATATATTTTAGACATTTCTCTTTCAATCACATCATTCTGTTTATATTGTCCTTAAAATAATTATTGCCTGTCTTAAGAGATAATCCAACATTACTTAATATTTTGGTGTCAGGCCAGTTGTTGAGGCTGCCCCTGAACTCATGTGTAGGTAGATTGGTTTGGAGAAGCTGACTTTCCTAGTGGCAGCTGTTGGGTCTATAGAGTCTTTGGGGGCTTCCTGAGAGAAAGATTCTCATATTTGGGCTGGCCATGAATGTGGCATTGATAAAGAAGTATAATATTTTTGTATCTAAAGCCCCTGACTATTCTTGTACCAATGCACATAATGACAACGCATACATTATTTTGTCATAATTTTAGCATATCAATGTTGTGTTTAGCATCATAATTTCCAATGTAAATAATGCCGATAATGCCTTTCAAATACTACACAATTGTGATACCTTGTGCATTTGTTAATCACTAAGTTCTGAAATTTTCAACAGATAACTTACACATTTGTGTGTCTGTATATATGTTACATTCTTATTATTTTGACAAGCTGAATGAATAAATTAATGTGTATGCCATACTCAGCAACGCTTAAACAGAAGACGACAAAATGAGATCATGGCCAAAATCCAGGCTGCCATTATTCAGATCCCCAAGCCTGAATCCAACCGGACTTTGAAAGCTATTGAGGCTCAAAAACTGATGAAAAAGAAAAAGGAGGCAGAGGTAAGTTTCTTGTGTTTCTCTTACTAGAGACCACCTCCCCCCCCCCCTGCAATGTGTAGGAGATACCTTCCAAAGGTTATTTTCTTTTCAAAACTCCTGTTTGCTCAGTATCAGGATATAACTTTAGCCCAGGGAGATAAAATTCCCAATCTTGGGGTTTCTACTTGGACTCCTGTGTTTACAGGAAGTCTATTAAAATTAGGTAAGTGTTGGTAATCTTTACCACGCAGTGTGGCTTCTTATGAATCCCAGAAATGTTAATTGACTTGTTGCTGTTAAAACATTTTAAATTAAAATGCACTGCACGGGAGATATATTTTACTAGACCACACCGAGTGTCAACATTCCAATAGGATAAAATCTAATTACGTCATGGGAAAGTAATACTATGTTGTGATGATAATTTCTGATTGCTTCTATTCTTTGTTGACCTAAGAAAGGTAACAAAAATTACCATTAATTCAACATCGCTTAAGATACATAACTTCTTCCTTTATAAATGTAAAGGAAACTGAAATCTAGATGTTGACATAGCTTACTGTAGTAGATGGGTACTGGCTAAGAAGACATTGGCCTAGATCTGTCATCCCTAAACCCACAGTATTTTGTATTGATCTATGCATCATTTATGCAATGCTAATAGAATATTTTAGGTTTGGATTTTAAAGCATATTAACCACATATTTTTCTACCTCCATTTTTTTTTGTATTTAGCAACTAAATTTCCCAGGTTTTTGAAGATTTATTAATAAGGATCTGTAGAACATAAGCATGAGCTGAAATTATTTAGAGAAAAAGGTTATAGAATAAGTTAGGTTGCATGGGAAATGTTCAAAACATGCATCACGAACACATTTATATTTTAAAAACATGTGCTTGGACTCTGATCAGCGTCGACTGCATCAGCATCCTTTGGTGTGCTATTAAAGTGAGACTTTTTCTTCTGCAGAGATGATAAAACTAACTTCAGCAAATAGCAAACGTGTCTGTGTCTGTATTCCTGTACTCGTGTTTTGAGATGGGACCAGAGACAGTATAATTCCTAGCAGAGAACAAGAGATCCCAAATAAAAAAAGATTGAAGAAAGAAGTGCGATGGGAGGTTGTCCTCCTACACACACACACACACACACACACACACACACACACACACAGTTTTTTAAAACAACAGGAATGAATCATGAAATAAGTAATTTGGGTGAGACAATTTCTATATTGCTTTAGGGTAGCCATATCTAAAAGAATGAATCACAATTATAAAAGTATTTCAGCTTGTCTTGGCACTTAATTCTTTTGAATTAGTACTATGAGTCACCTTTTAAAACTGATTGAACATGATGAAGTTTATCAGTGGTTTTTCAAGGCAGAGAACTGATGGTGACTTTTCTTTAAAGGACGTGGCCAATGAGATTAAGAAATTTGAAGCACTAATAAAAAAGGATCTCCAAACTAAAGAAAGGTAAGGCATATTTTACTTCTCACACATATAGTCATTGCTATGAAGAAGCTTTGAATATTTACAAATAGTTTAACATGACTTAAAATTCAGATTATTTATTCATTAACAACTTTGATCTACCATGCGAATGTATCAGGAAATGAAAAGTCAGTTTATTTTTCTGGGCTGTTTATTTTGTTGAGTTCCCATCCATTTTTTAACATTTACTAAAAGTGTTACACTAATTAAAAGTGCCCTAGGAAAGCCTTGCTTGGATTTTAGTTTGGTTTCCTTCATGTCAAGTTCTCTGTATTTATTGCAGATTATAGTAATAAAGTGCTATTGAATGTGGTTTCTCACCAAATGCTATGCAATTTTGTTTCTTCTGTAAATTGTGCCCCTTTAATAGATTTATTTATCGATATATGAACATAACCCATATCCCTTTATTTCTTATTGTAGGTCCTTGAAAATAACCTATTAGATGCTACTCTAGATGTAGTGTAGAGTTGTCTAGACCCTCCGGAGCTCTCGGAGGACTGGACTACCAACCAAAGAGTACACATGGAGGGACCTGTGGTAGAGGATGGGAGGAGAGGCACTTGGGCCTGAGGGTGTTCAGTGTCTCAATGTAGAGGAATGCCAGGGCTGGAAGAGAGGAATGAGGGGAAGCACCCTCATGGGTGGGGAGGATACAGAGTTTCCAAAAGGGAGACCTGGAAAGGGGCAAACATTTGAAATGTAAATAAAGAAAATATCCAATAGAAATGAGAAAAAATAAAAATAGAAACTATCCAAGTTATATAAATTTACATCTTCCAGAATGTGAACGAATTCTGTATTAAGGTAGACTTCCCCCAAGTCAACAACATACTTCAGTTCCAGTTTAAAGGTTCTGAGTAGCCGGGCGGTGGTGGCGCATGCCTGTAATCCCAGCACTTGGGAGGCAGAGGCAGGCGGATTTCTGAGTTCGAGGCCAGCCTGGTCTACCGAGTGAGTTCCAGGACAGCCAGGGCTAAACAGAGAAACCCTGTCTTGAAAAAAAAAGTCTCTGTAAAGGTTCTGAGTGAGGGAATTCAGAGACCAATGAGGAATGAAAAGTCAGAAAACAAATAGTAAAAATGTCAGATATTGGGAAAAAAATCAATAAAAATGCCTCTCCTCCCACTGATGTCCAACAAGGCCATCCACTACCATGCGACCCTCCATGTGTACTCTTTGGTTGGTAGTCCAGTCCCTGAGAGCTCCAGGGGTGGGGAGGGTGGGGTCTAGAAAACTCTACATCTAGAGTAGCATCTAATAGGTTCATATTTCCCTTTTCCTACTCTTTGTACAAATTCCAGATGCCCTACCTCAATCTGCATGGCCCTTAACATCTTTGCCTCTGTGCCATAAAAGCAGAATAGTCCAAGGTACCTAGGTGACAGGAAAGATCTGCAATTCTGTGTTTGTCTCTGTCGTTTATTGTCTCTCCTGTCATGTGGGAGCTTAAAATTCATTCAACCCCATTTGTCAGTTAATACCACTCTTTCCTGGACTATTGGGTCCTTTACAATGAATTCTTACCTGTATTTATACCCTGGTACTTTTTGAGTCTTACATTGCACTCTTTGATCTATTTTTAATTGAATTTTATGTTAGGTAAGAAAATGAGAATAAGTCTTACTCTTTCCCATGTGGATATTTAGATGAGCTAGCAATATTTGCGGAAGAGACCATCTTTTTTCCTATGAAAGCTTGGTACCTTCATCAAAACCCAAGTGTCTGTAGCTGCATGCATCCATTTCTGAATGCTGTATTTCATCCCCCTGTGCATGTTTGTTTATGTGCCTTATCATGGTGGATCTGTTACCATATCTCTGAGATCGGGTAGTACTAAAATATTGTCAGAATTTCTCTCTTTGCTCAGATTGCTTTGGGTATCTCGAATCTTCATGAACGTTGTAATCTTTCTTAGTTCTATGAAGAATGCCATTGGAACTTTGGTGGTAACTATCCAGAAGCTGTATGTTGCTTTTGATAATGTGACATAAGCAATTTTGTGTATTGATCATGCTGATTCACAAGTAGGGGAGGTTCTTTGTGTGGGCTGTTCTTTTAATTCCTTTCTGTTTTGTTTTGGTTTTGGTTTTGGTTGTTTAGGTTTTTGTGCTGTTGATGTTTCCCTGGAAGGTTCAATTTAATCTTTCCAGAGATTTCCAAGGGAACTTAGAAGTGGGCATAGAATGCAGAGTCTAACATCTAAGACTGGCAGTGTAGGATGTCACAGAGCTGGAGGCTCAATCCAGAGAAAGGTTATGGGACAATAGGCTTTTGAAAGCCTTTTTATCACTAACTACCTTTTAAACTCACTTTGACTTTTTAGGTGAGGATATTCTGGAATCAATTAGAAACTTCATACTAGCTTGTGATAATGTTAAACATTTTGTAATATATTTTTACATTATTGTTGAATAATACCACTTTCTTTTTTCCTCTTTTTTCCTCCAGCCCTTCCCAAGTACCCTGCTTTTACTTCCTCCCATGTCCCTCAGTCTCAAATTGATAGCCACTTTGTGTGTGTGTGTGTGTGTGTGTGTGTGTGTGTGCGCGTGCTTGTTTTGTGTGGCATGGTATGTGTGTGTATGTGTGTATATATGTGGTATGTATGAGAGAGACAGAGAGATTGGCAAGAGAGAGAGGAGAGGAGAGACAAGAGACACAGAGAGAGAGACAGGGAGAGAGAGGAGAGAGACAGAGAGAGAGAGAGAGAGAGAGAGAGAGAGAGAGAATATCTATGTTCAGACAGCATGAACCCAAAGAGCAGTTTCAGTAGCTGCCTCTTTCACTGCCCAGACCTGAAAAGTCCTTCAGAGACAAGTGATGTCATTCTTTTCCTTTTGTGGAAAAAGCAATGAGGAGCCCCCATGGCTGCCACCTAACATGTATGCAGTTCATTTGGTATTTAAAACAAACAAATGACAAAACAAATAAATACTATCATCAGTCTGTTTGTTTAGCTGAGGTTCACTGGATGTTCTACTTTTGGCATTTGGTGCAAAACATTTACCACTTAATTCTCAAAATACCTATTTGACAACATTTCCACACTGCTAATTACTGCATAAAACTCATTAATTCCTACAAGTGTTTGGCAAACAGTCAGATATCAATAAAATATAACCACTATTTTCAAGACACCCACATGTAATAAAATGAACATATCTTGAATTAAATTACCATAAATTTATTTTAAGATTGCATTTGTAATCACTTTAGTTTTACAAATTAGTATGTCACAATAACTTAATGCACTTAGACATTAATCAAACAAGATAATCATCATACCAAGCATATTTATGCCATCCAGTATGATTTTAAGTTTTGATTAATAAAGATGTATTTATGGGTTACAACATGATGCTTAAATTGGGGCATGCAATATTTCCATCTCGTTATTACCCTGCATTGGGAATCTTTGATAGCTATTGAGCTGATAGATGAATAGATGGGTGGATGGAGGAGTGAATGAGTTGACTCATTAATAACAGAGCTCATGAACTAGATTTTTGGCAGAATAAGCACAGTGTTTAGGAAGCCGCTAGCCTATATTTAATCTAGGATAGAACCTTTCTAATAACACATTTAGGTAAAAGAATGGTAAGAGTTTTACTGAATGATCACACGAATTTCCACAAACGTGTAATTTTCCTAACCCTTTAAAAATCTTTTTGAAACTGTCCCAAATGATTTGCTTATTTATTTTTGGAGATGGGAGCCCACTATGTAGTCCTGGATGGCATGAAACTTACTAATGTTAACCAGGATGGCAATGTTCTCACAGAAGTTAGTCTACCTTTACATGTCAATTGCTGAGATTCAGTCCTGGGCCACCGTGATGGGTTTTAAGTGTATTAAATCTTAATCAGCAAAAATCAGCTCTGCTTTGGGCCTTCTATGTATTGCATTGTAACACAGTTTATCCTTAATTCCTCCAAGTGACAGGATGCAACCAGGCCTGGGGTGCCTGTGGATAAAATAACTGGAATCTTAGTGTTTTATCTTAGTGTATTTGAAGGTATTATTATAATTGAAATTTGTTACAAATATAATATGGCTACCCCCAATTCCCCCTCCCCCCACTGCTACACATCTGCTTTCCAATTCCTGACCCTTTGTACTTCCCCCCTCATCTCCTCCTGTATCTGAACTGCCCCCTCTTTTTCTTAGATGCCAGAGACCCAAGAGGTTCCCAGGACCCAACAGGGAGGACATTAGGTGAAATACCTCAAAAAGGGGAGAGAGAACCTGTAGAGACCGTATCTAGTGGATAGGCACAGCCCCCATTTGAGAGATGGGACCACCCACCCACCTCAAAAATAATAATCCAGAATTCTTCTTGTCAAAAGGAAATGCAGGGACGAAGAGTGGAGCAGAGACTAAAAGAAAGGCCATCCAGTGGCTGCCCCACCTAGGGATCCATCCCATCTACTGACACCAAAACCAGACATTATTGCTGATGCCAAGAAGTGCTTACTGACAAGAGCATAGCCTTCCCCTGAGATGCTCTGCCAAAGCCAGATGGACCAGTACAAATGCAAATGCGCACAGCCAAACATTGGATTGAGTGCAGGGACCCCAATGGAGAAGTTAGAGCAAGGACTGTAGGAGGTGAAGGGGATTGCAATCTCATAGGAAAACAATATCAACCAACCAGAGTCCCCAGAGCTCCCAAGGACTAAACCACCAACCAAAGAGTAAACAGGGGGTACTCATGGCTCCATCTGGATATGTAGCAGAGGAAATGTCTTATCTGGCATCACTAGGAGGGGAGCCCCTTGTTCCTGTGGAGGCTTGATGACCCAGGATAGGGAAATGCTAGGGCTCTGAGGTAGGAGTGGGTGGGCAGGTGGGGGAGCACCCTCATAGAGACAGGGGTAGGTAGGAGGGAAAAGGGAGCTTGTGGAGGGGAAGCTGGGAAGGGGGATAACGTTTGAAATGTAAATAAAAAAATAACCAATAAAAATAAATAAATGAATAAATAAATAAATAATATTGAATAACTATTTGGTATTTGATAAAGATTAATGTTTATTATTTAAAATAAAATTAATTAAAATTAACATTTACTAAATGTAATATTTAATAAATACAATATTGATATAAATATAATAATATTCTTGTTATTGAAATATTATTGAAATTTAGCCCACCAACTGTTTGTACAGAGAACAAGAAAAGAATGTCTTATGAGTTCCAAATTTATCTGGGAGCAACAAACCTACAAATTGTGATCTAGAATCTCATAGGATCTATGTAACAACTATGTATTAATCTCACACAAAACATGCTTTTGAAGGAGGACTTCTGCCTACGTAAACATTGATGGCTGTTTAGTCAGGACACGTGTTAGTAACATACATTTGTGGGTTTTTTAAAATAATCTTATATTCTAAATTAAATGTGTAAGTGATAACATAAAATGGTAATTTATAATATAAACTCATTATTCCTTGGCAAGTAGCATTATCATATATTTTATACAGCTCTACTGTGCCATTCTAATGGCTTTTTAAAGACATATGCAGATAAGAATTGATGTTTCAATTTCTATACACATAAAATGTTTCTTTCATTTTTAATGATAACCATCAGAGGGCTATGAATTTAATGCTAAGGACCATTTATTTATTTCACCGAACCTTGGTGCTCATGTTTCGGGAAGGGCAGTGCTGGTGCCAGGTCAGACCTCTCCTGAGTCATGGGAGCTTGGGCCAACTCTCAGCTGCTAAGTTCCTAACAAAGGCTGGGCCACTGCCCTAGGAAGCCATATGCCCGTTTGGGAGTACTTGGAGTAACCTGCACCATTGTGGGAGAGAACAGAGTAGCTGTGGATGGGATCATCCACAGAGGAACTGTGCTCTCCACATCCAGTCCATTGTCGATGAGTCATTTTCCCTGACATTGCATTATCTACCGTTTGCCTGCTCTTGACTTAAAACAGGAGAAACAAGAGGCCAGTGGAAAGGTGCAGGAGAGAGACCAGGGTCTCGAGATAGATAGCAGAACATAAGATCTGAGAAGAGACAAGCTTAAGAAGAAAAGCTATGCTAAGGGTCTCGGAGGGACAGATCTAAAAATGATACTAGGAAAATGGACTCAGCAGTAAGCTACAGGCTGCCACAGCTATCCAATGCTTGCACTCACAAGTTAACAAAGAATTCAGAGCAGCTTTCCCCAGCAGTCTTCCATTATTATTTCAAGGAAGGGACATGTGACCACGCTGTGTTAAAGTCTAACGAGCCTCTGTTACCTTTAGTATGTCCAAGACTTCCTTAGAAACAACAGACCAGACAACGACAGAACTGCTCAACACCTATTCGGATGACGACTACATCAAAAAGATCCAGAAGCGCCTAGAAGAAGATGCTTTTGCCCGCGAACAAAGGGAAAAGAGACGACGGAGACTGTTGATGGACCAGTTAATGGCCCACGAAGCACAGGAGGTGAGCTGTTCGATGTTAGCTCTATGAGCATTGCCTAGAAATTCAGAATACGTGGTGGCCTTGTGTTGATACAAACAAGCATGTTTGTAATATGCATGTTGTCTGTCACTCCGAGTCAGATCTCATAGGTAAATCCTCACATCACAAAAACAAAATCCCTACTTATAAATTTTCATTTCACCCTCATTAGTGCCTATAGACCCTGGGGCACTCAGTTACTTATAAGTCCTGCCCATCTCTCCAAAACTCGATTATGGAACTGTTTAAAAGTTAGTTGAATAAATATCTAGCTTTCCCTCATGGGAGAAGTGCAAAAAGCCTGTGTCTTAGTCAGGGTTTCTATTCCTGCACAAACATCTTGACCAACCAGCAAGTTGGGAAGGAAAGGGTTTATTCAGCTTACACTTCCACATTGCTGTTCATCGCTAAGGGAAGTCAGGACTGGAACTCACACAAAGCAGGATTTGATACAGAAGCCATGGAGGGGTGCTGCTTACTGGATTGCTTCTCCTGGCTTGCTCAGCTTGCTTTCTTAGAGAACCCAGGACTACCAGCCCAGGGATGGCACCACCCACAATGGGCCCTCCCCTCTTGATCACTAATTGAGAAAATGTCTTATAGCTGGATCTCATGGAGGCATTTCCTCAAGGGAGGCTCCTTTCTCTGTGGTAACTCCAGCTTGTGTCAAGTTGACACACAAAACCAGCCAGTATAACCTATAAACAAACTGAGATTATTCTAGGCTACATATTTGAAATTGTTCCCAAATATTCTAAAGATGAATAAAATTATAAAGTTAAGATAGAAGTGAATCCTCCATTATTTTCATATATTCATTCATAATACAGGATAATTCATCTAGGTTGTAAATTCGTTGCCTCCCTTAGCATAAACCATCAAGAACTGTAGTTTAGAGAAGAAGATACATTGCAACTTTAGTAAACAATGAATCTCTGAAGCATGAGCTACTTTTATAATAGAACAACAACAACAAAATCTTTCCCACTTAGCTTTTATGTGAAGTTCTTATAGTTCTTAGACTGAAACAACACACAAAGCCTTGACACAGCCATCCCACTGTTCCATCTTAGGTTTTGATTTATTTTCCAAGGAAGACACCAGTTCTGTATTAACCTGAATCATCTTTCCAAAAGTAGTCATAATGACATGCACATACCTATTTGAAACCCCACATAAATTCGTTTTCATTACATTTTAAAGGAATTAACAATTGGAGCAATTCCAAGTTCCTATACCATAAAGTTTCTAGAAAGATCTGTCATTAAATCTCTATGATTAAATAGCATTTGTGTATGTGTGTGGGGGCATGGGCATGTGCATGCACGTGTGTGTGTGTGTGTGTGTGTGTGTGTGTTCTGTTCAAAGTTAAACCAAAGCGCAGAAGTAGACTTCAATGACTATCATGCCTCCCACACATTATTTGCAAACTGACTTCTGAGCCACTGGGTAATAGGAACTTGGCCTCCGGAAGTCACTGGCTCTGGTGCCCGTGTTCACAGGAGGCCTATCGGGAGGAGCAGCTCATCCACCGGCTCATGCGCCAGTCCCAGCAGGAGCGCAGGATTGCGGTGCAGCTCATGCACGTTCGCCACGAGAAGGAAGTTCTGTGGCAAAATCGAATTTTCCTAGAGAAACAATTTGAAGAAAGACGACTTAAGGATTTCCAGGATGCTCTTGACAGAGAAGCGGTAAATAAAATCCCTATTAAAAATCCTATTCGGTCATTAGTTTCTAACCGACAGGGTAGGAGGCAGCCCCTAGGTGGCGTCCCTTCCACCAGCTGCCTTGGTTCTAAGCATGGCTTGTTTGCTACAGGTTCTGCGTTCGCTTGTCACTCGCCATTTTTGCTTCCCTTTTTAGTTCCAATTCCAAATGATTCCTCAGAAAACGCTCTCGAGTATTAATATTCTCAGAGTCTCTGTATGTGCTTGTCAGTTTGAAATGCTTGTTTCATCTCTTATCTTCCTTGAATATCCAAACTACATCTCTTCGCTTTCTGCAGATACAGTTTGGCTGACAGAAGGCTGATGATGATCAGCTAATTTTCACGTCCTGGAATTATTATGTTTTTACCTCAGACACCCAATGGACTTTCCTATCTCTAAAGTGGCTAGTGTGAGCACTGGGATAGACCATTTTAGGAGACCATTCTGAGGCAGAAGGAGAGCTTTGAAGGAGCTGGTTTTAATTAAAAGAATTAGTTTTAAATGAACAACTCATTACTCCATGAGGTGACACAACTTCCCAGGCCTATATTATATTGCACTGCTCCTTCCTCTAAACTATAATAATCCGTGGGCAGGCAGGGACACTGTAATTTATTGTCAATGAGAACAGTGCCTAGATTCCAGGAGCTGTCTTCTGGGTATGCTGTTTGCTACTATGACATTATGTTGAAACTCAAAAATCAAAGATATCCAATGTGTTGCTCACGTAACTATATCATATTTCTCCTGAACTTCCTGTGTATGCTTTCCTGTAACAAAAATAGTTTTGTTTGTCAATGGATTTCTTGACTCAGTTTTCATCTATTTCCCATTGGGGAACTCATATTTATTTTGCCAGTTTATCAAACTTGATTACAGAGTCATGGAGCTCAACATTTTTGGTACTTCACATGTGCTGTCAAAAAACATCCTTAAATGAGCCTGGATAGTAGAGAGGCTCTTTCGGTAAATACGGGCGTTCACCAGTACTTGCAGGCTCTTTCTATGATACTCCACGAGAAAGCACATTTCGTCCACACCAGTAGTTCTTGATTTTAAATTTTGGTGCCACCTACTGTTATGAATAATAATTAATCACAAAATTTTGAGCATTTGCTTCAAAGCACAATTGCACTCTTCTCATTCTATGCATAGAAAACTATTACAAAAACTTACTGTCTGTAAGTTTTACACGTACGGAAAGAGAAACTGATAGTTTAAAAATCAAAAGTGTGTTAGGATCAGAGCCTTCCTGTAGGTCTCTGTAGCCCAGTCTCCTCCCTACTAAGAATGACTATAGCCACAGACTTCTTTCATATTTCTCCTCTCTTCTTTTGGGGCTGCTGCGTACTTTGATATAATGAGATAAGACTGTATGGTGACTAGCACAGAGCTAATGGCAGAGTTGAAATGGTCTAGGGAGACCAAGTAGACAGATGGAAAAGAGGAAGAGAGATACAGAGGAAGCAAAGTTGAGAGAGGGAAGACAGGAAGTGTTGGGGGGAGATGGATGGATGGATGGATGGATGGATGCAGAGAGGGAGGGAGGGAGGGAGAGAGGGAGGAAGGAAGGAAGGAAGGAAGGAAGGAAGGAAGGAAGGAAGGGAAGCAAGGAAAGACGGAAGGTCGGAAGGAAAGAAGGAAGGACAGTAGAAAGGTAGGAAGGAAAGAAGGAAGGAAGAAAGGTAGGAAGGAAAGAAGGAAGAAAGGAAGGAAGGAAGGAAAGAAGGAAGGAAGAAAGGAAGGAAGGAAGGAAGGAAGGAAAGAAGGGAGGAAAGGAGGGAGGGAGGGAGGGAGGGAGGGAGGGAGGGAGGGAGAGCAGGCAGCTAGGCAGGCAAGCATGCAAGAGGAAGAAGGAGTCAGCACCAGCACAAGCAGCAGCCCAGGGTGGAAACTATTCTGTTGCTGCTAGGGAAATTACATTGTTTCCTTCAGAGCTTTGGTTCCTGTGGATAACCAGCTTCAGCTATTTTGGTGTCGCTGTCACCATAAATTCTCATCTGTCACGTTTCTTCCCTGTCTGAGCTCTTCCTGACATCATGAACCATGACGTAATGCTCTCTGCCCCACGCCTACTCACTCGCCAGGGTTACCAAGTGAAACAAGGCCGTGATGAAAGAGGCTGGTGTCATTCCTGAACCGACCAAATACACTGGATTGACCTTAGAGGTCATCCAACCCAATGAAATTAAAAGCAAACGTGCTAAATAAGACAGCCGCGGTAAGGCAAATGATGGACTTCACATCACAGTCCGTTTTCATCAGTCTTATCATTCGTTAGCAGTATTGTGTTAAGAACTACTTAGTCAGATGAAATGGTTCAGTTAATTTTTCTGCGTATAATAAAACTGTTAATCCTCCTCCTTTGAAGGAATTGAAACTGGGCATGGAATGAATGATTTGTTCGGATTCTTAAGTACTTGAACTTTGATTCTGCACACAAGTTGTGGCTGAATTTGAAGGCTGTCCCTGCAAAACCTGCCCTTATTTCTGTTTTCTACTGGCTGAATTAAGTTACAGGAGTTAGATATTATTTGGGAGTCAGCTTAGCACATAACATGATTTCAGCAGCAGCTGGTAGACTTTTCTGAAAGGAATCCCTTCAACTGAGCATCGTGTTACTCTCAGCGAGGCTAGCCTGTGTTTGGTGTGAAGAATGAGTTAACAACATGATTGCAATCCAGCAAACAGTGGTGACAAGATGTTTACATATTTAACTACTTTCTGTAGGAATGGACATTTCTACAAATAAATGTTATTCTTTCATAAAGGCTAAGATGGTAAGGGCTTTAACACACTCAGAATGTGTTAAGTGTGTTATCTCAAAGCACTATAACCGAGTATCTCCCACATATAAAGTCAGTCCATATGTTAATACTGACACAGGAAGTCCAGTGGTGGTCATATCACACGTTCCTGGTGGAGGGGCTGTGGTCACCGAGTGCCTAAGCATCAGCCAGCTGCTTCCCATCTGACCCAGACTAACCTATTTCTCTGTGATCTTTGACTCTTTGCAAATGATAAAACCGGAAAACCTTTGGGAAAGCCTACAATCCACTTTATTTTTGGGATACTGATCTTTCACCATCTATACCACTTTCCACTGTAGTGTTTTAATGGCGAGGTACATATGGATTCTCTCTAGTACTGCCTTTGATGTCATACCTAATACTTAGTGTATTAAGGAGTGAGAGCTGATTCTTTTTTTTTTATTTTTGGATTTTTTTTTTCATTTTTTTTATTGGATATATTCTATATTTACAATTCATTTCCCTTTTTCTGGTTCCCCACCCCCAAGGGTCCCACATGCCCTTTTCCCTCCCCCTGCTCCCTCATCCACCCCCTCCCACCTCACTGTTCTTGTACTCCCCCACAATGATGATTTGGTCCATTCTAGCACCAGTGTCCACTCCTTTCTTCTTGTCAGACATCACTTGGTATGTGATTTATGTCTTTGGTGTTCCAAGATTCTAGGCTAATATCCACTTATCAGTGACTGCATACCATGGGTATTCTTTTGAGACTGGGTCACCTCACTTAGTATGACGTTCTCCAGCTCCGTCCATTTCTCTAAGAATTTCATGAATTCATTGTTTCTAATGGCTGAATAGTACTCATCCTGATATAAAGGGGGATTTCATTCCACTTAAAGATTTTTTTTGGCATTATGATACTATCTTCATATGAATAATACAATAGTGGCTTAATGTCCATTCTTGCCCTCTTAGGCTCTCGCCAAACAAGCCAAGATTGATTTTGCAGAGCAAACCAGGAGGGAGAAGGAAATTCATGAGAAGATCTCTGTGGAAAGAGCCCAAGAGCGTTACGAGAAGCATTATGGGATATGTGCAGAGATTTTGGATCAAATACTTGATTTGTGCACGAAGGTGGCAGACTATAGGTTGCTGACAAATAAGTAAGTATCACTTTGCACGATCAACCCAACAACATCATTGCAGAAGTCAGAGTGGTGAGACTGCAAAGCGTGCGCGCGCGTGTGCACACACACACACACACACACACACACACACACACACACGGTCGAGAGGCAGAGCACACACACTTGATAGGCATAGCAGGCACACACAATCGAGAGGCAGAGCAGACACAGATGCAAACACAGAGGCAGATGCTAACAACCAACTATTGGACTGGGCATGGGGTCCCCGATGGAGGAGCTGGGGGATGGTCCAGAGGAGCTGAAGGAGTTTACAGCCCCATGGGAAGAACAATGATTTCTGCCACCAAAAAGGTAAAGCAGATTTGATGAATAGAGAATCGGAAGCAGAGAGTTGAAAAGGATTACTTTCTGGCATTATTTGGGGCACAGAAATGTCTTCATCTATTCATAAGTAGTGTCTAAATTGTCATTTGCCAAGGTAACAATTATCATTTATTAGATGTAATCACGGAGTGACATCATCTTGAGGTTAAAAATATGGTACAGCTTACTAAACTGAAAATAAATTATACTAACTCAAAAAGGAAGAATTAAAAAGGTACTCTTTTACTTTTAATACTTTAAAGGTACTTTTAATACTCTTATAAGTTATATTATAGATTGTATTATATTTAATAGAACTATATATGCTATGTAATTATAAGTTATAAATTCAAATGTTCTGAAATTTCAAGCACAAAAGTATGCAGAAGTGATGAATGAAATAAAGAGAAAAAGTGACATAAATCATTACAGTAGTAAATAATGGATTATAAGAGCCAAAAATTTTAATATTAGAAAAGTGAGATAAATCGGTCATAAAAGGAGAAATACACATAATTGGACATGTGTGTCCATAAGCAAATAAAGGTCCACCATTTTCCTCTGTTTGGGAAGAGCAGAATAAATACACTTATCCCTATTCCTCCCACTAAATACATTTAAACCACCTACTTTTAAATCACACATGGGAAGGGTAAAAAAACATGGAGAAAAGTGAGATGGTTGATTACTCAGGTCTGACAGATTGCACAGTAATGACCCCCATGGATTTTATTTTGGCTTCAAATTTCCTAAACAAGACCTGAACAGATAATAATGACTGTTTTCAACCCAAATTCCACAGGCAAAATTGTCACCTCACCTCTCCTCATGCAACAAGGGTAGGAATCCTCATCTACCCTTGCAATGTAACAAGGGCCTTCACCTATTCTTCAGGATGATGGCAGGGAGGTGCAGCAGGAGACGTGGATTTCTGTCCCCACCTGAGCATGGCAGAAAACTTCTGCCGTCTCCATGGCCTGTGTTGGAGGGCGGCCTACTAGAAACATTCCCCAGACATACAAATGTCTCTACAGTAGATCAGAGGGAGACTCTGTGAAAGCAAAATTCCTACCTCGTCCTAGAAGTGGCAATGTAACGTGCTCCTTATGCCTCACGGCACTTAGGGATTTGTTACTTGGCACTAATAAGACAATATTTCCACTGTCCTTTGCCAGAGCGTTGTCAGAAAAAAAATCACACAAAATTGAGATGCAAAATAATGACATTATGGCAAATAAGCTATGCCATTATATGAACTTATTTGGGTTTATTTTACTTAGAGTTCATTTAATTCTTGAATCTGTAGATTCAGTGAGTCTTGGCAAGTTAAATACATTTTCAGATATTATTGTTTTGAGCACCACACTGCTCCACTTATTTTCCACTTCTGGGGCTGAAAATACTATGAATAGTAGTTTGTATCTTGAGTTATTTCTATAGTCTATAGCCTGAGAGCTTATCAAACTGTGGCACTATTCTCATGGAGTGGAACCCTTAGGTGGTAGGGGCCTGGTAGGAAGTTAGGTCATCAGGGCACAACTTGGAGGGAAGACTGGGACTCTACCTTCTCTCTTTCTGTTCCTTGCGTCCAGTAGACAATGGGCTTCTCTACCACTTATTTCCCTTTCCAGGATTTTCTATCTTGCACAGGCCCAAAAGGAAGAAGGTCAAACAATCATGAACTAACACTTTTGAAGCTGTGGGTCAAAATAAAGATTTCACCCTTATAAGATGTTCTGTCTCAGTATTTTGAGCAATGATTGAAGACAGACATGACACTGGTAATGAGTGCCAGGACTGGACTCTGTTTATTTTTAAACCTACCACCTCTATGTTATTCGCACAGGGCAATTTCCATTAGTCTGTCTCCTATTCACAGAGTCTTCTCTCTGCCCACGTTATCCTGCTGTTGTGCCCAACCACTGAGCTCTTATTTGGGGTACTGTCCTTTTCAATTATAAAATTTCTATTTAATACTAATTTTTATTGCATCTCCATTCTGGGACTCCATTTTCACATTTGTTTCAAGCAGCTTATAATTGTTCGCTGAAGCTCTTTGCCATGGCTGCTTAAAAACTGTAATTAGGTAATTTCAAGACCTCTGTCATCTAAGTGCTGACATCTGCACTCATTTTCAAGGGTTGTTATAACAATCTACCACAAGCTGGGTGGGGAGAAAGAATAGTAATTGGTTGTCCCACACAGTGTTGAAAGCTAAAATTTTGAGATGTTGGTCAGTCCGTGTATCTTTTGAAAACCATGGTAGCTCCTCTGTTGCCTTTCCTATTTTTTTTTTGACGATATGTTGGAAATATTTGATTTTACTAGGTTTGCAGCTCAATAACACGCCGCCTTTGTGATAATGTGGTTCCTTGCTGTGTATTTCAACTCTCTCTTACAATGATACCATTTACCTTGAATTAGCCAACATCTCACCAGAATCTATCATAGCTGTAATATTTCTGTTTCCCAACAAGGTCACATTTATGGATAATGCAGTCCTGCATATAACCGCATTATCCCCTGCCTTTCACTTCCTGTGTGTGCTCTTTCTGCTTCTTGACATGATGGCTAGCAATGACATTTTTTGTCTCCAGTGGGCTAAAAGATATTTTCATACCAAGAAGAAAGTTCTTCTGTAAGAGAAAATTAGGACTAGGCAAAGTGAAGAAAGAATATTCACAGTAAACAGGACAGGTGAGAAGAGGATTCCCTTATCCATCTTAGAAAGCATGTTACCTTGGGATGTGAAGGTCACACTGCCAAGATGAAGTGTTCTTCTCAGTGTACATACAGGAAGCCGATCATTACAATCTGATGAGCCTAAAGAAACAGAAAGAAAGGTCATGCTTCATTGGTTTGGTGTTTTGTTTGTTTGTTTTGTTTTATCAGCAGTAAAATGATGCTAGTAGATATTTAAATTGTATATGAACAATATAATGTCTGTTACACATACTAAATAACCTGGACAGGATAGGTTACAGATAGATTAAAAACAATTTGCAAAAATAGTCATTTAGTAAACAGGGGAAAGAAACATAGAATTAGAACTCCACAAAATACAAATTAATATAGTTTCGTATTCATATAATAATTTCATCTCTAAATATACTAATAAAAAACAGTGATGGGGGAATCAAAAATATGACCAAACTTTTTCATCGTAAGAAAATAATTTCAAATACAATGACATAGGCAGATTAGGGGTAAAATAAATAAAATTATATAAGGTGTACATATTAATCATGATAAAGCAGGAGATTTTATATTAATATCAGACAAAATAAACTTTAGAGCAAAGGAAAGCACCGGAAACAGAAAGGGACATCAGTTATGTTCCCCTAGAGAACCCTGATCAGGAACAAACCCAACAACTTTAAAACACTTATGGAGTGTGGTCCTTGAGGAGTGGAATCGAAAAAGAAGTCAATGTAGATCGCCTCACCCCATCAGCAGACGGACCAGTGAAGGTATATAGGCAGTACAAACTGAACCCAAAGTGTGAAAATCAAAGAAAATACAAACGTTGGGTAGGCTGAGCAGTGTTAGAGATAGGGTGAATGTGATCAGAGCTCTTTGTATGAAATTATCAAAGAATAAAAGATGAGAGGAGAAATGTCAAATACTTGAAAAATAAAAGCACACTTCTAAATAAATAACTCTCTGATCTAATAGGAAATCTTTAGGGAAATAAAAAATGTATTGAACAAGGTGAAATGAAAATACAACACTGGAGATCTCGTGGGATACAGAAAGAACAATGCCGACAGAGATTTGCAGTAAAAACTCTATTCTTTAAAAAAACCACTGCCACCTCAGAGACCTAAAATAAGGAGGGATAAATAAACTAAAGTTAGAAGGAAGATAGTAATAAATAAAGAGCAGAAAGGAAGGAAGGAAGGAAGGGAGGGAGGGAGGGAGGGAGGGAGGGAGGGAGGGAGGAAGGAAAGAAGGAGGGAAGGAAAGAAGGAAGAGAGATATGACATACCTATGAATACCAGGAATAAAGCAAAGGATATTACCACTGAGCCATTAAGGACCAGAGATATAAGAGATTATGGTGTATATGACTAAGCTCATTTGACTTGCTAACTAAAGACATGAGCTAATTTCTCAGAAACGCCACAAAGCACCTACATAAAATTTGGCAGGCTCAGTAACTACTTGGATTTGCATAAGCCCTTAACTCTTAAGGAAATTGAATTTGTAATTTTTCAAAAATCTTCTATTATTGAAGATTATTGGAGATTTCTACCAAACATTTGAAGAATTAACAGTTAAACTTCATTTCCAAAACAATTATACACATGCCTTCCAGAGGGAAAAAAAAGATCTTAATTCCAATTCACCTCATGAAGCCATTATTACCACCCCCTTTTTTTGTAAATAAAGCTGAGGCTATTATTCCATTCATATGGAAATAAAGTTGCTAGAAAAGAAGAATGAACCGGACAGAATAACGCAGTAATGAAGAGTATGAGCTGTCAATAGACTGGCCCCCACGCAGGTCGATAGATCAGAATAGAGAAGCCCAAATACAGATTACTACCAAACCACCAGGCTGATTTTGGCTAAATTTCTAAAGAAATTTGATGAAAGAAACACAGCCATGGTAGGAAATAATACTGGTGAAACTGGATAATCACAGGCACAAGAATAAAAAAAAACTTGACCTTTGAAGTACTTATAACATAACATACAAATTCAATGAAAATAAGTCCTTGGTGGAAATGTAAAAGAATATAAAATTTTTTCACGTGAGAGAAACGTTCTGTTGTCCTATGAATAGGCAAGAAGGCCTTAGACCTGATACCAAAATCATGATTTGTAAGAGAAAAACATGAAAACCTGTTCTTCATTACAATAAAAAAAAAAAAACATTTTCCACACAGAAGATGGAAGTCAATAAGTGGACCCATAAAATTAGAAAACTGCTTCAAAGATGACTAAGAATCGGATAGAGTACTTACAGTGCAGCTTGAGCAGAGGAATGGTAGCTTGCATGTGCGTTCCCGAAATTAATCAGAAGAAAACCTACTTCTCAGCTCACAGCCGCCACCACCTTGGCAGAAGCCCCTCATTTAATGATGAGGCCTTGGGCAGTGTGCTTCAGCAGCAATGCCCATGGGCAGGCTGTCCAGCAGATGGACCTTCCTCCATGCGCATATGGACAGGATTAATTGTACTCACAGTGGGTTATGAAGAAGAAAAATAAACGGAGAGAGAGGATAGGAGGAGGAAGAGGAGAAAGAGGAGGAGGAGAAGGAAAAGGAGGAGGAGGAGGAGGAGGAGGAAAGGAACTTGGGAGGACAATATGAGGGCAGAGGTTCACAATGAGTTGGAGAACGGGGTGAGTTGGGTATGAGCTACAAACACAGTACTCATATAATAAACCATGAAAGAATAAATAATTTTAAGAAACAGAAATACACAAAAAATTTACCAGAAAAGAAAAAAAAATCAATCCAAACTAGAAAATACATCAACAAAAGAAAAAGACATAATATTGAACAATACATGCATAATGTTCAACCTCATTAGACATTAGAGAAATTTCAATGGAGCTCACAGTGAGAGGTGATTATCAGAATGTCTGAAATGAGGGAAAATGACAGGAAATGCCTCTGGCACTGACGTGTAGAAAAATCACTACTAGTAAGGGTAAAATCTGGTGGAGTCCATGTGGAAAAGAGCGTGGCAGTTTCTTAAAAAGCATAATGTACATTTTCCATATAGATATTTCTCCTAAAACATTTCAGATGTGTATTGACACAGAAGTCTGTGTGTATACGCTTCCAAGAATCTCTGCAGTGATAGTTTAAAATTAATAGCTACCCATATGTCTTTCAGGAAGTGATAGTTAAATTGTGATACATCCATATCATGAAATATATTGAGAAATTAAAAGAATAAGCTATTGGAACATGACACACCCTGACTGAATATCCTGATAATTATGCTAAGTGAAAAACCAATCCCTAAATGATTCCATCTATAGCTGTGTAGCCTGGGTCTTTGCTAGCAACTCTAAACCTCCTGCTTCAAATTATTGATTTTGGAGATTATAGATATGGACTATAGATATGTAATACCAAGTTCAGATGTGTTAGATTTGTGTGTGTGTGTGTGTGTGTGTGTGTGTGTGTGTGTGTGTTCAGGTTCATGTGCATAGGTGCATAAGAAGGGGTTGGGGGAAGGCCAGAGGACAACTTGAAGGAGTGAATTTTCTTCTGCAACTTTAGATTGAGCTCAAGTTAACAGGCTTTGGGAGATCTCTGGCTCCCAATACTATTGGAGCTTACCAGTAGGCTAATCTCACTGCCCATCGCATCAGAGATCTACTGTAGGTTTAGCTTTTTCTTTTTTTCTTTTATTTTATATATTCTTTATTTACATTCCAAAGGCTTTCCCCTTTCCCAGTCCCCCCCTCACCATATGTCCCATAAGTCCTCTTCCCTCCACCCATTCCCCAATCACCCATGCCCATTTTTCTGTTCTGATAGTCGCCTAAAAAACTGAATCCAGTCTTTTTGGGATCAGGGTCCTCTCCTTCCTTCTTCTTGGGAATCTTTTGATTTGCTAATTGTGCCTTGAGTATTCAGAGCTTCTGGGCTCATTAATATCCACTTATGAGTGATTGCATTTCATGTGTATTCTTTTGTGATTGGGTTAGCTCACTTAGGATGATATTTTCCAGATCCAACCATTTATTTGCCTACAAATTGCATGAATTCATTATTTTTAATTGCTGAGTACTATTCCACTGTATAAATATACCACATTTTCTGTATCCATTCCTCCTTTGAGGAACATCTGGTCTCTTTCCAACTTCTGGCTATTATAAATAAGGCTGCTGTGAATATAGTGGAGCATGTGTCTTTATTGCATGCAGGGGAATCCTCTGGGTATATGCCCAGGAGTGATATGACAAGGTCCTCTGAAAGTGTCATGCCCAATTTTCTGAGGAACCACCAGACTGATTTCCAGAGCGGTTGTACCATCTTGCAATCCCACCAAGAGTGGAGGAGTGTTCCTCTTTCTCCACATCCTAGCCAGCACCTGTTGTGTGTTGAGTTTTTAATCTTAGCCATTCTGACTGGTGTGAGGTGGAATCTCAGGGTTGTTTTGATTTGCATTTCCCTGATGACTAATGATGTTGAACATCTCTTAAGGTGCTTCTCAGCCACCTGAATTTCTTCAGGTGAAAAATTCTTTGTTTAGCTCTGTACCCCATTTTTAATAGGGCTTTTTGGTTCTTTGGGGTCTAACTTCTTGAGTTCTTTGTATATATTAGATATTAGCCCTCTGTCGGATGTGGGGTTGGTGAAGATCTTTTCCCAATTTGTTGGTTGCCATTTTGTCCTTCTGACAGTGTCCTTTGCCTTACAAAAACTTTGTAATTTTATGAGGTCCCATTTGTCAATTCTTGATCTTAGTGTGTAAGCTATTAGTGTTCTGTTCAGGAACTTTCCCCCTGTGCCCATGTCTTCCAGGGTCTTCCCTTCCAGTTTCTTTTCTATTAGTTTCAGTGTGTCTGGTTTTATGTGGAGGTCCTTGATCCACTTGGAGATGATCTTAGTACAAGGAGATAAGAGTGGGTCAATTCTCATTCTTCTGCATGTTGACCTCCAGTTGAACCAGCACCATTTGTTGAAAAGGCTATCTTTTTTCCCACTGGAATGTTGTACATCCTTTATCAAAGATTAAGTGACCATAACTCTGTGGGTTCATTTTTGGTTCTTCAATTCTATTCCATTGATCTATGTGCCTGTCACTGTACCAATACCATGAAGTTTTTTTAACACAATTGCTCTGTAGTACTGCTTGAGGTCAGGGATATTGATTCTCCCTGAAGTCCTTTTATTGTTGAGAATAGTTTTAGCTATCCTGGGTTTTTTGTTACTCCAGATGGATTTGAGATTTGCTCGTTTTAGATCTATGAAGAATTGATTTGGGATTTTGATGGGGATTGCATTGAATCTGTACATTGCTTTTGGCAAGATGGCCATTTTTACTATATTTATCCTGCCAATCCAAGAGTATGAAATACTTTTCCATCTTCTGAGGTCTTCTTCGATTTCTTTCTTCAAGGACTTGAAGTTCCTGTCATACAGACTTTCACTTGCTTGGTTAGAGTCACGGCAAGATACTTTATATTGTTTGTGGCTATTATGAAGGGTGTTATTCTCAGCCTGCTTGTCCTTTGAGTACAGGAAGGCTACTGATTTGCTTGAGTTGATTTTATAACCAGCCACTTTGCTGAAGTTGTTTATCAGCGTAGGAGTTCTCTGGTGGAGTTTTTTGGGTTGCTTAAGTATACTATCATATCATCTGCAAATAGTGATAGTTTGACTTCTTCCTTTCCAATTTGTATCCCTTTGACTTCCTTTTGTTGTCTAATTGCTCTTGCTAGAACTTGAAGTACTATATTGAAAAGATATGGAGAGAGAGGGCAGCCTTGTCTAGTCCCTGATTTTAGTGGGATTGCTTCAAGTTTCTCTCCATTTATTTTGATGTTGGCTACTGTTTTGCTGTAGATTGCTTTTACTATGTTTAGGTATGGGCCTTGAATTCCTGCTCTTTCCAAGACTTTTAACATGAAAGGATGCTGAATTTTGTCAAATGCTTTTTCAGCATCTAATGAGATGACCATGTGTTTTTTTCCTTTTAGTTTGTTTATATAGTGGATTACATTGATGGATTTCTGTATATTGAACCATCCCTGTATCCCTGGGATGAAGCCTACTTGATCATGGTGAATGATTGTTTTGATGTGCTCTTGGATTTGGTTGGCAAGAATTTTATTTAGTATTTTTGCATCAATATTCATAAGGGACATTGGCCTATAGTTCTCTTTCTTTGTTGGATCTTTGTGTGGTTTTGCTATCAGCCTAATTGTGGCTTTGTAGAACAAGTTGGGCAGTGTTCCTTCTCTTTCTATTTTGTGGAATAGTTTGAAGAATATTGGTGTTAAGTCTTCTTTGAAGGTCTGATAGCATTCTGCACTAAAACCATCTGATCCCTTACTTTTTTTTGGTTGGAAGACTTTCTATAACTCCTTGTATTTCTCTAGGGGTTATGGGACTGTTTAGCTGATCTAATTGATCCTGATTTAATTTTGGTATTTGGTATCTGTCTAGGAAATTGTCCATTTCCTCCAGATTCTCCAGTTGTGTTGAGTAGAGGCTTTTGTAGTATGATCTGATGATTTTTTGAATTTCCTCAGTTTCTGTTGTTATGTCCCTCTTTTCATTTCTAATTTTGTTAATTTGGATAGGCTTAGCTTTTTCAAAACCTACTTTAATAAAGGTTCTCAAATGCTTTATCCCCACATTATAGACCACCAAAAGGTAGGGGAGAAAAGATGTTAAGTAGGACAAGGGGATTTGGACTTGTTTAGGAGTAGTTCTTAGGGGTGATTCCAATCTCCATTATCAGGATACCAGCAGTCCAGTGTGGTAGTTTCAGGATACCATTAGTCCAGTTTAAAAGTGTCACCAAACACAAATCAGCAGATGCACAACCCAGCAAAAACCACCAGGCCTCCACCAAATCAGCATGACTCAGCGGGAATGATCAGGACCAGCCAGAATGCCTTGAGAAGTTCTCTGCTGTGCCTCTCTCAGCAAAGTAAAGATCAGCAAGGCCTAGAGACCAATAAAATGTTGCATAGCTAGTGAAGCAAGCACAGGCGCTCCATCACTGTCTGTTGGTTCCTACTTATACTCTCTACAAACCTCACCTGTCCTCTCATGGGTCGCACCAGCAAAGTATCACATGACACAGGCAGAACTCTCTGCTGGAGTCTACTTATTTCTGCCTTCTCAGTGCTATGCATACAACAGTGTACTATTATTACACCAGCCTTTGTGTGTGTTGGGTAGGGAACAGGGTGGTTGGTTGGTCCTGATATTTGAACTTAGTAATTATCAGGGGACTAAAGAAAGGATTGTGGGGAGAGAAGAGAACAAGTCTATAGAAATATCACATTAGTAATTCTGGTCATAAGTGGTCAGTGTTCAAACTACACCAATACTATATCATGACTAATAGCAATGTATACTTTCACTTGTATAAAGTAAGATGATGGGGTTTGAATCATTTGAGAAGATGGAATAGCTAGTACAAATGTACACATGTATTTTTTAATAAACAATTTTAATGGTTTTATTATACATGTATGTATGTATATGTATGAGTATGTGTCTATGTGTGTGTGTGTATGTATGTATGTATGTATGTATGTATGTATGTGTATATTACTGCCCTCAAAACCTGTAAGAGGGTATGAAATCTCCTGGAGCTAGAGTTAGACACTTGTGATCAGCCTGATACCAGTTCTAAGAACTGAACTGAGACCCCTCTATAAGAACATGTTCTCGTAACCACTGAGCCAGCTCTGAAGCCACTTGTAGCTCTGTGTCTAGGAATGGAATCTCACAAAAATCTCTCTTCTGTGTTAGCATGTCCATTGATTAATAACAATAATTATTACCATTATTATTATGTCTTGTTCATGTAGCCTTTTCTGGGAGAGACTGTTTCATAGCAGACTTCCTAACACCCTAGCTCTTATTATATTTCTGCCCCATCTTCTGGGACACTCCCTGAGGATGCTGGAGTTGTGATAATGATATACTGTTGGGCTTGGGTTTCCCCAGGATCTTTTAACCTTGGTATTGCATTTAGTGTGTTATTTTGTAATGGTTTCTTTTCTTTTCTTTTTTGTTGTTTGTTTTTGTTTTTTGTTCTTTGAGTCAGGGTTTCTCTGTGTAGCCCTGGCTGTCCTGGAACTCACTCTAGACCAGGCTAGCCTCGAACTCCACCTGCCTCTGTCTCTCAAGTGCTGGGATTAAAGGCGTGTGCCACCACGGCTTAGCTTGTTTTCTTTCTTTCTTTCTTTCTTTCTTTCTTTCTTTCTTTCTTTCTTTTTTTCTGTGATGGTTTCCATCTGCTATAAAGAGGAACTTCTTTGATGAAGCATGGTAGCTAAGATAAGCCATGTAGTGCTGGTCTAGAGAAGGGCTGGTAGTAAAAATATAATAAAAGAGGCTATTAGCTGGAGAGGGGGCAGGATATGGCAGTGGTTTGAGGGAAGGAACCTGAGGGAGCAGAAAAAGCAATGTCGTTCACTTTCAATTTCGCACATTAAACATTTCTAAGAGGGTATGGGGTAGAGGCTGGGAGGAGGAAGATATGAGATATAGAGGGTATAAGTATATTGTATGAAATTCTCAATGATTACCAAAATATCTTTCAGAGAGAGAGAGAGAGAGAGAGAGAGAGAGAGAGAGAGAGAGAGAGAGAGAGAAACTACATAACAACATTCAGACCAAAAGCCACTGCAGGTGGTTTTAACCCTGGAACTCCAGCAGATCCCGTGGGGAAGGGTGTGATGCTGGAGTCTTGAGGGGTTACCAATATTCTTAGAGACTAGGGAAGCAGCTTTATAAAGCATCTCTACTATGACCATTTCATTTGTTGCTGCCACTGCATCCTTGTATGTGAGAACAATAACAGTAAGGCCAGATAGCTGTGGGGTCTTCTTTTTTCTCTTTTCTTTTCTTCCTTTGAGTGATATACATGGAGTAATTTAATGAATTGCAATTCCAAAGCCAAAAAACATCCACAGACGACATACTGAAATCACCACAGAAAAAAGAATATTAAAATACTGCAAGAAGGAACTCAGGTCATTTTAGCTTTCCACTCTGGTAAGTGAGGGAGTGAGAAAAGAGAATCAATGCCTTCATTGGGTGAGAGCTGATTCTTCAGGACCCTTGACTGCATACTCTTTAAACAAGAAAGGTTTTTGCATCTGTTCCCAATGACCACCAGATCCCTGCAACCCTTCTACCAGCCCCTGAGTGTCTCTATTTTAATTTACGTCTTCAAATACAACTTTCCTAGGCATATTCTACTCATGTTAGCATAAAAGAAAATCTGTGCTTTTGTATCAGGGTTATTCACTTAGCATTTCTTCAAGATCCATCCATGCAAATACATTTTTTTGAATCATGATTTCAAACTCTAGATGAACCATTTTTCATTTTTTCTTTTAGCGACATGGCTGGAGTCATGCCAGCCTCTTTCTCTCATGCATTTTGTTCCCTAGGAAGTGTTTTCTGGTCACTCTTTCCTGTGTCCCTTCTCTGGGCTTCAGCTCAGTGGAACTTTCTTCCACAAGGCTTCTCTCAAACCAACAAATCTGGTCAAGTCAAACTGTTACTTTCTCCCATTGCATAGTTCTCAGCTGAACCTCTTGTTTATGTAATTCCTTCTTCCCAGAGCTGGCTATCTGAGGCTAGGAATTGCATTCACTCTTCTATCTCGTAAAAAAAAATTGAATTAAATGCTGCTTAGTATCACTGGCTCTTCAAACCATTCTTATCATCCATGCTGTAAGAGAAGTTTATCTAAGACAATGAGCATGATCCAAACAAAGAGGCTTAATTCCCAGCTTTGGTAGCAAATGACTGCAACCTTAAGACGTGGTTTAAATGACCAAACGTTGACTCCTGTAAGCAATGACTAGAGTATATGGGTACCAAGGCTCCTTCAAGATAACAGTTTACTTATGTGCCTATCATTGTAACAGAAAAGTTTAATGTATATTGATAATTCTGACATTGTACCTGCGATAATCCTTAACATTGTTTGAAATAATCATTTCTGCTTAAGTCAAATGAAGGGCAGTCACTTATATAAATATAGCATAAGACCAATGATTAAGGTAAGGTGTGTATTTCACTGAACTATTCATTGATCATTCCTTCACTCTTTTTGTCTCAATAGTCTTATTCCACATAAGATGATGCATGATTGGAAAGAACTGTTTTTTAGTGGAATTCCCATATATGAACAGGCTTCTCTTACACATGGACAAACAGAACCCGCTGAGGACCACCGTGTAGAATTGAAGAAAAGGAACTTACTCGATAACAAGGATTATGAAGAATATAAGGTACATACTAATATGTAATAATTTGAGTGAACGAATCACAATAAATTCTTTTTCTTAATGCTAATTTGTGGCATTTTATTTAATTCCTACTAATGAAAATAGAAATTTACATTTACATTTTTCTCTTGTGGTAATTCATGTATATGACCGAGTTTTGCCTGCTAAAAGTAATCATCATTACTATCTGTTACTCATGGTAATATTATAACAGTCTGAAAGTAATTAAGTACGCTACACTGAGCAAGCAGGTGTCAGAAGAATGCCTCACTAGAATTTTTCTTTCATGAGCTGTCTACCTTTGTTTCAAAAACAATTGTTAAAAGATAATTTTCAAAGTAACTTATCTCAATAGTATATTGTTTCTTAGGCAAAATGGAAAAGAAAGTGGTTATGGTTTAGAGTGGCATAAATTCATACAATATTTTATTGAAATAATAAAAGGGTTGGATGCGAATTGCATATTCTGTATAGTTTTTCAGTTCAATGTTATTTTACATTTAAATTGTACAGAAATCAGTATGATGATTTGATATAAGTACACAATACATATGGTTTATAACAATTTACGATATGTTTCTAGTAAGAGTTCAGAGGTGCTCCGATCTAAGAAATCATTAATGTTTTAAGGAAACGGAAATACCACCTGCCAGTCAGAGAGCGGTCCAAAGGCCTTTAGGATTAAACAGTGGACATTATTCACTAGTAACTGTAGACCTCTGGTCTCTAATCCCTAAGCACTGGACACATTTGATACCTCAATTGTGAAGTAATGATGATGATGATGATAAACTTATCTTATTTTGTCTTTATTAAAGCACATTTAAGATAGTAAATGTTAAATATGTAGTCTAAGGGAGTGTGCATTAGATTTAAACTGCACATACTAATTTTATTGCCCAGCTTTCCCCATCACACTTCATTTCGCCCTTAGATGTGAAGATGTAAAAGCAGCACTCTGGAATGCAGATTCTGGGTAAAATGGTACAGCTGTGGATTGCACAATGAGAACACGTATGTGGGAACACATATGGCTCCCAGTATCACTGGCCTCTTGGTCAGCAAATACAAGATAACAAGAGGAATGAATGAAAGGGGATTAGCACATCACTGATAGTTACTGAAGAGTTGATAGACATTATGAGGATGGACATGAAAAATGAGTTCATGACAATGACCAGGGAAGTGGGTAAAACAGCACTGATGTGTAAACATCGAAGGAAGTTAAGATTGCAGTAAAGTTAAGAAAACAATACCCACTCCTGGGGAACCAAATGTGCATCTCATTCTAATTGAATGACAGTGTAGCTATATCCTTAAGAGGATTATTATTTATTTTTGTACTGACTAAAAACTTAAGAACTGCATATAGATTTTTATTTACTGTGGCTGTGTTTGTGTGTGTGTGTGTGTAGTAATGTCCCATGAGAAAAGATGTACTCCTTTCCATCATCGATGTCATTACTATTTTGAGATCCTGAGAAAGTCTTCATTGTTCTTGATTGAAATTAGCCCAATATTGACATTTGCATTAGATATATAGATTCAGTCTCTAGATATAATCAGTATGTATAATTTCATCATTTCATACTCATATGTGTCACATTACTGTCCCAATAAAACAGACCTCATATTGCCATGTTAAAAAAAAAAAATCATTGCTGTCCAATCAAAGCTGAACCATCTGACAACTTTAGCTGATTCATAACTCAGTATTTGTTCCTTGGTTCCTCGAAACAGTTTAGTCTACTCTGTTCTTTTTCTCATAAATCAGGAGACAAGGTAGGCCACAAGTGAGCCGAGCTCTGTGTTTCTAACTATATTTCTTGTTTGGGACATGATTACCACAGGAACACGTTTGTCTTGCCCACTTCCTGGGGCCCATAGCATACTTGTTTGGCAGGAAATTGTCGACTTTTGTTAGGAGTTTGTTTCTGTCTGTCAGCACAGTGCACTCCTTTTTGTGCAGCACCTTTGCTGGGTTTTGTTTGTTTTGCTTTGGTTTTGTTGTTGTTTGTTTTTGTTTTGTTTGTTTTCAGAAATAAAACCTCCCTTACAATTTCCTTGTGTATGTGTTTTGTTCTTTTTTTATTAATTATTTAATTTATTTACATTTCAAATGTTGTTCCCCTTCCCAGTCTCCCCTTTGCAAACCCCCTACCACATCCATCCTACACTTTGCCTCTAAGAGGGTGCTCCCCCACCCACCCACCCAATCCTGCCTCAGCCATCCAGCATCTCCTTTTATTGGGGCAACAAGCCTCCACAGGACCAAGTGCCTCCCCTCCCACCAAGGACAGATGAGGCAGTCCTCTGCGACATATGTAGGGGAGCTGTGGACTCACTGATGTATATATTTTGGTTGGTGGTTTAGTCCCTGAGAGCTCTGAGGGGTCTGGTTAGTTGATATTACTGTTCTCCCTATGGGGTTGCAATCCACTTCAGTTCCTTCAGTCCTTCCCCCAACTCTTCCATTGGGGTCCCTGGGATCAGTCTGATGGTTGGCTGTATCTGCATCTGTATTGATCAGGTGCTGGTGGAACCTCAGAGGGCAGTTATACCAGGCTCCTGTCTGCAAGTACTCCTTGACATCAGCAATAATGTTGGGGATTAGTGTCTGCAGGTGGGATAGATCACAAGGTGGGACAGTCTCTTGATGGCCTTTCCTTTAGTCTCTGCTCTACTTGCTGTCCCTGTGTTTCCTTTGGGCAGTAATAATTCTGAGATGAGTAGATGGTCCCATCCCTCAACTGGGGGCCATGTCTATCTATTGGAGGTGGTCTCTTAAGTTTCTACCTCACCCTGCTGTTGGGTATTTCAGCTAATGTCAATCTCATTGGGTCCTGGGAGCCTCTCTCATGCCTGACATCTGAGATTTTCTAGTGGTCCCCTACCCCTACTACATATTTCTATTTATTGTCCTGACCCTCTGGACTTTTCTCCTTTTTCCCCATACCTGACCATCCTCCCTTTCCTCCCCTCTTTCCCCACTTTCCACCCCAAGCCAGGTCCTTCCTTCCCTCTGCCTCCTGTGATTATTTTGTCCCCCCTTCTAAGTGAAATTGGAGCATCCACACTTTGGCCTTCCTTCTTATCAAGCTTCAGATAGTCAGTGGATTGTATAGTGGATATTCTGAGCTTTTGGAATAATTTCTACTTATCAGTGAGCACATACCATGTATATCCTTTGGGGTCTGGGTTATTTCACTCGGGATGATATTTTCTTGTTGCAAAATTCATGAAGTCATCCTTTTTAATAGCTGAGTAGTATTCCATTTTATAAATGTACTACATTTTCTGTATCCATTCTTCCACTGGGAGGCATCTGGGTTGTTTCCAGATTCTGTATATTATAAATTAGGCTGCTGTGAATATAGTGGAACAAGAGTCTTTGTTAGATGTTAGAGCATCTTTTGGTATATGCCTAATAGTGGTACATCTGGGCCTTCAGATAGAACAATTTCCAGTTTTCAGAGGAACCACCGAATTGATTCCAAAATGGTTGTACCAGCTTGCAATTCCACCAACAATGGAGGAGTGTTTCTCTTTCTCCATATCCTTGCCAGCATCTGCTGATGCCTGAGTTTTTTTTATCTTAGCCATTCTTATTGGTGTAAGGTGGAAAGTCAGGGTCATTTGAATTTGCATTCCCCTGATGACTAAGGATATTGACTATTTCTTTAGGTGCTTCTTGGCCATTCTAGATTCGTCAGTTGAAAATTCTCTATTTAGTTCTGTACACCATTTTTAATAGGGTTATTTGATTATCTGGGGTCTAACTTCTTGAGATCTTTGTATATTTTGTATATTTGCTTTGTATTATATCTAGGGTTGATAAAGATCTTTTCCTAATCTGTTAGTTGCCATTTGGCCTATTGATAATGTCCTTTGCCTTACAGAAGCTTTTCAGTTTCATGAGATCCCATTTGCCAGTTGTTGATCTTAGAGCCTGTGCAATTGTTGTTCTGTTCAGGAAATTTTCCCCTGTGCTGAAGTGTTCATGGCTCTATCCCACTTTCTCTTCTATTAGATTCAGTGTATCTAGTTTTATGTGCAAGTCCTTGATCCATTTGGACTTGAGCCTTTTACAAGGAGATAAAAATGTATCAATTTGCATTCTGCTACATGCAGACCACCAGTTAGACCAGCACCATTTGTTGAAAATGCTTCCTTTTTCCCAACTGTATGGTTTTGGCTTCTTTGTCAAGGATCAAGTGACCATAAGTGTATGGGTTTCATTTCTGGGTCTTCAGTTCTATTCCATTGATCAACCTGTCTGTCTCTATACTAATACCATGCCAGTTTCTTTGTAGTACAACTTGAGGTCAGGGATGGTGATTTCCCCAGAGATCAATATTAGCAACATAAAAGCATACCTGAAAGTTCTAGAAATGCAAACACACCAAAGAGGAGTAGAGGGCAGGCAATAGTCAAACTCAGGGTTGAAATCAACCAATTAGAAACAAGGAGAATGATACAAAGAATCAACAAAACCAAAAGCTGGTCCTTTGAGAAAATCAATAAGCTAAATAAACCATTTGTCAAACTAACTAAAGGGCAAGAAGACAGAATCCAAATTAACAAAATCAGAAATGAAAAGGGAGATATAACAACAGAAACTGAGGAAAGTCAAAAAATCATCATATCCTACTACATAAGCCTATACTCAACAAAATTGGAAAATCTACATGAAATGGATGACTGTCTAGACAGATTCCATGAACCAAAGTTAAATCAAGAGCAGATAAACTATCTACACAATCCATAACCCATAAGGAAATAGAAGCAGTCATTAAATGTCTCCCAACTAAAATAAAGCCAGGGCTGTATTGTTTTAAGGCAGAATTCTATCAGACCTTCTAAGAAATTCTAATACCAATACTTCTAAAACTATTTTTGCAAGATAGAAACAGAAGGAACACTACCTAATTCATTCTATGAAGCCACAGTTATGCTGATACATAAACCACACAAAGACCCAACAAAGAAAGAGAACTTCAGACCAATCTCCCTTAAGGATATTAATACAGAGAAAGCCTTTGACAATATATAATACCCCTTCATGTTAAAAGTCTTGAAAAGATCAAGAATTCAAGGCCATATCTAATATAATAAAAGCAATATACAGGAAACCAGCAGCCAACATCAAATTAAATGGGGAGAACTAGAAGCAATGCCACTAAAATCAAGGACGACAAGGCTGCTTACTCCCTTCCTACTTATTCAATATAGTACTTGAAGTTCTAGCCAAAACAATTAGACAACAAAAGAAGGTCAACGGGATCCAAACTGTTAAGGATGAAGTCAAGGTATCACTAGTTGCAGATATAATAGTAAACATAAGCGACCCCAAAATTTCTACCAGAGAACTCCTGCAGCCGATAACTAACTTCACCAAAGTGGCTGTGTACAAAATTTATTCAAACAAATCAATAACTTTCCACTATTCAAAGGATAAACAGGCTGAGAAAGAAATTAGGAAAACAAAACCTTTCACAATAGTCACAAATAATGTAAAATATCTAGGCATAACTCTAACCAAAGTGAAAGATCTGTATTACAAGAACTTCAAGTCTCAGAAGAAAGAAATTGAAGACCTCCGAAGTTGGAAAGATCTCTCAGGCTCATGGATTGGTAGGATTAACATAGTAAAAATGGCCATCTTACCAAAAGCAATCTACAGATTCAACGCCATCCCCAACAAATTTCCTACTCAATTTGTCAAATAAATAGAAACTTCTCAACTTCATCTGGAATAACAAAAAAACCCAGGATAGCAAAAACAATTCTCAACAATAAAAGAACTTCTGGGGGAACCACTAGCCCTGACCTCAAGCTTTGTACTTTTTTTTTTTTCTATATTCTTTGTTTACATTCCAAAGGCTTTCCCCTTTCCCAGGTACCCCCCACCATATGTCCCATAATTCCTCTCCCCCCCCCATGCTATTCCCCACTCTTCCCCCCCCCCCGATTTCTCTGTTCTGGGTCTACAATACTGGATCCAATCTTTACAGGCCCAGGGTCCTCTCCTTTTTTTCTTCTTGAGAGTCATTTGACTTGCTAATTGTGCCTTGAGTATTTAGGGCTTCTGGGCTCATTAATATCCACTTATCAGTGATTGCATTTCGTGTGTATTCTTTTGTGATTGGGTTAGCTCACTTAGGATGATAGTTTCCAGATCTAACCATTTACCTACAAATTGCATGAATTCATTATTTTTAATTGCTGAGTAGTACTCCATTGTATAAATATACCACATTTTCTGTATCCATTCCTCCTTTGAGGGATATCTGGGCTCCTTCCAATTTCTGGCTATTATAAACAAGGCTGCTATAAACATAGTGGAGCATGTGTCTTTGTTGTATGCAGGGGAATCCTCTGGGTATATGCCCAGGAGTGGTATGCCAGGGTCCTCTGGGAGTGGCATGCCCAATTTTCTGAGGAACCGCCACACTGATTTCCAGAGTGGTTTTACCATTTTGCAATCCCACCAACAGTGGAGGAGTGTTCCTCTTTCTCCACATCCTCGCCAGCACTTGTTGTCTCTCGAGTTTTTAATCTTAGCCATTCTGACTGGAGTGAGGTGGAAGCTCAGGGTTGTTTTGATTTGCATTTCCCTGATGACTAATGATGTTGAACATCTCTTAAGGTGTTTCTCGGCCATCCGAAATTCTTCTGGTGAAAATTCTTTGTTTAGCTCTGTGCCCCATTTTTTGATAGGGTTATTTGGTTCTTTGGGGTCTAACTTCTTGAGTTCTTTGTATATATTGGATATTAGCCCTCTGTCGGATGTGGGGTTGGTGAAGATCATTTCCCACGTTGTTGGTTGCCGTTTTGTCTTTCTGACAGTGTCCTTTGCCTTACAGAAACTTTGTAATTTTATGAGGTCCCATTTGTCCATTCTTGATCTTAGAGCATAAGCTATTGGTGTTCTGTTCAGGAACTTTACCCCTGTGCCCATGTCCTCCAGGGTCTTCCCAAGTTTCTTTTCTAATAGTTTCAGTGTGTCTGGTTTTATGTGGAGGTCCTTGATCCACTTGGAGTTGATCTTAGTACAAGGAGATAAGAGTGGGTCAATTCGCATTCTTCTGCATGTTGACCTCCAGTTGAACCAGCACCATTTGTTGAAAAGGCTATCTTTTTTCCACCGGATGGTTGTGGCTCCTTTATCAAAGATCAAGTGACCATAAGTCTGTGGGTTAATTTCTGGGTCTTCAATCCTATTCCATTGATCTACCTGCCTGTTGCTGTACCAATACCATGCAGTTTTTAACACAATTGCTCTGTAGTACTGCTTGAGGTCAGGGATATTGATTCCCCCAGAAGTCCTTTTATTGTTGAGAATAGTTTTAGCTATCCTGGGTTTTTTGTTGCTCCAGATGAATTTGAGAATTGCTCTTTCTAGATCTATGAAGAATTGATTTGGGATTTTGATGGGGATTGCATTGAATCTGTAGATTGCTTTTGGCAAGATGGCCATTTTTACTATATTGATCCTGCCAATCCAGGAGCAAGAAATATTTTTCCATCTCCTGAGGTCTTCTTCGATTTCTTTCTTCAGGGACTTGAAGTTCCTGTCATACAGATCTTTCACTTGTTTGGTTAGAGTTACGCCAAGGTACTTTATGTTGTTTGTGGCTATTGTGAAGGGTGTTATTTCCCTAACTTCTTTCTCAGCCTGCTTGTCCTTTGAGTACAAGAAGGCTACTGATTTGCTTGAGTTAATTTTATAACCAGCCACGTTGCTGAAGTTGTTTATCAGCTGTAGAAGTTCTCTGGTGGAGTTTTTTGGATCGCTTAAGTAGACTATCATATCATCTGCAAATAATGATACTTTGACTTCTTCCTTTCCAATTTGTATCCCTTTGACTTCCTTATGTTGTCTGATTGCTCTCGCTAGAACTTCAAGTACTATATTGAAAAGATATGGAGAGAGAGGACAGCCTTGTCTAGTCCCTGATTTTAGTGGAATTGCTTCAAGTTTCTCTCCATTTATTTTGATGTTGGCTACTGGTTTGCTGTAGATTGCTTTTACTATGTTTAGGTATGGGCCTTGAATTCCTGCTCTTTCCAAGACTTTTAGCATGAAAGGATGCTGAATTTTGTCAAATGCTTTTTCAGCATCTAATGAGATGACCATGTGGTTTTTTTCTTTTAGTTTGTTTATGTAGTGGATTACATTGATGGATTTCCGTATATTGAACCATCCCTGCATTCCTGGAATGAAGCCTACTTGATCATGGTGAATGATCGTTTTGATATGCTCTTGGATTCGGTTGGCAAGAATTTTATTTAGTATTTTTGCATCTATATTCATAAGAGAAATTGGCCTGTAGTTCTCTTTCTTTGTTGGATCTTTTTGTGGTTTAGGTATCAGCGTAATTGTGGTTTCGAAGAATGAGTTGGGCAGTGTCCCTTCTGTCTCTATTTTGTGGAATAGTTTGAAGAGTATTGGTGTTAAGTCTTCTTTGAAGGTCTGGTAGAATTCTGCACTAAAACCATCTGGTCCCGTACTTTTTTTGGTTGGGAGGCTTTCTATAACCCCTTCTATTTCTTTAAGGGTTATGGGACTGTTTAGCTGGTCTACTTGATGCTGATTTAATTTTGGTATTTGGTATCTGTCTAGGAAATTGTCCATTTCCTCCAGATTCTCCAGTTGTTTTGAGTATAGGCCTTTGTAGTAGGATCTGATGATCTTTTGAATTTCCTCTGTTTCTGTTGTTATATCCCCCTTTTCATTTTTAATTTTGTTAATTTGGATACTATCTCTGTGCCCTTTCGTTAGTCTAGCTAAGGGTTTATCTATCTTGTTGATTTTCTGGAAGAACCAGCTCTTGGTTTTGTTGATTCTTTGTATGGTTCTCTTTGTTTCTGCTTGATTGATTTCAGCCCTTAGTTTGATGATTTCCTCTCTTCTACTCCTCCTGGGTGAGTTAGCTTCTTTTTGTTCCAGCGCCTTCAGGTGTGCTGTTAAGTTGCTAGTGTATGCTCTTTCCAGTTTCTTTTTGGAGGCACTCAGGGCTATGAGTTTTCCTCTTAGCACTGCTTTCATTGTATCCCAGAGATTTGGGTAGGTCGTACCTTCATTTTCATTGAAGTCTAAAAAGTCTTTGATTTCTTTCTTTATTTCTTCCTTGACCAGGGTGTCATTGAGTAGAGTATTGTTCAGTTTCCATGTGTATGTGGGCTTTCTGTAGTTCTTCTTGCTATTGAAGACCACTTTTACTCCATAGTGATCCGATAGGAGACATGGGATTAGTTCGGTCTTCTTGTATTTGTTGAGGTCTGTCTTGTGACCAATTATATGATCAATTTTTGAGAAGGTACCGTGCGGTGCTGAGAAAAAGGTATACTCTTTTGTTTTAGGATGGAATGTTCTATATATATCTGTTAAATCCAATTGGTCCAAAGCTTCAATTAGTTTCACTGTGTCCCTGTTTAGTTTCTGCTTTCCTGATCGGTCCATTGAGGAGAGTGGAGTGTTGAAGTCACCTACAATCATTGTGTTAGGTGCGATGTGTGCTTTAAGCTTTAGTAAAGTTTCTTTTACGAATGAGGGTGCCCTTGCATTTGGTGCATAGATGTTCAGTATTGAGAATTCTTCTTGGTGGATTTTCCCTTTGACAAGCAGGAAGTGACCTTCTGTGTCTCTTTTGATGACTTTAGGTTGAAAGTCGATTTTATCTGATATTAGAATGGCTACTCCAGCTTGTTTCCTGGGACCATTTGCTTGTAGAACTGTCTTCCAGCCTTTTACTCTAAGGTGGTGTTTGTCTTTGACACTGAGATGTGTTTCCTGTATGCAGCAAAATGTAGGGTCCTGTTTCCATATCCAGTCTGTTAGTCTGTGTCTTTTGATTGGGGAATTGAGTCCATTGATATTAAGAGATATTAAGGAATAGTAATTATTACTTCCTGACATTTTGGGAATTTTATTATTATTTGTATTTGAGTGGTTCTCTTCTTTTGGGTTGGATGAGATGGGGTTTCTATCTTGTTTCTTCTGGGGTGTTGTTTCCCCCCTTGTGTTGGTATTTTTCCCCTATTATCCTTTGTAGGGCTGGGTTTGTAGATAAGTATCTTGCAAATTTGGTTTTGTCGTGGAATATCTTGGTTTCCCCATCTATGGCAATTGAGAGTTTCGCTGGGTATAGTAGTCTTGGCTGAAGTTTGTGTTCTCTTAGGGTCTGCATAAGGTCTGCCCAGGATCTTCTAGCTTTCATGGTCTCAGGTGAGAAGTCTGGTGTAATTCTGATAGGTCTTCCTTTATATGTTACTTGTCCTTTTTCTCTTACTGCCTTTAATATTCTTTCTTTGTTTAGTACATTTGAGGTTTTGACTATTATGTGACGGGAAGTATTTCTGTTCTGGTCCAGTCTATTTGGGGTTCTATAGGCTTCTTGTATATTCATAGGCATCTCTCTCTTTAGGTTGGGGAAATTTTCTTCCATAATTTTGTAGAAGATATTTGCTGGCCCTTTAAGTTGTAGATCTTCATTCTCATCTATCCCTATAATCCTTAGGTTTGGTCTTCTCATTGTGTCCTGGATTTCCTGAATGTTTTGGGTTACCAGCTTTTTGCATTTTGCATTTTCTTTAATTGTTGAATCCATGGTTCCTATGGTATCTTCAGCATCTGAGATTCTGTCTTCTATCTCTTGTATTCTATTGTTGATATTTGCATCTATGACTCCTGATTTCTTCCCAAGGTTTTCTATCTCCAACATTGTCTCCCTTTGCGATTGCTTAGTTGTTTCTACTTCTGTTTTTAGATTTTGTATGGTTTTGCTCAGATCTTTCAGTTGCTTGTTTGTGTTTTCCTGTAATTCTTTAAGGGATTTTTGTGTTTCCTCCTTTATGACTTCTACTCGTTGACCCATGTTCTCTTGTATTTCTTTGGGTGATTTTTGTTTCTCCCCCTTATTGGGATTCACTTTTTGCTCTATATTCTCCTGGATTTCTTTAAGTGATTTTTGTGTCTGCCTTGTATGGGCTTCTAGTTTTTGATCTATTTTCTCCTCTATTACTTTAAGAAATTTATCTAAGTGATCCTCAATCTGCATCTTTACCAGTGATTTTAGATCTGAGTCTTGTTTTTCTGGTGTGTTGAGATATCTGGGATTTAATTGTGTTTGTCTTGCAATGGCTTCTAGCTTTTGATCTATTTTCTCATGTATTACTTTAAGAGATTTATCTAAGTGTTCCTCTATCAGCATCCTGACCAGTGATTTTAGATCTGAGTCTTGTTTTTCTGGTGTTTCGGGGTATCCAATATTTATTGCTGTTGGGGAACTGGGTTCGGATGCCGCCATATTGCCTTGATTTTTGTTAGTAGCAATCTTACGTTTGCCTTTTGCCATCTGGTTAACTCTGGTGTTAGTTGGTCCTGTAGATACTAGCTGGTGCTTGACCCTCCTGTGGGGTTGTAAGGCTATTTCCCAGTGACTGGGATACCTGAATCACTGTCCTGCGGGGGTCTTGCTCACAGATTGCTGACAGGTGGCCTGAGTCCCCCGAGGTCTTAACCTCAGGACATCCCAGGTATTTGGTTCCGCCTGTTGGGCGGCTGCTCTGCACTGCTCCTGCTCAGGGTTCGCTGTCTGATATCCTGTTTCCCCAGGGGTCTTAAAGTTGGGATATCTCAGTTATCTGGTTCCGCCTGCTGGTCCCAAGCTGCTGGGAAGCTGGCTGGGTCCGGTTTCCAGCTTCCCTGCCACTGGCTGGATGGGAGGCTGGTTCGGCCTCCGGCTGGGTCTGGGTACCTGGCACACTGGCTGACTCCGGCTTCCTCACCACCAGCTGGACGGGAAGCTGCAGGCAATATGGCAGCTGCCTGCAGGGAGCTCGGGGTCCGCCCCGCGCGCGAGTGCAGAGTGCACCCACTATTCTGTGCCCAATTCCCACTCCAGGCCTGAGTCCCCGAAGGTCTTAAGCTCGGGCTGTCTCGGGTACCTGGTTCTGCCGCCGCCGCCGGATGGTTCTGAGCACCTGGCACGCTGGGTGACCCTCCGGCTTCCCCACCACCAGCTGGGCGGGAAGCTGCAGGCAATATGGCAGCTGCCTGCAGGGAGCTCGGGGTCCGCCCCGCGCGCGAGTGCAGAGTGCACCCGCTATTCTGTGCCCAACTCCCACTCCAGGCCTGATTCCCGAAGGTCTTAAGCTTGGGCTGTCTCGGGTACCTGGTTCTGCCGCCGCCGCCGGATGGTTCTGAGCACCTGGCACGCTGGGTGACCCTCCGGCTTCCCCACCACCACTCAAGCTTTGTACTTTTTAACTGGATAGTAAACAGGTCCCCTGCAGATTGTCTGTTATTGTTCTCTATTTTGAGGACTTTGTTCTTCTGAAGAACTTCTTCTAAATAGTCTAACACATGAGAAGAATAAATATTACAATTCATAAAACATGTGTCTACAACAAAACAGGAGGGTACTATATCTTGGTTTAGATCATAGACTAGTTTCCCAATATTTGTTATTTCTAAATTTGCTCAAGATTTCTATTTCTATTAGTAAATGCAGACCTTCAAAAGTATTTGCATTCTTGACATATTTGATTGTTGTCTGTGCCTTCTTTCCCCCAGAAAACTGACAACATCCATGTTTAAGCTCAGGTTTGTAAGAATATGTACTGTTGGGGCTAGAGAGATGGCTCAGTGGTTATAAGCACCAATTGCTCTTCCAGAGGTCCTGAGTTCATTTCCCAGCAACCACATGGTGGTTCACAACCATCTGCAATGGGATCTGATGCCCTGTTCTGGTATGTCTGAAGACAGACAGTATATTCATTTAAATAAAATAAATCTTAAAAGAATGTATACTGTCTTAGGTAACTTCCCATCCTCATGCTCTAGTGAATACTGTTTCTAGAAATCTTCACCTGCTAAGAAGGAACAACATCATGGACTAGTCATCCCCAGTGGGTTTCCATGGGGTGATGATAATGACTTATTCAACAAAGTATATGGAAGAGGTACCTAAGAGGTACCTCGTAGATATGGGTTGCAACTCAAACAGGTATTCTCCCAACCTTTCCAGCACAGGTGTCAGTACAAGCACAGATAACAGGCACATGATTTCTCATGGTGAGTTTGTGACCTTCCTAAATCCCAAAATGATGCCCAGACTCTTCTTCTTACTGGAAAAGTCCTTGTCATGATCTTCTTCCCCAGCAGTCTACTTTTACATATACAACTTACTAACAGTTGCTTATTGAGTTTAATACAGTTTCCACATCCTTTGATTCTGCATCCACAGAGTCAGCCAATTACTTTATGTGAACAAGTAATGGATCACATAAAGACCATTTTATCCTGTCATCATTCCCTAAACAATACAATTTAATAGCCCATTCCAGTGGCATTCATATGACAATAGATACTCTAAGTAATACAGCAATGATATAAAGGATATGGAGTGATGTTCATGAATGACATGCAAAACTTAACAATATTTTTCATAAGAAAAACCAGTTTCCCTTTTTATGATTTATAGTCAGTCCCAAAAACAACCCTCCCACTTATACAAAGGGGTGACTATGCTAATATTTGGTATTTGTGTTAATTTAATGAGCTATGGCTTTCTGAAGATTCACACTTTTCTAACCCTCTGTATAGCTCCCTTGTATACATCCACCATCAGTTTGTAGTTGGATTTATCATTTGAAAGAAAGTTATTTTCTATTTAGCACATCGTACTTCAACTTCTTTGTAATGATTTTTCAGTCACGCTTATTTTTACTTTTAATGACAAAATGCTGTTTTGATTGATGATCTTATGAGTTTGTGGTGGTTGCTTATGGACTACCCATGGACTAGGCTTTGTGATGTGTTATAATCTTCAAATATATGCATTTAGTAATAGTTCTTTTCACCAGGAGTTTTTCATGGATAGTGGGAATAAGGAGCTAAGGGAGAAATGGGGTTACTGTCCTAAACAGCCTGAGTGTTTTGACTTGGAGATTCCAGGCCATCATTCTGTTCCTCCTCCACATACCACTGCATGATGTTTATTAGGTACTCAATAGACTGAATTGATGATAGGCAATGACCTTTTCGAGAGTGGATTCTTCCCTTCCTCCCTGACTTCCCAGCACATTTGAATCAACCTTCATATTCTGTTCAATCCATTTCTTTTTAGGCAAAGCATCATTTAAGCCTATACCACTCATATGGCCTCACTCATAGGATCCAAAGCACAGGAGTTAATTCAATGGATGCTAGGGTCACGTAGATCCATTATCTCATCCATTCAATCCAAGTTTCATCATTTAAGTCCATACACTAGGCAGATTAAATGACAGATGGTTATTTTTCTAAATTCCAGAGTCCTGGAGTCTAAGTTAAAGATATTGAGCAATTTAGGTCTGTAGTGAGAGCTCCATTTCTGGACTCCAGATGGTCAACCTTTATAAATGCATTGTAAGTCAGAAACAAAGGAAATCTGGTCTCATTCTTCTCATATAGATAGGGTCCTCCTTATGACTACATTTTATATATATATTAATGTATATATATGTATATGTATATATAATATTCCTTGTATGTATATGATTTTAGGGATAACCACTTATTTATGGATAATCAACTAGGGAATTCTCTGTCGATGACTATTTCTCTGCTCTCAGTATTCTTTATGACCTATTTATTCCAAAAGAGAGAACTCTCAGTGGGCTTTTTTAGTGATGGAATGTTTTTTAATTAATCTTAAATATGAATGTAGATAAGTGTGGTGCATAATTCTAGAAGACTCTGAGAATAAATATGCTTCTGTGTTATCAGATTAGAGACAATAAAGGACGCTTCAGAGTAAGTAGTTGATTACACAATAAAAGTTCAGATGTCACCTCAGGACAATCTTCTGTAAATATTCTGTCCCAAATAAAGACATCAACACCTGATGAAATTAAGTATTTCCTTGAGTTATAAACAAGAGTCATGATCAGCTGACACAACATTAAAGGGCTAGGAAAAGCTTGATGCTGAAAGGAATGTGCCCACTCTCCAGGTATTTTTTTTATTGTGTTTATAGACAATTTCATATATATTTATAACGCATCTCAACTACTGTGTCTCCTAGATCCTCTCAAGCCTACCTTCCTTCTTTTCTACAAATTCTTTTCTTACATGCATGTCATTTGATTTGGTTTGGTCAGGATTGCTTTTGTAGCTCTACCAAGTTGCACATGGGTCTTCCATGTGATGATGAGTTTGGAACTGTCCGTTGGAGCCTGGTGATCTGACCAGCAGGTAAACAACTGAAAACAGTCAATACTGTCCCCATGAATCTACCATTGCCCTGGACTTCATCAGGTAGAGGCAGGGCTCCATAAGCCTCTCTCCAATCTATGACTGACTGACAGGTCTTGTCTTCTGTAGGCCTACTTTACATAATAATAATAGCAGCTGCTGAGGAATGATAACAGCAATAGCTCTTAGCTGAAATGTCACCTTCCCGATGACTTGAAGTTTTCTCTCTTCTCCTGATGTATAGTTTCAGGATAGGAGGGTAATGTTTTAGTGGATACAAGCTTTCCTATACCAGAGAAATCTTCAGCATGTACACATCATTAGCTCTAGCAAATAGCATATGACAACTGGTGTCAGAGGCCAAAAATTCTTCGAAGTTTATATGAAAAGCAAGATCCCGAAGTTAGTTCAGAAGCTATCTGAGAAGATAAGACTGCTAACTATATTGAATATGGCTCAATTTAAACAGTTTCTTTTGATTTTGCTGCTGTTTGTTGTTTTAAATCAGTGTGGTCATAACTATGAAAATCGTTTTGGGCCCTCAGCACAGGGAGATGATATGAAGTCTAGCATGATCCTCCTCTTGAGTTGTCAGGAGAAATTCAGGAACATGAAAGTCTTCTGTAATTTTTTTTCTAATTCATCCAGGAAATTGTGCTTCTGAAAGCATTTGGCTGCTATAATTCTCAGTGTCCCAAATTAAGGTCTTGGACAGGTCAGAGTAGCTTTCAGAGCAGAGGAAAGAAACAAGATTGGAACCTGTAGTTTTGCTGGTGACTAAGCTACTCCTTCAGTGACCTCCCAGGTGAGTCACCGTAGAATTTGAGAGTAGGGCAAGTCCTTACCCATAGTCTGCACTGTGTTTTCACTGAATTTCCCTCAGCAGTATTGTGTACTCAAGGGGAAGGATCTCTCGCAGGCTGATTTTTAGCTACCCTTTGTAATCAGACCTGTAGTACACTGATGATGACTGTGGAATATAAAGTTTGCTGTCTTAGGTTTCAGAAGTGGAAATCTCACACTGCCTGCAGCCGTTGAACCCTTTTAGTTTATGGTGTTGTAAGGTGGTGGACCTACGATCTTCACAGTGGTCTATGTTAAATACTGGGAAACTGGCCGGGCTAAACTAAGACTTCTTTAAAGAGATAAGTATATCATAGCTAGAACTGGCCTTCTTTTGTGTCACTATTGTCAAACACAACTGTTTCAATATTAGGTCATGAAAGATTAATAGAAGCAACTGTTAAAGATTAACAAAAACAACTGTTAGGACACCACAAATCACTGGATAAGTGAGAAATAGCAATCGTCAATCAGAACCTTATTACATTTTATGATCATTCAGAATAATGGAATAGGTTAAAGGGCAAGGCACCAGCTACCTATAATCCTCCTTCTAGGAAAAAGGCAATTCAGGTTGTATCTAGCAAGTGAAATGGAGTCAATTTCTGCTTTTCCATCATGAATATTGGGCTCAGTGTTTCCAGTAGATACAAGCTTCACTCTCAGAGTACACCTATCCAGCCAAAGTCAGTAAGATGTAGACATTCTCATCCCATGGTTTCTCTGGGATCTGAAGGCTAGACTGTCTGGGAGACATCTAAACCACACCCAGACCTGACTGGAAGTCAAATGACTTATCAAAGTCACCAGACTCCTTTCCCTGAGTAAATTTACCATATAGAACTGTTCTGAAACCTGCAATCCAGAGCTCGTCCCATCAGAGGTCTTTGGTGAAATTCCACAAGATGCTAGCAGCCATGCTAATCACCCTCTCCTTTCTGCTACTTCTCAAACACGGAATCCACATCACCAGTCTTTTCCATTGAAACCTGGCTATCAACCCGTTCCCATACAGTGTTCTAGGAGCTCTGGGGAGATATCATCTCACATGAGCCGAATGAGCGGTTTGGCTAGACACATAATCACCCCCTTTTATGCTTTTCCTAAGAACCGTGTGGCATTAGCATGAACTTGAGTCATGAAACACAAATCAAGGCAGCGCCCCTCAGAACTCTGGAGTAGTTGGAGGAGAGGAAGCACGGAGAGAGATGACAAAGCCTAAGAGGTACTAAAAGCTGCATTACTGCATTACTTTTCCTGGGCAACACAGCTTTTCCCCTGAAAGCCAAATTTCCCAAATGTAATAGCTAGAATATTGGCGAGACTGTTCTGGTTATTCTAGAATAACTATTCTAGAATAACAATAATATTAACTAGAACCTCCAAGGCACAGCAGCAAGAAGCAGGCGTTGTACTTCTATCCTATCTAATGTCCTGGAAAAGCCAGGCCAGACCTTGCCAGAGGGGCAGGCAGGAGATCCGGGGCCAGGACTGGTTGTGCATTCAAGATGGCCAAAGAGACCAGAAAAAGGAAGAAGGGTGTGGGTGGGGAGGTGATAAAGAAAGGCCCTTTACAGTTTGCAGGTGGTCAAAGCGAGCAGGGCAAAACTAGAAAGTGAAAATGGCAGACTGCATGTCCCGCAGTCACCTGGTTACACTCTTTCAACCAGTTTAGGAGACCTAAGGGAAACTCTAGGATAAGAGTACGAAATTAACGTGGTCACATAGAAATTCTACCGTTTACACATTTTCTCGTTTATTTCATTTTAAAAGAAACGTGTTGTTTGTTGCTGCCATTAAAATCCAATTCTTCAGCATAATGGAGATGATTTATTAAAACCGTGGTCTATATCTTTTTCTTTTTCTTTTTTTTTTAATTTACAAAAAGCAAAACTTGATTGTAGTTCAGGAAGTGAAAAATTCCAAGATCCGGGTGTCATCCCAAGGCAGAGTTCAGACTCTTAGGTGCCTCTCTGATCCTGTGCCTCAGGAGTGGGAATTAGCCTGTTCACTGCCTAGAACATCCGCCTTCGTAAGACTATCGCATTGGTAATTAAATTCCAACCTGGACCTTAGAGGAGATGCAAACATTCAAATCAATCATGATAGACAATTTTCTCTGAAAGTGTCGCAACATTCATCTGCAGTCTCTTAGTGCTCCTAAACAACCAGCGATGCAAATGATGCCCGTATTTCCTGGGATTCCTTTCCTGTCTCAGAAGCTAATCATTGGCATTCTATGGTAACAGCTTTGAACCACTTTTATACCACGAAGAGTCTCCTTTTACTTAGTACTTCCTTTTATTTAGTACTTCCTTTAGCCTAGTACCTCCTTTTGCTTAGTACCTCCTGTTGCTTAGTAGCTCTGTTTATTTACTTAGTACCTCCTTTTATTTAGTACCTCTGTTTATTTAGTACTTCCTTTTACCTAGTACCTCCTTTTACTTAGTACCTCTGTTTACTTTGTACTTCCTTCTGTTTGGCCCCTTTTGTAACATTCACTTCCTTAGGGTGAATCAATGCACTTAAAGTGCAATCTTTTAAAATTTTTTCAGATTACAATTTAATTACAACATTTCTCCCTTCCCTTTTTTCTCTCAAAACCCTCCTCTATAACTCTCCCCACTCTTCAAATTCTCTCTCTCCCCTCTCCTATCTCTCATTATTTCATTTATAAATGTGTATGTCTACATATGGATAAACATAAATTTTACAGTCCATATAATGAATGCTATCTGTATGTTTGCTTCCTAAGCTGACCATTTAGTCAATTAGATCAATAGCCAATGGATGTGCTCTTCCCTGGGAAAAGCCGCATTTCCCACTCCCAGACTTGCCCTTAGTTGCTTACAGTTCCTTGTATGGGTTGTGACCTCATCGGATTTACTCCTTCCAGTTTGGCATGTCCATTGGGGTCATCCTCATTCGGGTCACATTTGGGCAGTCATGTGGGTGAGACTCTATGGGTGTAGTTTCTGACATTCCAAGAAGATAGAATTTCAGAGCAAACTCCATGATCCTCTGGCTCACACATTCTTTCGGCCCTCTCTGTGCAATGTCTTCTGAAGATTTTTGATCAATATCAGCTCAGGAGTCTCTGGGCCTCATTTATGAATTACATGGTGCCTTCAGCAATAGGGCTTTACCATACACCTAAGGTGGATAACCAAGAGTGACAGAAATAGGCTGGTGGTTTGGGAATCTCTTGGACAGTCCCGGCAAACAATTCAAAAGAAGGGTTCTCACATATTAGGGTTTTTGTTATATAATCTCTGGCTCTTGGAGAGAGCACTGTCATCCCAGATGAAAAAGATTCATTAGCAATATTTAGAGTTAAATATGGAGTTATGTAGATCGTAGAGTTTTTAGTTTTGTTTTTTTGATAAGTATCTATGATATGATTATTTGTGACTTCTCCAGATGCCCTTAATGTTATTTTGCCACCTTCTCCTGTATTTGTTTCCTAAGAGCCCTTTCTTTCATTTCCCCCATTAGATTACTACTATTCTGCTATTTTGTGTTATCCTCCCCACCCCCCTTTTCTGTATTTGCCTCCCTTCCTAATGATTTCTTCTTTTGACATTTCTCTAATCTGATCACCTGTACCCTGATAATCCCTCATTTATTGCTCCCTAACTATCTTATCCTGGCAGTTGTCCCACTTTGCTGCCCTGCTTTCTGTAGTAACTGTAGGTTACACATTGACATCTGAACGTTGGGAGCTAGGTCCTGCAGTAAGAGAGAGCGTATAACATTTGTCTTTCCAGATCTGAGTTGCTTTACACAATACAATCCTTTCTAGTTCCATCCATCTATATGAGATATTTGTGATTTCTTTATAGCTGGAGAGTATGCCATAGTATAGTATATTACCACATTTCCCTTATCCACTTGTCAGTCATAGGACTTTGAGATTGTTTCCATCGCCTAGCAATTGTGTCTAGAGCAGCAATGAACATGACCAAGTGAGTATCAGTGCAGTAGGATGCTAATAAGTCCTTTGAGTATATCCTAAGGACTAGTGTCATCAGGTGATATACTAGATTTCTAACTGAGAAGTCTCCATACCAGTTTCCACAGTATGGAAACTGTATCAGTTTGCAGTCCCACCAACAGGAAGCAAGTCCTTCTCCACCCCCTTGCTGCATTTGTTGCTAGATGTTCCCTTGATCTGTCCTATTCTGACTGGGGTGAGATACAATCTCCAAGTTGATTTGACTCGCATTCCCCTAATTGCTAGGGATGGTGAACCCTTTAGACCTATTTCTTGTCCTCCATCCCCCTGTGCCCCCACTGCCGCCTTCTTCTTCTTCTTCTTCTTCTTCTTCTTCTTCTTCTTCTTCTTCTTCTTCTTCTTCTTCTTCTTCTTCTTCTTCTCCTCCTCCTCCTCCTCCTCCTCCTCCTCCTCCTCCTCCTCCTCCTCCTCCTTCTTCTTCTTCTTCTTCTTCTTCTTCATACTCTACATTCTGGTGTCAGGTCAATATTTTGGAAGGATTTTTTTTAAGTCTTTGTTTTATAAGTTCTTTATATATTCTGGATATTGAGCCTCTGTCAGATGCATAGCTGGGAAACATTCTTGCACATTCTCTGGAATCCCTCTTGCCCCAGCTGATTTTTTTTCCTTAGCTGCAGTGAAATGTTTTCATTTCCTGAAGTACCATTTGTCACTTGTTGGCCTCAATTCTCCAGCAAAGGGAGTCCTATTTAGGAAATATTTTCCTACATCTAAGTTATGTGTGGTGCTTCCCATGTTTTGTCCTAGCATGTTTGATCCATCTGGAGTCTTTTGTGTAAGGCGATAGATAGGAGTCAAATTTCATTCTTCTGCATGTGGACATTGAATGTTTCCAACAGCATTTGTTCAATATTCTTTCTGTTCTCCAGCATACATTTTTGACATCTTTGTCAAATATCAAATGCCGGAAGTCACACATGTTTTTGTGTTAGTCTTTAAATCTATCCCATTTTTCTGTATGTCCAGTTTGGGGTCAATGCCACATTTATTTATTAGTATGATTTAAAATCCCTTCAGAACTATTCTTTTTCTCAAGATTGTTTTTGCTGTCTTGACTCTTTTGTAGTTCTATAATTATTTTAGGTTACATTTTCGGTTTTCTGTAATAAGATGAGTATTTTGATTGGGATTGCAGTAGGATATTTTGCTTTTGGTAGGGTATGCCACAGTGTTAAATCTACTGACCCATGAATGTGAGATAACTTTCCATTTCCTAGTGTCTTTATTTCTTTCTGCAGAGGTTTAAATTTTATTATAGATGTCCTGTATTCGCTTGGTTACATTTACTTCTAGATATTTTATTCTCTTTTAGGCAATTGTGAATTAAATCATGTCCATGATTCTCTTTCTCCATATATTTGTTGGCATATAAAAAAGCTATTGACTTGTTCAAGTTGATTTTTACATGCCACATAGCTGAATTTGTTTATCATTTCTTTTCTGGTAGTCTGTTTCTTTAAGAGTTATTATCACATTAATTTTATTAATATTGTGAGATCTTTGCTAGCTTCTGTTTATTAAAAAAATGATACTTTCTGAGCTTGCTCATAGGTTGGGTGTTCCACTATATCTGCCTGTCTTGTTCAAAGATTTAAACCCTCCTTGTACTCCATCAAATTACTAAAATTTAATGTGTTTTCAGTAACTAGTTTAACTCAGGTCACATAAAAGCTATATTACTAATTGGTTGATGCTCAGTCAATATCTGAAGAGTATAATACATTTGTCTATTTTCCATTATTTATTGTTCAAATATGTAGAAACAACAAAATTAAATACAAAAAATCAATACAATACTGTAGGAAATAATATATATAACATGTAGTACGTATGAGCTACATAGGGTTTTGATTCTCTGCCTTATCTATACCAAACATATACTGAGTTACAAAATAGAGTGCCATTTTAAGAAGAGTTCTGGTGAAAGCTACCATTCTCATAAGGTGTGTAATAACACTGTTTATATTCCAAATGAACCTGAGCAATGCCAGGAGTTATTGGAGAGTTCAGACAAATAAAATTGGGAGTTGTGAGGGCAAAGGCTCAAAGCCCTTTAACTGCCTTGGAAATCTAGCTCTCATGTATGCTTTTCTTCCCCCCCCCTTTTTTTTGTTTGTTTCATTGTGTTGGTTGGTTGGTTGGTTGGTTGGTTGGATGGTTTTGTTAAGAAGTTGCTATTATATATCCCAGATTGTACACAAACTGGCAGTAATCATCTTGCCTCAGCCTCCCAAGTACTGGGATCACAGCTGTAGCACCTCTGCCAGTTCCCTTGAATTTGTGTCACAGATTTGTGTCACACAGAGATCATAAAGATACAACATAGTAAACTCATACTATTCTTGTCCAAATCCCAGTTGTTCACTCTAAGTGTTTTAGTTAACTTCCCAACTCTGGCCTTTCTAGAACTTGTCTTCTGAATTCATAGTTTCTACCATTGCTCCCATCTTTATTCATCTTTACTCAGACTTATTACCCTGCTGTTCATTATGGAAAATGGTAGCTCTAATGTGAGTTACTGTGGTCAATATAAAACATGTTCACCTAAAATTTGAGGACTGCTATGTATGCAGTCCCCCCTTAGACTACTAACACAAGATTTGGCTGTATTTCAGGAATCACAGACTCAACTTTTCCTTACTTTCTTCAGATCAGTTTGCTAAGAAGTCATCCAGTGTAACTGCAGAATGAGGGTAGTGTAACAGTTTTCCTCCAAAGGAGTTGCCATGGATTGGCTATGCACTGAATGAAACATATTCTGACTTTTACAACATTAACATTTATTGAATTATGTCTATTGGAAGATTCTGTCCTATGTCATTTGCTACTGTAGAAAGATAATATAAATGATCTTGAATAATTTTAAAACATTACATTCCAATAATATCTAAGTAAACTTACATATGTGGAAAATAGGACATATGTTATATCCACTGGAAAAATCTTATTCTCTTTTAGAGGGGAGAGATTTTTCTATGTCTTTCATCTTTTCATTTGTAACTGAATTCTAGATTGCCACGAGCATTCTAGACTTGGTCTACCTGAGCTACCTTAGGCCATGCAGATGCTGATAACTCTTAGTCATCTGTGAAGACAAAAACTGGATCCTGTGGAACTTTAGTCTATGACTAACCCACAGAAAGCACATTGGCATGCCACTACTATGTTGCTATAACTCAACATTGTTGATTTATGGAATGGTACACCACAATCAACTCAAGATTTTAGGAACTCGTGATGAACATCTTCCAAGGCCCAGATTCTGTTTATCTAACTGTATATAACCATGTCTCTATGAAATAGTGTTAATAGGGAACATCTATCTCATTTTTAATTTTAAGGAGTTTCAAGAAATAATAATAATAATAAGTTCAAGAATAATAATAATAACTTCATTTTATCAGTTGCAATTATTATAAAAGAAGATAAATAAACCATTGAGAAAGTATGCTACCTCAACAGAAGAAGCATCCAGTAACGATAGATATATTACATAGATACATTAAGGAGGAAATCTACAGAAAATAGAAGATCAGTTTCTTGTTCTTAAAGTATGAACCTCAGCCCATGAAATAGATGCTATTTGTAAATGCTCAATGACTCCTAAAAGTCCAATAATTTTAAAACACCAGCCAACAGGAAGTCTAAAGGTTCTAGCTAACTGAAAATGGCTAGAAAGAGAAGTCTGGGTAAATTATTTTAAATTCTACAATAAAATGCATGAAGACACATAGCACTTTGAATCCAGGATGGGTAGCTAAGTGGTGGATCTACATAATCAGGAAAGTATGTGCATAGTCTGGGCCCAGAGATACAGGTTCTGGAAGGTTAGTGTAGGTCAATTAATAAAACTATACTAGTGAACTAGTTAATGTCTTTTCACTAAGAGAAGCCATTATTTACTCTGTTAGTGAAGGTCAATTAATAAAAACTACACTAGTGAACTAGTTAATGTTTTTCATCAATATAAGCCATGATTTACTGTTACAGTTTTATGATCTCTGTTTTTGAGTAGACATGAATTGAAAGGAAGAGATGACTTGATTTCTGCACATACAACTCAAAAATACTTACTCCATTTACATAGACTTACATACACAGACATTACAAAAATACTGACCATCAAGTAAAGATGTCTTAAGTAATCACTATGTCTTTGATAGTTTACATAATTAAAATGTAATAATGTAAAACACACACACACAAAAAAATAAAATAAAAAATAAAAAATAAAAAATAAAAATAGCCAGGCGTGGTGGCACACGCCTGTAATCCCAGCACTTGGGAGGCAGAAGCAGGCGGATTTCTGAGTTCCAGGCCAGCCTGGTCTACAGAGTGAGTTCCAGGACAGCCAGGACTACACAGAGAAACTCTGTCTCAAAAAACCAAACCAAACCAAAACAAAACAAAAAAAACACACCCACACCCTCTTAAAACAATGGTTTGTAGCACGTGATACTTATCTAGTCTGCCCATTGTAGGCATTAGCATCTTGAGACCTATAGCCAATGTATACATTTATAATGATGTCTGAGGGTGTGAATTATAAACTTAATTACATACATTATTTTAATTATATCTACATAAAAAACAAACATGTAAAAAATCTGCTAAAATATTCTGGTTCTTCCTCAGCTTCTTAGGTCATTTGCAGTTAAAGTTTTCATCCTTAGTCACAATTTTCCCCTTTTCAGTTTTTCTGATCTCCTTTCCACTCATTGTGTCCTTGTTCTGCTTTCCTTGGTCTTTGTAGGAAGCTATCCTTCCCCTGTGGTCCTGTCCAGGGTGCTCCACCCAGTCGCTGCCTCCTTATCTCCATAGGCTAGAGTTCAGTTCTTTTCCCAGCCAGAACATTCTGTTCTCTTCACAGTTAATGTTCTATTCCATTGTGCTTGGCCATAATCTGTAACTAACTCTATGATGCAGAAGGGCTTTGTCCTGACCCTGCCAATGTGAAGAGGCATACTTTTCTACTGAAGCAAAGCTGATGGTTGTTTGTGCTGTTAAATGCCTAGAGCAGTACCCAGAGGCTCCTTAATTGTTTGTTGTTAGTGGTCACATCGGCTTGTACACAGCATTACTTTACTTGATCTTCACAACAATTTTTATAGTCAACTGATAGGGGTTTTTTTGCTATTTTTTATTAATTATTTTATTTATTTATATCCCAAATGTTGCCCCCTCCCAGTCACCCTTCACAGAGTTCTCCTTCCCATCCCACTTCCCCTTCACCCCTAAGAGGGTCCCCTTCACCGGGTATCCCCCACCCTGGAGTATCAAGTCTCTATAGGGTTAGTGGCATACTCTCACTCTGAGACCAGACAAGGCAGTCTTCTGCTACCCACGTCACAACAACTTTATAAAGATTAAATTGTGCCTCAAGGTAGAGAATTGACAAAGGTACAGGACAAGAAAAAGCAGAACCATCATGGGAACCCAAGATATCAAATTTACATGTGATACTGTTTCCTTTAGTAAACACAGAAAGACTGCACAGCTCAAAAATGATCAGAATCTTGACAGCTATGACATCGACTTGCAATTCAAGGCTTTGTTTTTGTTTGTTTATCTTTGGGTACTTGCTGATTGTTCAAATGATTTACCCACAATCACTATTATTTCTCTACCTGTGAGAATAAGCAAGTCCAGTGACTGAAAGCAGAAGTGAATAAGAAGTCAGGCTACAAAATACTCACAGTTATGCAAGACTTAAACTTAAGCACTGCAGACAATTATGCACAGGACTAGCTAAAACGAAGCTATTAAATTAAGACAAAAGTATTCTTTTTACTTCTTTGGGCATATTGCTTGAAATTGGATTTAGGACCTCACCCATGCTAGTCAAATGCCCTGGTTTGGCACTTTATCTCCAGTTCTAAAAGAAAATACTTTTAAAAGTAAAATCTATCAATACAGGGGTGAAAAAAGGAATTTAAAATTTTACTTATAGACTTATTTCTTTGAATTTTTAAAGAATATCCTAAGGAATGCTTTGCCTCAACAATACATTTTGTTCATTTCAAGGATTTCGTTATCTCCAGTATTACCATATGGGGAATTCTGGCACCAGACTACAAACCTGACCCTTGGCAGTTATCAAACATGACAACTTGTTTTCTTTTCAGACACAGTCTACTAAAAGTACTTTTAAAAGGAGTGTGGAGAACATAGAAAATGTTTATTCATGACATAAAGTTTTAGAAGTATTGCCAAATGCCCTAAGTTAAGATAAAGCAATAAATGGTCAATACAGTTTTTCTTAACTAAAAACGCTAAAAAAAAAAAAAAGTGTTTAGAGGAGTGGTAAAATTGGAAATAATTCTACCTGAAGATCCAGCTATTCCACTCTTGGGAATATACGCAAAAGATGTTCCACCATACCACAAGGACACATGCTCCACTATGTTCATAGCAGCCTTATTTGCAACAGACAGGAGCTGAAAATAACCCAGATGTCCCTCACCTGAATGGATACAGAAAATGTTACTCCATTACACAACAGAATACTATTCATCTATTTAAAACAAGGACATTACCACCAACTACAAAGTACACATGGAGGAACCCATAGCTCCAGCTGGATATGAGGCAGAGGATTGCCTTATCTGGCATCAATGGGAGGGGAAGCTGTTGGTCCTGTGGAGGCTTGATGACCCAGCATAGGGGAAGGCTAGGGTGCTGAGGCCGGAGTGGTTGGGTGGGTGAGGGAGCAAAGGGTAGGGGGAAGGGGCTAGGGAGGTTGTGGAGGGGAAACTGGGAAGGGGGATAACATTTGAAATGTAAATAAATAAAACAACCAAAAATATGAAAAAAAAAAGAACATCATGAATTTTGCAGGTAAATGGATGGAACTAGAAATTATGATCTATTGGGTGAGGTAACCCAGACCCCAAAGGACATGCGTGGTATGTACTCACTGATAAGTTGATATTAGCAAAAAGTAGCCAGAAATTGGAAGGAGCCCAAATATCCCTCAAAGGAGGAATGGATACAGAAAATGTGGTATATTTATACAATGGAATACTACTCAGCAATTAAAAATAATGAATTCATGCAATTTGTAGGTAAATGGTTAGATCTGGAAAATATCATCCTAAGTGAATTAACCCAATCACAAAAGAATACACATGAAATGCAATCACTGATAAGTGGATATTAATGAGCCCAGAAGCCCTAAATACTCAAGGCACAATTAGCAAGTCAAATGATTCCCAAGAAGAAAGGAGAGGGCCCTGGGCCTGAAAAGATTGGATCCAGTTTTGTAGACCCAGAACAGAGAAATAGTGGGGGGGGGATGATTGGGGAATAGTTGGGGGGGAGAGGAATTATGAGACGTATGGTGGGGGGGGACTGGGAAAAGGGAAAGCCTTTGGAATGTAAACATAGAATATAGAAAATAAAAATTTAAATAAATAAAAAAGTACAGAATACCCATGATACAACTTGCCAACTCTACGAAGCTTAACAAGAAAAAAGGCCCAAGTGTGGGAAAGAAAATAATCATGGGAGGCAGAGAGAGGAAGGGAGGGAGGGACCTGAGCAAGAGATGGGAGGGGGAGGGGAAAGAGGGAAAGATCAGGTATGGGGGGAAAGACAGGAAAGAAGTCCACAGGGCCAGGAGAATAAATGGGAATATGCAGCAGTGGGGTGGGGATGCTGGAAGTGGGGACATCTAGAAAGCCCCAGAGACCTGGGATGTGAGAGGCTCTTAGGACCCAATGGGGATGACCTTAGCCAAAATGCCCAACAGTGGAGAGAAGGAACCTGAAGAGACCACCCCCAGTAGATAGACATGGCCCTTAGTGGGAGCATGGGGCCACCCACACATCTTCAAAATTCTTGGCTCAGAATTGTTCCTGTCTAAAGGAAATGCAGGGACCAAAATGGAGCAGAGACTGAAGCTAGGGGAGATGGAGTGTAGAACTTGGGGCAGGGAGGACAGGTGTGTGTGTGTGGGGGGGATTGGGATATAAAAAATAAAGTAATTTAATTAAATAAAAAGGAAAATAAAATGTACCTACTAAACCATTATTGGCTTCTCTAACTTTAATTTCAAGTTTTATTATACATAGTTATAATAATATTCAAGTCATGAGGCTACTGTCCTTCCATTGAATTATGACATGGATAAATCTTTTTCAGTTTTGTGCAAAGCCATTAGCAAGTCGACTTCCATAACTCATGTACCAGAGATTTATTAATAAAAAAAAAAAACAGTCTGCTGGGCAGTGGTGTCACATGCCTGTAATCCCAGCACTCTGGGAGGCAAGAGCAGGCGGGTTTCTGAGTTCAAGGCCAGCCTGGTCTACAGAGTGAGTTCCAGGACAGCCAGGGTTATACAGAGAAATCCTATCTCGAAAAAAACAAATCCAAAAAAACAAAAAAACAAGAAAACAAAATAAATATTACCTCATAGATTTACTTTCTTATTTAATTTCTATTTTTGTTCATAATTTACTCCCTTTTAGTTTCTTGCAATTATTTTAAAAATACTTTCATTATATTAATATTAAATTTATGTATCTTCTGTGTTAATTTCAATAAAGGTCTTTTAAGTTAACTTAAATGTCATAATATAAATTAGATTAATTTCTCAGTTATTTCAAAATACCTACTTCTAAAACTAATCTTTTAAAAGCTTTCTAATGATTTGTAGGAATTTCATATAATATTCCATAATATGAAGGTAGTATTGTTGCTATTGATTTTCAACAATATAATTAATTACAATACTAGTTACATTCTCTTTGATACAACCTGGTTCACCTCTTTTGTACTTTTATTGAAAATAAATATAATCTATCTTAACCACAGTCTTCTTTCCCTCTGCTCCTCACAGCTCCTCTGAGTGCCTCTTGTTTAGTATTTAATTGTTATTTATGCTTCAGTTCTGCTTTTCGAAGACATTTTTGTTTTGTTTTGTCTGGCTGTTATTTTTGCAGAACATGGTTGGAGAGTGGGCCTTGCCAGAGGACATGGTTAATAGTTCACCACCCTCCAACAATAACATACTGGGTCATGTGCTTCTGAGATTAATTGCAAAATCTGGTACGTCTGAGAATAGCGCTGCAGACACTGAATTACCTTCATTGGCTGTGAAGGGTTGTATCCTGGGGAAGACACTCAGTGGAAAAACTACTGTTCTAAGGTCTCTACAAAACGGTAAATTGCCTTTATTTCTCCTTTCCTTATTAGAGTCTATTTATTCTGACCATGGCTGCAAATGTTTATCTCCATAAACCAGAGGCTTTATTTAGAGAATATCTTTCATCAAATTTTTATGATAGGAGAGTCAAGTGACTGACTTTCCAAATGGAGGAAAGCGGGACTGGGATGTGTTCAATCTTGTCAAAATTGCGCTAAGTAATAAAAACAAGACTCAGAAGGTAATATAGTGCATCATCTAATTTATGTAAAGTATTTCAAAAGAGACTAATCTATGCAAATGGAAAATTATTCATGTTTTCTGGGACCATGGATAGGGGATAGGTGTGCCCCTATAACAGGTGGGGATTTACTTTTTTTTATTGGATATTTTCTTTCTTTACATTTCAAATGTTATTGCCTTTCCCAGTTTTCTGCCTGGAAACCCCCATCCCATTCATGCTCCCGCTGCTTCTATGAGGGTGTTTCCCCCACCCACCCTTCAACATCCTGCTTCCCCTACAATGGGGCATCAAGCCTTCACAGGACCCAGGGCCTCTCCCCCATGATGGCCAACAAGGCCATCCTCTACTACATATGCGGCTGGAGCCATGGGTCCCTCCATGTGTACTTTTTGGTTGGTGGTTTAGTCTGGGGGTTCTGGTTGGTTAATATTGTTGTTCTTCCTATGGGGTTACAAACCCCTTCAGCTTCTTCAGTCCTTTCTCTAACTCCTTCATCGGGAACCCCATGCTTAGTCCAATGGTTGGCTACAAGCATCTGCCTCTGTACTTGTCAGGCTCTGGTGGAGTCTCTCAGGAGGCAGCTATTTGAGGCTCCTGTCAGCAAGCACTTCTTGGCATCCATAATAGTGTCTGGGTTTGGTGACAGTATATGGGATGAATCCCCAGGTGGGGCAGTCTCTGGATGGCCTTTTCAGACTCTGCTCCACACTTTGTCTCCATATTTCTTCCCTTGATTATTTTGTTCCCCCTTCTAAAAAGGAACAAAGCATCTACACTTTGATCTTCCTTCTTCTTGAGCTCATACGGTCTGTGAATTGTATTTGGGGTACTTCAAAACTTTGACCTAATATGCACTTACCAGTGAGTGCATACCATGTATTACTTTGTGATTGGGTTACCTCACTCAGGATATTTTCTAGTTCCATCCATTTGCCTATGAATTTCATGAAGTCATTGTTTTTAATAGCTGAGAAGTACTCCATTGTGTAAATGTATCACATTTTCTATAAATGGCCATTTTTCCAAAAGCAGTCTACATATTCAATGCAATCCCTATCAAAATTCCAACTCAATTCTTCATAGAATTAGAAAGAAAATTTTGAAAATTCATTTGGAATAACAAAAATCTCAGGATAGCATAAACTATTCTCAACAATAAAAGAACTTCTAGGGGAAATCAGTATCCCAGACCTCAACCTATACTACAAAGAAATAGTGATAAAAACTGCATGGTATTGGTACAGTGACAGGCAGGTAGATCAATGGAATAGATCAAAGACCCAGAAATGAACCCACACACCTATGATCACTTGATCTTTAACAAAGGAGCTAAAACCTTCCAGTGGACAAAAGACAGTATTTTCAACAAATGGTGCTGGTTCAACTGGCAGTCAGCATGCAGAAGAATGCAAATTGATCCATTCTTATCTCCCTGTACAAAGCTCAAGTCCAAGTGGATCAAGGACCTACACATAAAACCAGATACACTGAATCTAATAGAAAAGAAAGTGGGGAAAAACCTCAGACACACAGGCACAGGGGAAAATTTCTTGAACAGAACACTAATAGCTTATGCTCTGAGATCAAAAATAGACAAATCAGATCTCATAAAATTGCAAAGATTTTGTAATAGGACAAAACAGTCATCTGGGAAATGCAAATCAAAACAACCCTGAGATTCCACCTCACATGGGTCAGAATGGCTAAGATAAAAAACTCAGGGGACAGCAGATGCTGGAGAGAGCTTGGAAAAAGAGGAACACTCCTCCATTGTTGGTGGGATTGCAAACTGGTACAACTACTCTGGAAATCAGTCTGACAGTTCCTCAGAAATTTGGACATAGTATTACCTGAGAACCCAGCTATACTACTCCTGGGAGTACACCCAAAGATGCTCCAACATATGACAAGAACACCTGTTCTACTATGCTCACAGCAGCCTTCTTTACAATAGCCAGAAGCTGGAAAGAACCCAGATGTCCTTCAACAGGGGATTTACTTTTGAAGGAATGCAACATTCCCAGAAGAGGGTAATCATGACAGTCACTTGGCTTAGTGAATTTCTCAGTGTCACTGAGCTGTATTCTTTAAACTAGCTAAAATGATTTATTCCTTGTAATGTGAATTTTATTACAAGAAAAAAATGGCTCAATCCAAAAGGCAACCCTACAGAGAGCAGTGTTACAGGGTTATAGTCGAACATAGAGACAGTGGTATCAATTCCTGGGAGGCCGTGACCTTTACAAGTTGTCTTTTGTATTTTAGACTTCCCCGTCCATGTGCTTTCTATTGATACTCTTGTCCAAGAGGCTATCGACGCATTTAATGATGGAGAACAAGGCATTAAGCCACCACCACCTCGGGAAGATGATAAAAGAGATGCTATAAAGGACCAGAAGAAAATGAGCAAAAGTCAGGTAAGTTTTTTGCAGCTGGTACACTACAGCTGTAGATCAGGATAGAATACCAAAGTTCATCTAGTAAAGGTCCAAAGAGTGAATAAAGTTCAAGTTCTGTAGACCAAGAAACAAAAGAGAGATTATGCACCTCCTAACCCTAACCCATAAATTAGTTTTCCTGGGTGAACTATCCAGAGTTCTGAGCTTATTTTGAATTCTGTGACTATAAAAATGAAGACATTCCTAAGAGGCAGGAATGAATACAGTTGGTAGGGGATTGGTGTATGTGTTTGTGTGGGGAGGGGAGGGGGGAATCAGTTATTAGGAGACTGTCCTACACTTACACTAAGTTCACAAATTCCTAGACTTCCTAGACTTGCATTCTACCACTAAGTGTCAGGAAGTGGAGAACAGTGGTTAGAGACTACAGATAAACCTTGGCAGTGGACTAGACAGATGCTGGACCCCCACAGGGGTTCAGGGTAGACCTGCTTGGCTCACAGTATGAAGCTGCTTGAATGATTTCCAGGAACCATATGAAAACAGCTAGGTGGATCAGTCTAGTCCGCAGACAGAGTATACCAACTGAGATACATCTTAGTTGTGTGGGGGTCAGAAGGAGCACTCAGAGTGGTTTGAATGGATCACATTTTCATGCTTTAACATCCACATGGCAACTTATTCGATTATTTCATAATCGAATGTGTGGTTTACCTCTCTTGTTTTCTAGAGACAGTAGTAGAACCCCTATACACAGGTCAGTGTTCTCAGGTCAGAAGGCTTGTAGAAGCCTACTTGTTATTAAGTCTCACATGTAAAGCCCACTTCTCTTTCTCTTACCTCACATCGTCTCTGTAACTGAATCAATTAACAGGGGGTTTACTTTAAATGATTTCCATTCACAGGACAAATATTAGTAAATCACAAGTTATGGAAATTTGTTTTGTAGTGTGGTTCTTCTTTCATGTCATGGCAAGCTTTCATTTTGATCAAGAGAGTAATGGATAATGCACATTTTCCTCTTACCTGTGGACATGCCTGATTGCTTTAAAACTATTCTTTTAAGATATTTTCTGTAAACTGCATTTTTCCTTTGTTTTTTATTTGTTTGTTTCCAGAATAGAAGCTTCTATACATCCATTGAAAGCTGTTTGAAAGATTATATCACAAGCAACTGTGTGTGTCTATAAATTCCATACTCACCAATTGTACTTGCTACTGGAAATCATTTAAGATAGAAATTTCAACCCTGTTTACTATTGTTAATGTAAAGTAGTTTGTTCTCAAACACTAACTTATGGAAATGTAATGGAAGAAAGATAATATTAAACCTGTTTGTTTGTTTGTTTGTCTGTCTGTCTGTTTTACCATAGGATAAAAATGTGTTATCAGCTAGTTCAGTTCCAGGAGAAGCAGCACCCCAAAAAGAAGGAGCCAGTAAGTAATGTGTCAAAATGAGTCACCCATCATTTATACTGTAACATGGTTACAATACAGAAACAGTAAGAGTGCATATATGTTCATGAAACATGATTTCAGGGGAAGCAATGGTAAACAGTGGAGATTTAAATACTTACCTGTGAGGTTATTGACACAATGAGGGCAAGGCAGTCATTGCCTACACTTGAGACTTGAGGATAAAGATGAATTTCATGAGTATTTTCACCTTCTTCCTTAAATAATTGTTTAGAGTTTGCCTTTATGAAAGCAAGCAGGACATGACATATTCACTCATTGCTTTCTTGTTTTTGTTGGGTTTTGGTATTTTGCTTTTCCCTTTTCCTATATAAGCATGTATGTATGAGAGAGTAGTATTGGAGCTTTGCACTTAGAGGAAAGCATCAGAGTCTGTTCTCTTCCACTCTGGACATGGTTCCCTATTCCTTAAACTGTTCTGGCTCTTAATTGACAACAGCAATAGGGCAGAGCTTCCTAATGCCCACTATAAGGGCTCTGCTTTGAATCCAGGCTAATTCCTTCAGATTATTTGTAGAATCACTGACGAGAAACATTTTCACTATTAAATGGCATTTCCATGTGTGTTAATGAAGCTTTTGCATATTTCAATTTTGCTCACATTCTACTCTAAAGCTCAGACTCTTCTGTCTAGTCACTGCTATCCTCTGTCACCATAGAATCATTCACAGATTTGCAATAACTGTAGAACTCTTCCATGGTGGCTTTTCTCCCGCTTTTGAAAGTCATGCTCTGCTTATTTTTCCAGTTATTCTGCATCTTAGTATATGATTTTAGTTATTTAGTTATTACTATCTGTTCATCATAAATATATTCTGAAAACATTTCCCTTAGAATTTAACTAAGAGCCCATTCTGGTTTCTAAATATTTCCACAATGTTTATCATCTATTACATTCACAATCCAGGAACCATATAAATGAGGTAAGTTAACATTTTGATTTTTTTTTTGAGAAAGTTGGTTTGTTTGCCAAAGAGGGAACTGAAATACTGTGGATTGGAAGTGAAAATCATGCTGCAGAGCTTGCTTTGTATTCTTGCTGAGTAGATCAGTCATGGCTGAGTGCAATACCCTTATTCCCCAGCTAGAGAGGGCCAAGCACTGGCATGTAGCACAAGCAATTCACGTGTAGATGTGAACACTGGGACTCTGACCTTACTACTTTCCTGTTCCTAGGTGTCAGAATTAATGAATTTGAACAATTCAGACCAAGTGATAGCTTTTTATCGGTAAGTATTGTAATCTAATTTTGTCTACTCACATATTAAAATGTGTCCTAATTTGTATTCTTTTAATATGTATTCAGATGTTATAAATTAAACAATGTTCTTCTACTTGATTTTCAGTTATGCTTAATAAAAGAGTGATTAGCAAAGTTTTCAGCATATTCTTTATATTCTTTCTATTTTTCCATCTAAAGCAGTAGAAATTACTATGTCATTTCACTAGTTTAGAAAGGTATATGATTTTTTTAATTCGCTTGATATTATTTCTAAAGAAAACTAGTACTTTCAAAAACACTATCAGTTAAATATAGAGGGAAGCAATGGCAGAATTAATCATCTGTGCTTCATTTACTTTTTATCATAATTGATTATTTTATAATGAATGTCATCATTCCAAACAAATCTATCATTAAGCTTTTAGAAGCGATTAAATATAAAAATGTGTTGGACTTGCAACCAAACAATGCACCTGGTGGATGAGTTATTGAGAGAGAATTGAGTTTAGGAAAGCATTAAGTAGAGAGTTAGAACTTTTACTCTATCCATTTGAAATATGAATTAATGGAAAACTTAGGCTTGTTTACATAGTTAAATTTGTGGCTCAGTCAAAAACTCCCCAGCCATATTCAGTTCAACCCAGCAGCACTTGCTTTCCCCTATACACCATATTATGGAGACATGTCAAAAACCAAACTGATGGACTTCTCTGTTCTTATAGAGTCCACATTCCTATAAACATGGGCAGGTAATTGGCCATAAACACTAACAAATGATTTGAACAGTATGGTAAAAGACAATCAGGTTCAGGAAAATTGAAAAGTACAGTAAACACAGTGTTTTGGGTAGGGAAAGGAGTATTCTGGAGTAAGCAGGACTTAAGAAACTGAGAGTTAAGAGAATTAGTTAACAGGATCTAGGAATCCTCTCTGGCAACAGGAACAGGTACATAGTCACAGGGTGGGACTATATAAACCCAAAATGTTTAACAAAGGCTGAGATCAGAGAGATGATGAAAGAAATAAGTCTGTTCTGTTAGAGCCTGAGACACACTTATTATAACATTTGTCATAAGAGTATGCTGTGGTACTCTGCTTGGGTTGAATAGTTTTGAATAGAGATAGAATCTCATTTGACATAAAGTACTCCAATGACTGAGTGAAGATCAGGCTCTGGGGAAGCCCACATCTAGTGACATCACACAACTTGTCCAGAATTAAACCCCCTAATTATTAACTGTGGACAAAACCAAAAAGCTAATCACTAGAGTGAACTTATGATAGAGAAAGAAAGGCCAAGAATCAAGGGGAGAAGAACAGAACTGAAATTTCGGAGTCTGGTCACCAACAGATGTTCAAGAGCTATCTAAGTCTGTGTGTTCCCAGAGGGCAATCTCTCATAGATATGAGTGATCAGAGCCAGATCATTCTCATCCCAAGTGTTAGGATATGAAATTTGGGGAAATTTGGGGTGTTGGAGCTGCTGAAAATTGGTACATATCTTCCTTGAATGGCTTCCCTGACTCCAGAAGTGGGGTGAGTTCTCGGTATCTTCATTAGATAGCGTGGCAAGTCGTTGTTTTAACCCTGAAGACCCTGAATGGAATATTACTTTTCATTCAGCTCCCTCCTACCATTCTTCACTCCTTTCCACAGCTTAGCGTGCGAGCTCAACTTGGTGCAAAATCAGAACTGATGCTTAGAAGAGGAAAGAGCGTTCCCGACGTACTGCTGGTCAGCATCCTGGTAAATGCTATTAAGTACGTATTGCAGTTTCTTTCCTCATACCCATTTAATATAGTCTTTATTTTTCTGCATGTTTTGGTGTCTGTACTTACATACAACGTGACCGCATGTGTGGTGTGAAAGTGCGCACTTAATTGTCAGGGTGTGCACGTAATCGTGAGAGTGGCTATGGAGGCCTAAGTTTGACATCTAGAATGGTCTCAATTTCTTTTTCCTCATCGTTTGAGTTGGAGTCTCTCAGGAAAATCCTGCCGAACACACAAGCTAGCCTTGGATGGAGCCCAACTCACTTGGGGATCTCCTCTCTAGCTTCTAAGGATAGAACTACAGTTAGGTCCCACATCCAGGCAGAATTTTCATGAGTTCTGGGAATCAGAACCTCATTTCCAATGCTTGTGTAGCCAGCACTTCAATTACTGAGCCGTCTCCCTATCCAATGTCATGTATTATTTGCAAAATGATATGTGAGGAATAACATAGGAATGAAATACCTACATTTATCTACTGACTCCTAAGTAAGATAGAGGGAGAATACATAGATTTGTGTGTCTATCCTTACTTCTCTGTGATTAGCCTTGATTCCCACTGATGTAAATGAAGGTCAGCTTCTAGTGCTTTGCGGGTATTGGGTGATTAAGTAAACCCAAGGATAAGGTATAAGAAAAGAGATCCTATGGTTGGTGGTTTAGTCCAAGGGAGCTCTGGGGGGAGGGGGTAACGGTTGGTTCCTATTGTTGCTCCTCCTATGGGGCTGCAAAAACCCTTCAGCTCCTTGGGTCCTTTTTCTAGCTCCTCCATGGGGGACCCTGTGCTCAGTTCAATGGTTGGCTGAGAGCATTCCCCTCTGTATTTGTCATACACTGGCAGAACCTCTCAGGAGACAGCTGTATCAGGCTCCTGTCAGTAAGCACTTGTTGGAATCCACAGTCTGTCTGGTTTAGGTAACTGTATAGGGGATAGATCTCCAGGTGGGGCAGTCTCTGGATGGTCTTTCCTTCAGTCTCTGATCCACACTTTGTCTCTCTATCTCCTCCTGTGGATATTTTAAAGAGTACACATGGAGAGACCCAAGGCTCCAGCTGCATATATATAGCAGATAACATCCTTGTTGGACATCAAAGGGAGAAGAGGCCCTTGGTCCTGAGAAGGCTGGATGCCCCAGTAGAGGGGAATGCCAGAACAGGGAAGTGGGAGTGGGTGGATTGGTTAGCAGGGGGAGGGGAGATGGGCTAGGGGGGTTTGGGGGGTGAGGGAGGAGAAACCAGGAAAGGGGATAACATTTGAAGTGTAATTAAAGAATGTATCTAATAAATAAAAGAAAAAAAAAAGAAAAGAGATCCTAACTAACTGCACACAGGCTTCTGCACTTACGTGTGCTGTTATTCAGGAAGAGGGAAAGAATGGAGTCACGGAATCATAGGACAACAGGCGGTGGAACACAGCATAGACAAAGCACATATGTGTAACTCAGGGAGGTCACATGAAAGGACCTTTCTACTTTCTCTTTTCTACATTTTCTACTTGTTCTCCTTTTTGCTGAGAAAGGATTCTCCTCAACCTCGCTTTGTTATACATGCATATTACAAGAGGCCAGTTGTTCTGTATAATAAAGGAAATAATCTGCACAGGATGGGGCAAAAAAAAAAAAAAGAGTAGCAGGCTCTGTTGAAAGAATTGGAGAGGAAACGGGATCGCTTAGCTGCTGTATGTGAGGAACATTAAGACCCAAGAGGAGGGAGAGTTTATAGAATGGTTTTACTATCCATCTGGGATAAGCCCCTCCTTAACGCTGTTTTAAAGACTGCTTTAAAGATTTAAGCTGCTTCTCGCTTATGTATCTAGTAATTGGGACTCGAGGCTGCTACCCTCAGAGCGGGAAGGGTTTTTAGCCTCACATTTCTCAGAAACGACATAAAGCACACTTTACCACAGTGCTCCTCGCTCGGCGAGCAAATGGATAAGCAGAGCGCCCTTCACTTCGGTTTATAGTAGATCTGGAGGGTCCACACAATCACCCTCCTCTCACCAAACACCATTTCCATTTCCTCTAAGACAGCTCCAGAGGACTGTGACTGGTTTACAATCTTTCGGTCTAGTCTAATGAGAAAAGGAACATTAGATGTTGTAGTTATATAGCTGTGTCTGGGTAGTGATGCAACAAAAACCAGAGTCAAGCGCCTCCTCGGCTCCCTGCTGTCTGCTGTGTCTGCTGCCTCAGTCCAGCAATCCAAGGAGCTTGCCTCTAATCTCTGCCTGAGTCTGCCGAGTCTGAGGTGTCTTCAGAGGCACCAGGTCCCAGAAGAGGTCAAGCACTTAATGGACTTCTGTCCTATGACTTGGGCAAATGAATTAGTAAGCCCAATCTATGCAGAAGGTTGATCTCTCTTTGGAGAAGTTAGGAAAGAGAAATGCAGTCTCTTCCTGCTCCTGATAACCTATTCAGCAGCGAGATAAAGACAGATGCCAGAAGAAGCTGGGAACCATGCTGAGAATCATTAGTCAGGAAGCCGTTTGAAATTCTATGCTGTTGATCAAGAATTGAAATCTTACCGCTCCCCCACCCCTCCCCCAACCCCGTCCTTCCTGCCACATGATCTGAAGGATTTCAGGCAAAAGACTTAGAAACTTCTGGAAAGGTGAATCTATTCTTTAATATGAGAGGAAATTAAGTAAATTAATACTTTTAAAATATTAGGAAGATTTTTCAGTTTGGCATAATTTGAACGTAGAACGAAGACACTTAAGCCCTTTTTGTGGTGGCCCATGCCTTTGATCCCAGCACTCAGGAGGCAGAGGCAGAGACAGGTGGATGGCTGTGATTTTGAGATCGGTCTGGTCTACAGAGTTCCAGGACAGTCAAGCCTGTTACACAGAGAAACCCCGTCTCAAAAAATAAAACAAACAAACAAACAACAACAACAACAAAAATCCAAAGACTAAGAAGTGGGTGTGGTGAGGATACCCTCCAAATTGGTGACGGAGTGTTCAATATGGACTAAGACCTGTGTCAGATTTATGAAATGTGTCATTTCTGTTCCTCTTCACAAACCCCAGTGAGGTATTTTACAGTACTCCATTGTATAGATGAGGACTTTGAGGAAGTGCAGCTTTGGCATGGGGTAGACAGAGCCACATATGTGCACGCCGTGGTGAGGACTGACTGTACGCATTTAAAATTGTGAAGGTTAGAAGCTTATGAGTTAAGAGACTAGATGTTCATGATAGCAGGAACCCCCAGAAGGGTTTTAAGCAAGGAAGCAATCTGAACCCATCCGGAGACCTCACACTTCAGGGATAAGAGAGTAAAATCCACGCATTAGGATGAATTTACAATAAATGACATTCGTTGCATGACTAACTTCGGAAGGGTTGTAGTATCTGTCTATCAGCATGCTAATGAACTGTGCTCTTTGAATTTAGGGAGATACCGGCGGACGAAAGCTGGGTTCTTGATGGATTTCCAATAACCTTAAATCAAGCCAAGCTCCTGGAGGAAGCACTTACCGGATACAAAAGGAAATTCCTGCAGATAAAGAAAAAGAAAGCGCAGATGCCCACACTGGCCCTAGGCCCCACGACTTCCAAAGAGGTCCCATTTCTCCCATCTGCACTGGATTTTGCCATATTACTAGATATTTCAGATAACTCAGCGCTGGCTCGCATTAATGATATCATAGGTAAGAGGAATACATTGATCTTTAAACATTACACTCTTTTTCCATAATCAAATGTGCTTTTAAAATCCATGGGCTTTTTGTTGTTGTTGTTTTGTTTTGTTTTTAACTCTATAGTTTATCGTTGTTGTTGTTTCTGTTTTTTGTTTTGTTTTGTTTTGTTTTTGAAGAGCGGAAGAACATGGAGCTGGCTGTGCAGGGACATAGAAAGAATCTGGGAGGATTGGGAAGAGGGAAAAGCATGATCAAATATATTGAAAATGTTCTGACTAAATTAATATTTTCATGTAATCTATTTTTTCCAAGTATTATCAAAGCTGAGTTCACTGCCTCTTATTTTCACTGGCAGTATTTAGTGTTAGCCAAACCTGGAACTAAGGGAGAATTCTGGGCCAAGTCTAAACATTTCACTGGCCTTTTCCAGCAAATTGACAGCCCTCCATGTCAGAGCTTCCTCTGAGACTTGTACACACGGAGAAACAAATTGTAGCTATCTGGCGCCTTAATGATGCTGGTGAATCTATATCTACTATATTGTATGGGAGGACCTGGCAAGATTCTTTCTTGGGTTATGTATTAACTCTAAGGCCTGAAACAGTGGCTGTAATTGCTCATATGGTAAAGTTAAATACTATTGCCAAAACTCATGATGTATTTGGCTTTTCTTATTATCAAAGTGGAAATATTTTATCCTACATGGAAATATTTTATATGTACTTAAAAATTTACCAAGATGAAAGTATATATTCTTAAAAAAAACCCTTAATTTCCCCCATAAGATACTTGAAAATTTTAATTCATTGTGTTTATCTACTTTATTTTTTCTTTTCTAAGGTAAGGTCTCATTTTATTACTGGTTTTAAACTCATAGACTCAATAATCCTCTCAGAAATCAAAGACTGCAGGCCAAATGTATTTCTTTACTTACAGTTCAATTTCCTGCTAAATGTAATGAAACAGATTATGGTATTGTCATGGATATTCAAAGACATTGGGTTTAAATACATAGGATTGATGTCATATGTAATAAATGTCAGGAAAGTTTGTGGAAGGCTTTGAAATAAATGAAAGATTTTCTACTTGATGCTTTAAGATACAGCTCTGTTATGAGCTGTAACTATGACTTGACTATTCTGTAAATCCATAATTTAGAGGCAATTGCTACCAATTCAAATTTCATCTGTTTGTAGCTAACCTTGTGAATTTTCTTCAAAGGAGATACAATTTCTACACTGTCATAAAGATCGCTGCAAGTATATTTCTCTATTGGTAGTAGCCAGTCTCATTTTTTATCTATTAAAATCTATCCCTCCACTGCCAATTGATTTTAGTGGCATGCATTTCCTGTTTTGAATTGCTTATCACGCCTTACCAGTTCTCTTATGAACTGACAGAGTGAATGATTTCTAAAGCACAGTTCATTCCATGAATTCTTTGTTACAGATACACTCTTACAATACATGTTTTACCAAATGATAGCATTAGCTATTCTTTCTTAGATCTCTCACCACTAACACAGCATATGGAGTAAGAGCTAGCTAGGATGGTGGTGAGAATGCTTGGTCTGCTGTGTGCCTTTGCCTCCTGTACTATTATTTACATACTTAGAAACAGGGACTGGAAATATGGGTACTCGGCTGCTTCAAGCTCACACTATTACTGTTAGAATGTATGGCATCTGTAATGAATCTGACCTCTTATTTTCATTTTTTACTTAAATAGAATGGCAATGGCTGAAAATATTGCCAATCTTTTGCCATCTGACAGAAGAAACAGATCCTGTACATCATGATCAATATAATTTAAAAAGCAGTTGTAGCAAGTTGCTATAAAGTACACACAGACACCTTTGAGTATAAAAGCTTCTATGGGAAGCAAATTATTCTGTGTTTCATAAATACAAAACAACAAATAGCCAAGGCCTTTTCAAGAAATCCAGTTTGAATTCTTACAATTTTCTGTCAAAATATTGATGATGAACAACACGTACACATGTGTTAAACCTGATGTTAGCTAACTAGTTGGATTCTCTAGATCTTTGATTTAAAAGTATTCTTCACTACTTCAGCAAGAATTTCTACTTTTGTCAGGTTATATGCACACAGAAAGCCCTCCATTGTCATAAGTGCTCTTAGATTTAAGACTTTTATTTCTACCAGGTATGTATAGTACAATCTCCGAGCTAGAAGTTATTTTTTTAAATGATAGTATAATGCCTTCTAAACCATGAAAGAGATTATGAAACTGTTAATCTTATGATAAAACTTGGTCATGCAAAGAATGATCAAAATTCTTTTCATATTATAGTATTTAAAGTGCATTTTCCACCCCACCCCCAAAGTTCATTTTTAATAACTCACTGTTTTGCTGTTTTGCCTTTTAGAGTATAAATTTGAATGGCATTAGATAATGTTACTAATTTATTCTTTATTCAGAGATAGACCCTGCCTATTTTAGATAAATGGGAGACTATTTTGCCATATCCTCACTCTCATATTCCTCTAATACGCATGTGTATTTACTAAGTGTCAGATGCTATTCTGAGAACTGATATTAAAAGAAATCAAGTGGCTCTTGCTTTCAAAGACGGTAGGCAGATCTTTAGGACTAAGGTGCTGTCCAGTCTTCCTCCCTAAATTGTGTAGCCTGAGCCAGGATGTAGGAACATAGGGTGTAGATCCCGTTTCTAAAAACTTTAGAAGAAAATATAGACCAGGAATCAAAGAATGATGGTATAGACTTGTGCTGCCCAACATGGCGGACTCTAGCATCATGTAATTACTTACATTAATTGAAATCTATAAATGAAAATCTCAGTTCTTCAAGGATGTCGGCCTGGTTCACAGGCAGATATGGCAGTAGACTACTTCCAACTCTGAAAGTGACAGTGGACAGCACTGAGAGAGTCGCATGGCTTTCAAGTAAGGTGAAAGCATTCACCTAGAAAACAGAAGAAAACAAAGTATGGTAGAAAGGCAGACACATCTGTAGACATGAGAAATAGGACTGAAAATCACACAAAACTCACAGGCATGTTTGGTTTATTATGAAGCTTTCTGAAGCCACCAAAAACATCAGAGCTCTGTTAGAAAAGCTATTACTAAGGATCAAACCCAGGTCCTCAGACAGCACGAATGCTTTCCAGCTCTAACCCACGACTCTGGCCTCATACTTGACGTCCTTACTATGTTAAAAAATGTTGATCCTTCTCCTAAGTGTGAGATAGACCCCATCTTCCTAGCTTTCTCCGAAGGCTCGTAATGTCTTCCATGTGTGATTTTAAATATTTGCACACTCTAGAGGTAGCAAATATTTTGACTACTTTCCTGCCAGGACACAGATAAGCAACTGTAAGGAGATGAGTCTTTTATGGGCTGGCAAAAATTACCAATTTTTTTTTTTAGAAATTCTCTTTGGGAGTACATTAGTCCATATATAGTTGGGTGTTTGTCTTTTTGAAGTGTCAATGTTTCTGTACTGTGCCACAGATAGGGCATTGAACTTTTTGACCAATTTAAGGGAGTGAAATGATAATACAGAGCAAGCCTTATAAAAATTACTCATGAAACACAGGCCAACCCATGTCACAGAAAACAAACTTATATAAAATGAACTGATGCTGACTTTTGCTTGAATAACTTCTTTAATTAATCTAATAAAAGAAAGTTTATCTATTCACTAATGTTTTCCCTTTATTCAAGATGATTTATCTTGAAGCTATGGAAGTAATTTTTAACTTTTCTTCTACTTATTCAGTGGTAATTTTGTACATACCTAATAAACTTACATTTTAAGTGATAACATTAAGAAAAGAAAAACTATTACTAATTTATTTTTTTTTAAAAAGGGCCCCAATTGGTCCTGTGGAGGCTTAATGTCTCAGCATAGGGGGATGGTGAGAAGGGAGTGTGTAGGCTGGTCGGGGAGCACCCTCATAGAGGCAGGGGGAAGAGGCATGGGATTGGGGGTTCATGGAGGGGAAACCAGGAAGGGGGACATTTGAAATGTAAATAAATAAAATAACCAATTACAAATGCTTCAAGATATCAGGAAACAAGGGAGAGGTCAGACTCAAGTAGTCATCAGGTTATATACTTGTATAGAATTTCCATTTTAAAGATTAACTAAATAAAAAACCTAACATTTAAAGAGAGCTCAAAGTCTAGAGTAACACTGGCGAAACTGGACCCTCATTCTCAGGCATTAATTGTATAATCTGGTTGCTCCTAGAACTTCAGTCCTACTTCATTTGGTATATTGTGGATATGAAAACAAAACCCAGCCCATTGTGAGAAATGCCTTTTCCTAAGTTTCGTCCTTGGACTGTTTATGAACAGAAGAAACAAACAAAGCATTACACATGTGTGCATTCATTTGTCTGGGCTCTCAACTACAGCATGACTAGCTGCATTGGGTTTCCTTTTTTTTTTTTTTTTTTTTTTTTTTTTGGTTTTTCGAGACAGGGTTTCTCTATGTAGCCCTGGCTGTCCTGGAACTCACTCTGTAGACCAGGCTGGCCTTGAACTCAGAAATCTGCCTGCCTCTGCCTCCCAAGTGCTGGGATTACAGGCGTGCGCCACCACCGCCTGGCATGCATTGGGTTTCTGTCCTGACCCACCCACACTAATGGACTACATTCTGGAATTGTGAACGAAGACCTTTCTCCTCTAAGTCTGCTTTTTTGTCAGAGTGTTTTGTTAAACCTCAGAAGTGAAAGCAGAACAGATGAAAAACAACCTTGGCTGCTACAGTAAAACAAAGTTGTTAGGCAGAGAAAGAAGTTGAAGTGTTCGCATTTTTTTTCAATGCTCAATTCTGTAGAAGGGATGATGACAGCACCCTGCGAGCGTGCCAAGCACCTTTATTGACTAGAATGCTATTAATTTACTACTCACTGTTTCTTTTCTCTAAGCAATTCTCATCCCTTTTAATTTAGTCCAAGTCATTCTTTCTTGGCTTTGGATAGCATAAATTTCATAACAAAAACAAACAAAAGCCACCATGATTTTGCATTCCAAATCCATTTCATCTTGTTTATCATTAATGTAGATGGAGAGAAGCTGGTTACTAAAGCTCTGAGGCCCTTCCTTTTCTTGAATGCTGTTAAGTCACACCCCAATGTCATTTGGCTTTCATTCTAATCCCTTTTAGTCTAGCTCAAGGCTTTCTACTTTGCCATTTTTTGTTTATTCCCAGTTTATGGGTACTTTGTGTTTTGGATGAAACTCAGTGAGAGCTGTTGAAAAAAATTTCTATTAATTATTTTTCATTTCTCATGATCAGTTTCCTTGTATTTATTCTAAAGCGAGTTCATAATTCCAGAAAGAAGCAAACATATTTCACAATATTTTAGTGTGGTATATAATAGTAAATAGTCTCATATATATTTGACTTTACGTTCACCTTATTTTACCCTTAATTCTTCCCAATGCTTCTTTTTCCAAGTTTGTTATCTGTGACAACATATTCTTTATAATCTGTATATTTTCATCAAACTTTAGGCAGGGAGGTCTCTGAAACAAAGGGTTTACTGGCTGTATGTACTTTGTCCCGCCTGAAATAAAAAACTGGTCAATTCTGAGACAAATTATCTGAAGTATCAGTGTCCAGCTGGAAAAACATTCCACTGGCTCTAGGAAGCTACAATATTCTATAATGAGGCATAAAAAGAAGAAATCATACTCCGTTCATACAAAACTTTAGTGACAGCTTAAAGGAGCAAGACAGTGCAATATAGGCAGAGTCCTGAGATACAAGGGAATGCTTCTGATTCTTGGTTGTTTGATTCAAGAAACAGAATATAGTTTCATCTTGGTGGATAAAGCATGCCATACTCCCTTCTCTGTTGAAGTCTGGTCACCAAGGAAAATTGACCTCAGGACAGGAATGGGTTATGTCTCGAGTCATTGACCTGCACAGCCCATAAATATACCCCAAATGACATACAGTATTGCCAAGAATATTGGTTGCCATCAATAACCTGATATTAAATCCATCATTGCTGATCATATCACTTGTTTACACATGGGGAAATAGAGTTGTTGCCCAACTAGAAGCTGCATGCCTACTATCAGTCATGGTGCTTGGAGAGACTTTGCACAATGCCAAAGGAGAAAAGTAAGCATCAGTAACACCCAGCTCCAAACTCTATGGCCTGCAAAGATGTGCCTACACTATATATTGTTGTAATACTATACAAACGTTATGGAGGTAACCAAACACTTTTTTAAAAAGTGGTGTGTGTGTGTGTGTGTGTGTGTGTGTGTGTGTTCGTGAATTTAAGTCCCACTCCATGAGATGGGACCCATAGCTGACACTTTTTAAATAGTCAAGAATCAAAGACTAGATAGGTCAACAGCATCTGAGGGAAACGTACTACTAAGGCTTCTAAAGGAACATAGCAATGGAATTACCCTTAATGGGGTATCCCTATACCCAAAGATCAAAGCATCACTCAATCCTTACGTAAAAAATAGCTGTTCCTTACAATAGATGGAAGTTAATAAAGAGACTCACAGCTGTGTAATGCATAGAGAGTTGGAGGCTTTGAACTTCTCATCCCTAAATGTGTGCCATTATCAATCAGCAACTCTCAAGGCTCAAGGATCAATGTGGAAGAGGAAGCACAAAGATTTTTTTTTTGTTTTGTTTTTTTGTTTTGTTTTGTTTTGTTTTGTTTTTTGAGACAGGGTTTCTCTGTGTAGCCCTGGCTGTCCTGGAACTCACTCTGTAGACCAGGCTGGCCTTGAACTCAGAAATCCACCTGCCTCTGCCTCCCAAGTGCTGGGATTAAAGGCGTGCGCCACCAACGCCCGGCTTCAAGCACAAAGATTTTTAAGGGCCAGAGGTGGTAGATGGTCTGCAAGGAAACAACGTTATCCAGACAGAAGAGAATTGAAACACATATGAATTCACCGACACTGTGGTGGCATGACATAGGCTTAGACAAGGCAAAACTGCAGCATGGAGGAGGAGAAGCAAGTGCAAAAGTCCACCCCTAGCCAATAAGCTATTTGTAATTGATACGTGCATGGATAAGGAAAACCAGTTTTTTTCCCAGTGGAGTGGCACTAGGTATACAAACCACACGCAATGATAAGCCCCATACCCAAGAATAGTTGGTCAACACAAAATGGACTCCATTCGTTGTTGTTGGTGGTGGTGGTGGTGGTGGTGTGTGTGTGTGTATACTTTTGTACATGCATCCATTTAATTTCGCTTTGGTAGTTTTTGTCTTACTGTTTGTTTTGACCTATGTTTTTGTTTATTTTGTTTTTGAGAAAGAACAAGAATTGGGTAGGTAGAGAGGTGGTGGAGAATCTATGAGGAGGTGGGGAATGAAAAAAACATGATCAACATATATTTTATGTAAATATAAACACTGAAGGGATTATGGACCAAAATATGGCTATTTCTACCTGGAATCTTGCATAAGTATGTTTTGACAGTAAGTAACAACTTTGGTTTGGTTGATTTTCTAAGTAATTTTTGTACCATAGCTAAAGAAATCTCACATGAAATTTCTCATGAAAACGTTGGCCGTCCTGGAACTGCTATAAGTCAAGAAAAGAATGAGGACCGGAACTTAAGAGACCACATACAGCACAGGTAGGTTGTCAACTTTGAGCCCTTACTATTTGTTTCCCTTTAAAGAGGCAACAATTGGTGACTTTGGAATGATAAAATCTACAAAAAGAAAAAAATGAAAAGAAAGGAGACTCATCCCCTACCACAGAATCTTTTACAGGTGAATCAAAATTATGTTTTTGCATTGAGTGAAATATTATGTGAAAACATTTATTTTTTTTATTTTTTTATTGTATATATTCTATATTTACAATTCATTTCCCTTTTTCTGGTTCCCCACCCCCAAAGGTCCCACATGTCCTTTTCCCTCCCCCTGCTCCCGCATCCACCCCCTCCCACTTTACTGTTCTTGTACTCTCCCACAATGATGTTTTGGTCCATTCTAGCACCAGTGTCCACTCCTTTCTTCTTGTGAGACATCACTTGATATGTGATTTGTGTCTTTGGTGTTCCAAGCTTCTAGGCTAATATCCACTTATCAGTGACTGTATACCATGGGTATTCTTTTGAGACTGGGTCACCTCACTTAGTATGACATTCTCCAGCTCCATCCATTTCTCTAAGAATTTCATGAATTCATTGTTTCTAATGGCTGTATAGTACTCCATTGTGTATATATACCACATTTTTTGTATCCATTCCTCTGTTGAGGGACATCTGGGTTCTTTCCAGCTTCTGGCTATTATATATAAAGCTGCTATGAACATAGTGGAGCATGTATCCTTATTGCATGCTGGTGAATCTTCTGGGTATATTCCCAGGAGTGGTATGGCTGGGTCTTCCGGAAGTATCACGCCCAGTTTTCTGAGGAACCGCCATACTGAAAACATTTATATTTGGGGCCACAGTTGTCAGAGTCTGGGGAAACAAGTCAATCAGAAAATGCTTAAAAGTTATTGCCATAGAATTCAGAAAGCACTTAGTACCAGTGAAGATCATAGACTTTCAAAGGACTGAAAGTCAGAAATGAAAAAGTTTATAGTAGTTTACCAAAATGAAGTTACTTGGCTTTCTCTGAATTGTGTGTAACTTTGCTTTGGAAAAGAAAATTTAGGCAAAATTAGGCAATTTCATGAAAACCCAAGAGATCTTAAATGAGCATGAAGCATAATTTGAACTATAGGAAGCTGTCTATGCTCTAGAGGGAAAATAAACAATTATGAAAAAATAACTTTTAATAAAGCGAACTAGCTCATACCATCTCAGTTTACCCAAAGACCTCTTCACTTCATATCTCTAAGAAAAAAACATGTATGACCTGAGTGTTGGGGCTATGGTACCATTAGAAGAGCCATGAGACTGTGTCTGCCATTACTGCAGATGATACTGTCTTTGATCTTTAAGCAAAGATTTGAGCATAACCCAGATGTTTTGCCAAATGCTTAACATTTTCAAGCGTTTTCACTCATACTTCTAAAATTCTAAAACTTATACCTTGATGCCATCAGACAAGTTCTTTAAATTTAGTATTTTTCCATCACATATAGATTTCATAAAAGTTAATTTTGGGGGCTGAATTCCATTGCCAGGCTATTTCTTCATCATGAATTGTCAAATAAATCTATTAAATATCATGTTTAATGTCTCTTACTCAAACACTTAAACGAGTATCACATATTCATATCATGTTTCTATTTCACAGAATTGTGGGCTTCTTGGACAACTGGCCATTGTTGGAAGAGTGGTTTACAGAGCCAAGAAACATTTTGACAAAAGTCAATGCTGAAATAGATGAAGGGCTCTTATGCCAAAAAGTAAAAGAAATTTTTGCTACTGAAGCAGTAAATAAAAAATTCAAAGGTAATTATATGTATATATGTTTGCAAACATATTAAGTCATTAAGAATAACCATTGTATCTTGATAATATTCCTCTCTCAACTTCTCACAGATCCAACCCAAACAGTTTCAAAGCAGCCCAACATTTTGTCATCAAGTATTTTTCTTTTTTCTTTTCTTTTTTCTTCTCTTTCTTGCTCTTTCTTTTTTCCTTTCTTTCTTCCCTTTCTTTTTTCTTTTCTTTTTTCTTTCTTTCTTCCTTCCTTCCTTCCTTTCTTTCTTTCTCTTTCTTTCTTTCTTTCTTTCTTTCTTTCTTTCTTTCTTTCTTTTTCTCTTCTTTTCTTTCTTTTTTTTTTTTGGTGTTTAAAAGCAATGTTTCTCTGTGTAGGCCTGGCAGTTTTGGAACTCACTCTGCAGATCAGGCTAACTTTGAACTCAGAGATCCACCTGCCTTTGCCTCCCACATGTTGAGATTAAAAGCATGAGCCGCCACCATCTGACACATTGTTATTTTAACTCACTAAATCCACTTAATGGCTGTCTATATATTCTAAGGCGTGTGGCCATCTATCTGAGTGTGGTAGACTAACAGTAGTTAGCATTTGAGCATTTACACCTGGCATCCCATATCACATATCACATTGCTTGAGCCTTTTAATTTATTTATTTTCATTTCTTGTGATACCAGGAAGTTGTGAAGTCACTGTGTAGGGCAGAGTGGCTTTCAACTTCCTGTGATCCTCCTGACTCAGCCTCCTAAGAACTGAGATTACAGGAATTCGCTGCCACATGTGACTGCTCTCCTTTCTTGATGCACTTCTAACTTTGATGTTCTAGATCATTTTAATTAATCTTTTGTTTTTCATTTCTTATACTTTCTTTGACATTTGGACCTAGTCCCAAGTCTTTTTATATAATAATAATAATAATAATAATAATAATAATAATACATACATACATACATAAATGCACACGCATCATCACCATTATCATCACCCTTATCTCACACCATTATAACCATAACTATGATGCAAAAGAATAAAGAAGAACCCAAAACGTGAATGAGTGTCAGGAATAGTAAATATATTTGCTGTGATTTCACACCAAATAGAGTATGTAGCAGTAACTTTATTAATAAGTATAATTTCATAATAATTTTGACATTTTGTAGTTGAAATGAAATAGTAGGTACCCAGAGTCCCTAATGGTTTGTTTTTATCATCCTCCTGAAGCTGAAAAGAAACTGGAAGAAAAGGAAACTGAGAAAAAGGCAGTAGCTTCCCTGGCTGAGCCTCCTGCTACGACCCCTCCCCTTTCTTCTGAAGCAGAAAAAGATAAAGAGCTTCAACAGGCAAAACAATCCGGGAAGGCAAAGACACCATCAGGTGACTGACAGAGTGATCTGTAGTCCTGTTTGCCAGTTTCTTGTTTTCACATAGAAAAGAATGATAAGTTAGAATGGCGGGCTACTTGTCTAGTGGTGTTATAGATTCTACCAGGGTCTCTCACAGGCAGAGAATATGCTCTACCACTGAGCGACATGAGATATGGAGTCACCCCAGTCAGGACAGCTGCTTAGAAGTGTTTTAAGGCATAAGGAGGGCACAGCTGCTTAATATTAATTAGACACTTGAATTTGTGTATAGCCAGAAACATTCAGCTAGACGGTCATAGAATAGATACAGATGAGGCCAGTGATGTACCTTAGGGGGTAAAGGTGCTTAGTCTCAGCCTAAGTTGTATCCTCAAGACTCATGAAGTGAAACAAAAAGAACCACATCTCAAAAGTTACTCTCTAACTCCACGTGCTTAACAGGGCATATGTGTGCACAAGCACATAGGTGTACACACACACACACACACACACACACACACACACCTCAGTAAACTTAGACGTTTATTTAAAAAAAAAAAACCAGTCTTGTAGAAAATACATTTTAGATTGAATTTGTTCTAGATTCTTAGCCACTGGGGACTGTGAATTTAATATTTAGCGACAGAAAAAGATCATGATGAAATGTATATATTTAAGCCTTGTGCTAGTGATATTTGTAAGGCAACAATATCAATTTGACCAGAGGCATAGCTTCTTCACAAGTGGGTAGCTGTTAGCTGTTATTCTCAGTGCCTATCCTTGGTATATCATAACTGTCTCCAACAATAGTTTCACTGCATGGAGACGTGACATAAACCTGTACTTCTTCACGAAATTAAATTTAATCGTAGTAGGCAAAAATTTCAAGACAAAGCACAGAACTTTGTTTCATAAGATTGAAGTCCCTTATGTGATATTGATAATATATTAAAGTCCACTGTGTTTCTGCTTCAACAAACCTGGGTTTAACTAAAGGCAGGATATGTAAATATTAAAAAATGCTTTTAGCATAAGACAGTGAAATGCAAAAACCATATGATATATAATGCAGTTTCCTATAAGCTCACTAGGAATTAGAATATATAATCTTGAATTAGAAAAAGTAAAATCATTAAAATGTGATTTATACTTGGAAGGCAATTTTCACATTCTGGAGAATTACCCACCATGGTCTTTTGAGCTTGCTTATATAATCAGAATATCAGTGTAATTGTGCCTTTCCCAATACTAACATCTATCCTTTCTTATTCTGACAGAATTTAAATATTTAAGTTCTTAGAGTATTTATTTTCTATTTTAAAGCTGTAACCTTGAATAGTGTGCACTGGGGGAATAATAAATCTGCTTTGGCTTCACTGACTGACTGTATCTGTCTCTTTCTTTTCCAACAAGGGCAGAGCTAGTCCCTGATCTTACAAGCATATACTATGGTTCACTACCACTTACCTAGTTACATCCAAGAACATAATAATACTGGTGGAAAATCTTATTGCTCATAGGTATCAAAAGGCAGGAGGGTAGAGAGAGACCCGCCCATCAGCTCAGATAAAAAAAAGTTTGCTCAAGCAAATTAGAGCTCTTTCTTTTCTTTTTCTTTCTTTTTTTTTGGATTTTGGTTTTTTATTTTTTTTATTTTCTATATTCTTTGTTTACATTCCAAAGGCTTTCCCCTTTCCCAGTTCCCCCCTCACCATATGTCCCATAAGTCCTCTTCCCTCCACCCATTCCCCAATCATCCATGCCCATTTTTCTGTTCTGATACTCGCCTAAAAAACTGGATCCAGTCTTTTCAGAACCAGAGTCCCCTCCTTCCTTCTTCTTGGGAATCTTTTGACTTGCTAATTGTGCCTTGAGTATTCAGAGCTTCTGGGCTCATTGATATCCACTTGTCAGTCATTGCATTTCATGTGTATTCTTTTGTGATTGGGTTAACTCACTTAGGATGATATTTTCCAGATCCAACCATTTGCCTACAAATTTCATGAATTCATTATATTTAATTGCTGAGTAGTATTCCGTTGTATAAATATACCACATTTTCTGTATCCATTCCTCCAATGGGGTACAGAGCTAAACAAAGAATTTTCACCAGAAGAAATTCAGATGGCTGAAAAGCACCTTAAGAGATGTTCAACATCATTAGTCATCAGGGAAATGCAAATCAAAACAACCCTGAGATTCCACCTCACACCAGTCAGAATGGCTAAGATTAAAAATTCTTTACTATTTCAAAGAGAAAATTATCATGAAAAAAATACTCATTCTTTTAAACAAGAATCAAAACTCTAGCTTGAAAATTGGTTAGAGGAGGTACAGTGCACTTAATCTTAGCAGATTTGTTTCAAGTACAATTCTAGAATACAGGTCTCCATTTTATATAAGTTTCAAACATCTTTAGGATTGAACTAAAAACCTTCACATTTGTCTTCAGTTGAAAGGTCTATTTAATTTTGAACTAAAGTTCTCAGTATAAAATAATAATAATAATAATAATAATAATAATAATAATAATATCATGCTACTATTTAAGTTTATTTTTTTTACTTTATTTGTTTATAGGATAAGCATGGTACTGCAAACCACTTCGGGTTGCAATTCACAACTCTCTCTCTCTCTCTCTCTCTCACACACACACACACACACACACACACACACACACACATACACTCACTGAAACACAATTCGTTTTCAAAATATATTTTGGAGCTAATCTTTTTTTGAGCTTCTTTTATTTATTAGATATATCCTTTATTTACATTTCAAATGTTGTCCTGGTTCCCCCACCCTGGAAAACCCCCTAACCCATCCCCCTCCCCCTGCTCACCAGTCCTCCCACTCCTCTTTCCCTGTCCTGACATTCTATTACTTTCAACAGAAATAGTTTTCCACAAAACTTTATAAATCCAGTGTCTTATTTTGTTTGTTTCTGATATCTTGTTTTAAACGGCAAAATTCCTTACATATCTTGCTACACAGAATATTTTTTATCATAAAGTTTTTTAATGATTAAACTTTTTCTGTAAAACAATTAATTGATTCCAACATACAGAACTTTATGAAATTCATTGTCAAATATGTGTATGTCTAAAAGTCCATTTAAGTAAAAATGTTGTGAGGATGATCTTCTGTGTCATTTACTTGTTTTTCTCTAAGGAACCTTGGCAGTCAGAAGAGAAATATTCAAATATAAGTAACACGCATTCATATAATTTTTGACTATAAGCACACACGCAGATTGGAGAAGATTAGATAATAATTTAAACTGCCATACTTGTTCATTGAAAAAAGTACATATCCTAAGATCAAGAGAAGTAAATAACAGAATTTGGCAACTAATACATTATGTAGTAGTGAGGTTTTTTCCTTCAAGGACCTATTTCCTATCACTATTTAGTATTAGACTATAGATTGTCCATTTTCTAGTTTCCCTCTTTTTGCATTTTACTTTTAACTAGGTTCTAGGAAACGTAAGATAAATATGCCCAAATTATCCTTTGTATTGTGAACAAGAGTCAGTGTAATTGGAAATACAGGAGTCAATAGGCAATACAGTGCATAGCCAAAAAAAGAAAAAAAAAAACCTAAGAAAGTACCATATCATATCAGAACAATGTTATGTAGATCTTTCTCAAGGTGCTTCATTTTTATTAGTGATCCGATCATATAATTATTTTCATCGTTACTGTTGTTTATTACCATGTGTACTCATGATATATGAGGCAGGGAAATTGGAGTAAGTTCTCCGTGCTCCCCCAACCTCTATGTAGATCCTCAGTGTTGAATTTGGATTATGAGGCTGCATCACATAGGGGCAAGCACATTTACATGCTTAGTAATCTTGCTGAGTCATCTTTCATTGGGAGGCCCTGTCCTATTAAATGAAGCTCATTTTGTCACAATAACTTTAAATAAATTGTGTTACTTCAAATGGATTAGCGATTTACCTTTAAAAGCCCTATCATCCCATTAAAGATTGTGAACAAATCCATTACTAAATTTCACTACTGAAGTAATATTAAATTTCGTTTCATGAAGAAACGAAATGTTCTTAATGAACTATCACTCATTAAGAGTAAATGGAGCATCTGTCTTCAGATTGACTTCCACTCACAGAATAAAAGGTGATTCATTTGATGCAGCTCACAAATATGTTTGATTGGGTAGAGATTGTACAACCTAGCCTATTGAAATAAGTCATCAGTGATATTATTATGTTGAATTTTGTTTAGACACCACCCAGCACGGTAAGCAAGAATCTCAACCTGAAGGAAAAGGAAAGAAAGGTGAGACTGTATTCAAAGGAAAGGTACAACAGATATATGTGCTCTTGTATTTTATAACCAGCTCAGTGAGTCACATCGAGGAAGGATGGCAAGTAGTGCCCACTGTTACTACTTTGGGGGGCATTTGTAAATCACTAGTTTATTCTAAAGTAAACAGTGTCAGACTCCAAGGCATTGGAGAAAAAAAAGTGATGCTTGCAAGGGATTATCAGTGATTGCCTAAGAGACAGAGTATCTATGATCATGGATATTATAGGTATTAATATGATTATTATCTATTAATTAATATAATTATAAGTTAAGCTTTGCTCCCATAAAGCCTCTGCTGTACCTTCTTTGGCCTCTCATTAAATCATATTCACTAGCAAGCACATGGGCATAATGTCCCCATCTTTCCTTACAACACAACACAGAAGCAGAACTAAAACTTGACATTGTACCAATAATAACCAGCATTTTCTGAAATGGAAGTGTGTAATTTTCTCACTCAATAGCTCACATACGTGATCCTAAGTGAGAAATTTCACATGATATCAAGGGGCATGCAAAGTTGCCGCTACTGCATGAGTGGTGATATAATGAGTGAGTCTTCCCTTTCATTATCTTATCTTGGGTGTCAGTTCAGAGCTATAGCTGCACCTGAGTCTCAGCTTGTGCAAAGGCTGCAACTACCACAACTGCCTTCTTATTCATCTGCTTTTGACCTTATGTTTTGAGGTGCATTATTATCTGACTCAACTTTTACTTATATTTGTCTATTTTATTTTATCCATTTATTTGAAATAGGGTAAATATTATTTTTGAAGTACCTAATGGAAAACATGCAGGCTCTAAAGCATGTTAGTTAGATTCATGTTGTTGCTGTAACAAAAACAAAAAGTAATTAAAGATTGAAATGCAATGAATACATACATGTACTTGACTTGTTTCCAGATAGGTCCCAGAGTTACCATCTTGTGGTGTTTACTTTTACTTAAATAACCATCATAAATTGCCAACTCAGTCATAAAGTGGGTAGTGATAGTCACAAAATATTCTAAGTGTTATGAACATCTTGATATATAGATATAGATAGATATAGATATAGATATAGATATAGATATAGATATAGATATAGATAGGTATAGGTATAGGTATAGTATAGTATAGTATAGGTATAGGTATAGGTATAGGTATAGGTATAGGTATAGATATAGATATAGATATAGATATAGATATAGATATAGATAGATATAGATATAGATATATCTTAATGCTACACACACACAGTATTTAACAATCATGATTATTTGGGTGTATGTGTAAATATATTTCTTAATATTTGAAATTAATACCATTGACAATGAAACAATTTTATCTCAAAGGTCATTCTATTACAGTAATATTAAATCATCTCTTAAATGTTCTGATACACATACTCACACTATATATATGCAATATATATATATATATATATATATATATATATATATGAGTATTTAAGCTAAGGTGAACATCATTTTATAGAGCATTACTGTCAAAGGCAATCTTGCCATGGTTATGTGACACTGTAGACTTATGTATATAGATGTAGTTAGTGAATCGATACTGAGATACCATTTTAATTGAAATTCTAACTGCTGTAATTTATACTCAGCTCTTGATTGTTTACCACCAGAGAAATTTTCCATTTCATATTATATACCTCTTGCATCTTAATTGTTCCTAAACTAAATTCAAATGAAAGATTATTTTATGTGCACCAGAAAGACATATTAAGTAAGTACACATGAGAGACGTGATATGAAATCATAAATTAGATGTAATAGAATGGAGACTCTGAGAGCACCTTAATTAGAAACGCAGGCACTAAAATAAGCCAGAAGCAACCATGCAAGATTAACAGCTGATATATATGCTCAGTTTAATTAACCTAAAGGATTTTCTGGGTCTTTTTTTTTAGCTTTTAGTTTTCTAGTTTATGGGGTTAAATTATATCTTACAAGGTGCAGTTTAGGGGCTGGTTGAGATTGCATTTCCTTCTGGGGACCTGGTGCCAATCCCAGCACCACCACAGAGACTCACAACCAACCATAACTCTGGTTTCGGGAAATCTTCTGTCCTCTACAGGAATATAGTACACTACACACATGCAGACAAATTAACCATATACATGAAATTACTTAAACAAACAAGCAAATAAATAGTGAACTCTTTTTAAACATGAACTTTAAATCAGATTTAGAAGTCATTTTATTTGCAATAGCGTAGACATGCTATTATTTGGGTATTTATAACAGTATTTCTTTCATATAGAAAGCTACACTATTTTACTTCTTAACATTTGAAATTAGTATCCTTGACACTGGACACAATTTTTGGTTTTTCTCTCAGGCCATTATATTACAGTTATATTTAAAGTCTCTCTTACAAGTTGCGATACCACTTCTTTTCTTCTTTCTTCAAATTTAGTATTTGTTGCTGGCAGCATCATTGACCCATTCACCAGGTATTAGAAAAATTATTTTGAGTTTCTTTTGAAATCTTAAATATTCAAGCTTACATTGATCTTAAAATACTTACTTTTAAACAGTATTTTTATATTTCACACATATACATAATATTCTTACCTGCTTCTCAATCTCCCAATTTCATAACCTCTCTCATTTTTAAACATAAGTGCTATCATACTTATATTCACCTTTTAATTTAAATTTTGACTTTTATAAAAATTTCATATATACTGTATGGACATCATTTCCACCCTTCCCTCCTTCTTCACTAGAACTCTTCCTGTATACATTCATTAACTTTTCTGCTTTAAGTATTACTGATGCATATCTATTCTCACCTTTGATAGTTTTATTTTTTCTATTTCTTTGTTATAAATATATACATAAGACCTCTTAAGTCCATTTACCATTCCTCTTATGTATACGTTTTAGGGCTGGCCACTTGGAACTGGATGAGCAGTTAGGAGACTCAGCCCTTGAGAAATTGATTATCCCTCTCAGAGTAGTCATTCCTTGTCTATAGCTCATCATCTGTGTGGAACCTTGTGGGATTTCTTGATCCACATTAACATGTCACCCAATGTCACCATTGTTCAGGTCTAGTTCAGGCTACCATAGTGCTGAGATTTCATGGGCACCGCTTCCCAGACCTGTGTATAAGGCAGTCTCACAGCTTGTGTCTCAGTTTTCTAAGTCTTGTCTTACAGTCTTTCTACCCCCTCTTCTGTGTTGTCCCCTGACTCTTGGGTATAGGGATTTCACTGTAGAGGCAGACTTGATAACAGAGGGTTTTTATTTTTTATTTTTATTTTTTCATCCTAAGCATAATTGCAATAAAGGTGGGTTTCATTAATGACCTCAGACTATTAGGCTTACCATTTTACAGTTACATCTATCCGACTCCATGATGAACAGTACAAATTCCTAGGGTCCTGAACAGTGGAAACATTCCTTCCTGAGCTTTGCCAAAGTTCCTTCTCCCACACAGAGTTGGCGTGTGTTCAGTCTGACTCTTCACCTGACACTGGGACTCTCTCTTCCGAGTTGTGTTCCTTCAGTCTGCTCTACCTCTAATCTAAAAGGTTCATTATCCAACTTTGGCGGGTGTTCTTTGCAGTCCAGTCAGCCATTGACAATATGTATCTGTTAGCAAAAAGTTGCTTTTGCTGAACACAGCTAGTGTTAAGAAGTATGGAGGAATTCATGTTTAACCAATATTTTGACTTCAACCAGTAAAATTACTAATTAAATTAGGTACTCACAGAGAATATTTTAAAACTAAAAAGTGACACTTTAATAATAATAATAATAATAATAATAATAATATAGTAAAGATCTTGCTTCAAAATATATACATCAGAATCTGTTTGCTTCTTCTCAACAAATTCCAGCTCCCAAGCTCTCCCCCCTTCCTGAGAAATGCTAACTTATTTAGAAAGTGCTCTGACTTTTTTTTCTTTTTTCTTTTTTTCTTTTCTTTTCTTTTCTTTTTTCTTTTTTTTTTCTTTCTTTCTTTCTTTCTTTCTTTTTTTTTTTTTTTTGCAATGAATTTATTGGAGTTCCTTACAGAAGTATGGGTGAGGGATTCCTTACAAGAATAAAAATAACTCAAATACAAATGTATCATCTAAACCTAACCCAGCGTGAGTGACAGCTTACAAATGATAGGAACATGAAGTCACTGCACAGCCTGCAGCCCGTTCAGCAGGTGGAGATTGTACTTTCTAATGACTCAGACGGTCTGAGTCTCTTCCAGGCAGCTCAGTAGGCTTCTGCTCCCTCCAGGCTGTTGGGCTGGTCCTTGTTTCTTCCAGGTAGTTGGACTTGTCCCAGAGTCTGCCTTGCAGCTGGGTCATCTGAGAGTAACTCCTCAATCCCTATTGGTTGCTCTTGAGGTCTAGTGAGTCTGATCAGTTTCAGAGATTTCCTGAAGCTATTTTGAGTTGTTTACTTTCTATCTTAAGGAGCATTCCTGAAATTGAAATGTTTCAATATGAGATATAACTGCTACACATAAGGGTCTAGAAAGAAGTCTTCAGGTCCTTAAGACAATTGTGGAACTCTGATCTTAACTTTTATATCTCATTCCCTGGCCCTGTGCTAACAGATTCTTTTCTACCATCTGTGGCTTACAACATGAAGTGCTACGGCCAGCCAGAAACTACAGAGTGATTCTTTTTTATATATACTATATATGTTTTTTAAAAAGATTATCCATAGTGTGTAATATGATTTCCTTTTTTCTACCTCACCCTTCTTTTCTAAACAGACAGGATCTCACTATGTAGCTCTGAAGGCCTAGAATTTGCTATGTAGACCAGGCTAGCTTTTTTTTTCTACATTCTTTGTTTACATTCCAAATGATTTTCCCTTTCCAGTCCCCCCTCCCTCTAAGTCCCATAAGCCCTCTTCCCTCCACCCATTCCTGATCAACCCCTCTGTCCTGGTAATCCCCTACAATGCTGCATCAAGCCTTTCCAGGACCAGGGCCCTCTCCTTCCTTCTTCTTGGGAATGATTTGACATGCGAGTTGTGTTTTGGGTATTCAAAGCTTCTGGGCTAATATCCACTTATCAGTGACTGCATTCCATGTGTGTTCTTTTGTGATTGGGTTACCTCACTTAGGATGATATTTTCCAGTTCCAACCATTTGCCTAAGAATTTCATGAATTCATTGTTTTTAATTGCTGAGTAGTATTCCATTTTGTAAATATACCACATTTTCTGTATCCATTCCTCCATTGAGGGACATCTGGGTTCTTTCCAGCTTTCTGGTTATTATAAATAAGGCTACTATCCTTATTGTATGCTGAGAAATCTTCTGGGTATATGCCCAGGAGTGGTATAACAGGGTCCTCCGGAAGTGTCATGCCCAGTTTTCTGAGGAACCGCCAGACTGATTTCCAGAGAGGAACACTCCTCCACTGCTGGTGGGATGGCAAGATGGTACAACCACTTTGTAAATACAGAGTGATTCTTAAAGGTTCTGTTTTGGTCAATGCTGTTAGCTCATTTCCTACAATTACTTATTTGCATTCTGCTTTTAAATTTTGCTTTAAATGTCTGACTTTTAATTGCTCAGCTCTTTACTAAATCACCACTATTTGTTTTTTCTGTTATTTATTGTTAATTTATTCATTTAGTTGTTTATTGTTTTTTCAAGCATATTACTGTCATTTCACTTTTACCCAAACGTGTCTTTACTATTAACATTGATCTGCTACTCTGCCTGAAAATTGAAGTTTTCTCTATGACTCATTTTAATTTGTAATTATCTTGGCTTAATTGGTACATTTTTAGGTCTGAACACTTGGGACTGGATAGCCAGTTAGGAGGTTATCAAGTTATCATTATTAAACAAAAATTTCCTAAAACCAATGTGCAGAATGTACAAAATGTGAGTTTTTCTTCAAACCCTTTGCCCATAAAGAATGGTTACATCAAGGGCTCAGTGACCTCAGTATAGACCCTGAAGGCTTCAAATGACTGTCTTCATTAGCCTTAAGCAGTTAATAAAGATTTTGTTTCAAAGGAATCCTTTCACTACTTAAGTTATAGACATACTTTTTTCCCATTAAATCCTCCTTCTCTAGGCATTTTTCATTGCTAAGTATTATATACATTTAATATGGTCTCAAAGCATGGTGATCCACAAACTATTCCATCTCTCCATTTTCACTAAATGAAGAAAATATTTTTAAAAGAAGGGGAGAAATCTTATTTGAGTCCTCAATCTATCATTACACTTTTTCATTTTGGAACTTTTGCTTAGAAAACCCATTCTTAAAATGGTCACAGATCAGAATGGACAGTGAAGAATCACACAGGAAAAAATGGATATCTACTTATGAACTGTTTTTTCTAGTCTGGGTGGTGTATGAATGACTAATGGATATTGCTTTAATTATATATGGAGAAATCACCTGAACTACCCAAAAGTCATAGTTGATAATACCTTCTCTACTTAAAAAAATCATGCATTTTAACTACCATACAATTAAAGGTATCTAAAGAGCATCACTAAATTTAGAATAATATATTTGTGGGAAAGAAAGTACACCTTTAGTTAAGTCATCTTCAAACTGCATGCACAATTTTCACCAATTAATCTGAAGGATGGTGTAATTTAGCCTGAGTGATCTTTTAAAGAAAAAAAATAATTGATCCTTTCACAGTATGGCTGTCCTCATAATATATGGAAACCATTCAATAGGTCTGGGTGGCCCTCTTCATTGGGAAAGAAGAAATATATTTCCTATTCAGATTCTAAATTAGGACATAGAGAACATGCCCCTCCTCCACACCCTCTTACCTTCTTACCATGTCCTCCATCCCCTTATTTGCAGATTTTTGCTTCCATTTCTACCTTCCTTGATGTCTTCTTTCCTCCCTTCTTGATTTTCTAGGCGTAAATTTAACATCATACCAGAGCAAGAAATAACTTTGTTTTAGAAATCATTTTCAACCTGTTGGGAATATGAGAAGGTTCCCAAGCTTCCATTGCCTCTTTTCTCATGTGTCACATCTGTAACTTATCTCCTCTGGTTAACCTTTAGAGATGAACCTTCTCTAACTTCCGCTCTTGACCCCAAGAGGCACAAACAAGACCCATTTATGTTCTAGACATCCTCTTTCTCGTGCGGCATAAGGAATTTAATTTGCCAGTTTCTACAATAGGAAATTAAACACACTTTCTGGTAAATCCGAAATTTTATAAGAGCCACACATGATTAGAGAGGCAAGCCACAACTAAAGAACCAAAACTGTAACAGTAGTCAGACAGATGCGAGTTGTGTTATTCTTTTAAATTACAAAACAACTCAAGTTATAGCAGCAGCAGCAGCAGTAGTAGTAGTCATAGTAGTATTGGTTAATGCAAGGGCTACAGCAAAAGAGGCACCTTTTTCTTTATCTGTGAGTTAGTAAAACTGCCTGAAGAAGGCGAAAGATAGGTGTCCTGAATCCCAAAACAATCATGGACATTGTCATCCTCAGAAAACTATCAGTCTTGTACAAGTATGATTTAATATGCATGTTTAAGTTTCTCCTAAAGGAAAAGCACAAGGAGGCAAAAACCCAGCAAAGAAATCACCCGGTGACTCAGCAGATGTTTCACCCGTACCCACAGCACCACCACCAACGAAACCAGGATCAGAAGAATGGGTCTATGTGAATGAGCCTATACCTGAGGTATGCCACCCTAGAATCAAACTAATAGACTCATTTATCCTGTGTATCAAGTGTTACCACATTTGAAACATCTAAAATTCTTTCTAGAGCCAGGATTGCATAAATATTTATCAAAAGGCTGATGGAAGCCTGGAGTGGCCGCTGGCTGGTAGAGGGCAGGTCAGGGATTCAGTCCACAATATTGAAGTGAGGGAAACTGAAAAAAAAAAATCTAGAGACTTCTCAGTGAACCACATTTCAATTTTCCCCTTGGATTTGAATTTCGGAGTCATACTTCAAAACTGCTCTTGAGTACTGAAATCAGGGGAGCAAAATAGCTCCCGTGGGTACCAGTTTTGACTTCTGTTAGATGCATACCCAGCAAATTTCGAGTCAGTCATCATGACTAATGCCTTATCATAATACTTCCAGACAAAATTTAACCTCTGGCTTTTTTAGAACTGGAAAAATGTATAAAGCGAACTAAACCATAAGACAGCTACATGACCCAAGAGCTTGTGATAAGTATGCTAGACAAGGAGGTACACAAGAGGCCATTCCCCTATGACAAAGGTAAAACAGTTGCTCCCTGGGCCTGGGGCTTCAAAATATCCATCAATCATCTTGTGGAAATCAGACAGTTTTTTTAAAATACACAGATAATGGGATGTTTACAAGAATTAGTTCTATCTTTTTATTTCAGTTATAAATTCATTAAGGTCTATCTGTGCCAAACCTTTGAGAGCCAAGCCTTCACTGCAGGAGTTGTGCTGCAGCTGTTATTAGACTCTGCGATGGCCTCTCAGGGCTACTTGCCCTCTGGAGACCTGCATGCATGGGGTGCCATCCTACACATTGCCCAGCATCAGTCACTGCCCCTGACCATAGTTTCACTCCTTATGTGTCCTCCATTCCTCTCAAGCCAGAGCCATTGAGTGTGGATGACACTTTTAAGTTCGACTGCCCTTTTGGAATGGAGCCCGATTCCTCCAATCACATTTGTATATGTTCTTTTTTTTTTTTTTCATTTTAAAAGCAGAAAATCACTTAGACCTCTTCCCCCACCCCTGCCCTGCCCCCAGCTTAGAAGCTTTGCTGGGAGGATATGCCCTGAGGGTACCCTTTCCATGATCCCAGTGAGGATCAGGCCTTGCCCTGATCTCAAGCACAAACTTTGGCGGTGATCGTCTTTTTCTCTCCAAACTGTACATTTTGTATTTCTTTTTTGGCTTGCTTGCCTCCTCTCACTGTACATCTGTATAAGAGTGATTCCTAACGTCCATGCAGCAAAGTGAGTTCTAGGCTGTCTTGAAATCTCCTCCAGCAAAGAATTTAGTCCAGAGTTTTTTCATTGGACCTCAGGTAAATTCTTAGGACAAGGACAGAAAGCATCACCTTTGCCAAAACAACACAAGAATGACCTCCAATCCAGATACCAATGTGTTCCATTTAGTAACCTCTTGATCTAGGCTCAATAACCCACATGGCTCTCATGACTACTGTGGTCCAAGATCTTACTGTGTTCGTGTTTACAATATCTCTACAAGTTAGCAGAAACCATTGAAAGTTCTTCAGCAAGTTTCTTCTTGCACTCTGTTTTCAAAACACAATTCAAAGAGAGAAAATGGAAGAAAAAAATCTACTTTCCAGCTCTGTGATCATTTTAAACAGATGGGCTACAATTATGATACTTAAGTACAAATCTCAGATACGTAACCAAGCAGCTCTGTGTCCTGATATGTCATTTGATCATTTTTTCCTTTATCTCATCTTCACATGGTGATTGTGGGGCTATATTGTTTGGTAAATATTTGTCAGGAGATCTCTGTACTTCAGTACACAAGAGCTACCAAGAAAGTAAGAAATACATACATGTATATGTATATGTGTATGTGTATGTGTATGTATATGTATATGATGTATACACTTATACATGCACATACATGTTTATCTTGCCTCAGAGTCATCATTATCTTAAATTCCATCTCTGTTCTAGAATGTTTGTTACACTCTGCAGTTAGTACTACCTCTAAATAGGCAGGCACAAACCTAACCACAGGGCCCTTGCACCTGCTCCTCTTTCTACTCACCATAGCCTTTGTCCAAATTTCCCCTTCTCTCATTGACAATCCTTCCCAAGCTGTGAAAACAAAGGACTTCCAGAACGAATCAAAATAAAACATCCCCTCTGTCAATCGCTGCATAGCATTTAGCACCTTAATGTACACATAAGCTTTTTAGGATGCTTTTGCTTTTTCCTACTCGTTTACTAACTTGCTTAATTATTTACAGCCTAATAACTATTTCCCCACCAGGATGTAAGCTCCAAGGCCAGGGACTTTGATTATTCACTGTAAAATGCCTTTTCCCTAAAGTCCTGGTATGGAGAGTGACCATCCCCGTGGTGGTTCACTTAGGTGAACACTTAGGGATACATGGTAAGGCAGGTAGGTAACGATAGAACAGTTCTCATTGCAGTGTGGCCATCTTCACCAGCAATACTGGGTCCTAGGATGCTTATGAAATGGTCACAGGGAAGACAGTAGGAACATGGTCTTTTGTTCTTCTCTATGAGCCACCTGGAAGGCCAAGATGTGGAAAATACATGAAAGCCATTTATTTATTCCTACTTACAATGGAAAGAATTTGTCCAGTGACATAGTTTGTGAGACAGCACAGGGATCTGTGTGAAATGTTATGTTCAATATATCCATGAGATTAGTAGAGTTATTAAAAAGTCTCTAGTATTTAGAAGTTCATCATTGAGGAATAAATTAACTCAGATGATTTATAAATGCTTCATGTGTGACTCCTTGGTACATAAGTGTATAGTCAAAAAAGGGAATGATTATATAGAAAATTTATATTCAATATAATGTATACTTTCAATTTTATTTCATTGGCATTTATTTCATATTTGATTGCTTGTTTGCATAATTGAAAGTAATGTAAGTTAAACTTTCTAAGTCACACACTATATCTACAATAAGTAAAGACTGTCTTGGAAAATAAGTGAGGAACCCATGGAGTTCTCCAAATATGGTCATTTTCCAGTTAAGGCAAAATGTAGTAAATCAATTCATTCATTCAAGAGTCTTTGAGGACTTACTAAGTCCCAAACCTCATGTGATTACAGGGAAAAACTGACCAAGTTTTCTTGATCAAAGTACTGATTAAAACAACTATAGCCCCTGACTAAACAGGGCTGATATTCTAGAATAAAGTACAGACAAACAGAATTAATGTTACCCATACTTTAACAACTGGAGTACGGGATGCTAAGACAAAACTTCATAAGAGCTGAGGGTCACCTCGAAAACTGGTTGGGCCAGGGAAGGATTTCTGGAAGAATAATGTCTGTCCTGAAACGTATTGATTATTTGGAACAGGAATTATCTTCTAGAGACAGATGAGGACTAAGACATCTTAGAAGCTGTGCTCCAGGTAGTGGCAGTTGGGGCATGATCTTGATAACTTGTGTTCTTTTGACTCAGCTGCCCACAAGCATTTTCATTTTCCAACTGTGATCTCTGCAATTTACTGTTTAACAGGAACTACCTTCGTTTTTAGTACCTTACTGGGAACTGATAGAGAAATCCTACATAAACCACATCAAAACAGTACTTCGACATCTCAGAGAAAGCCAACACAACATGCTTTCTTATTTATATGAGACTAGGTAAGTAAAATCCCCAAAGGTAGAATTTGGTCATGTGTAGGTAGGCCAGAGATCCATCTTCTTCTCTCCTCTACATACAGGACAAGTTTCCAGGAGTTTCTAAGGCGTCCAGATCACAAGCAAGATTTCGTATCTCAGTGGCAGGTTGATTTCAACTCCGTTCCTGAAGACCTGTGGGAAGATGAGGAAACAAAGGCTGAACTACACCAGAGAGTAAATGTAAGGACTGCTGTGATCTTCTGGGACAGGGTCACCATGGTTTCATCTCTCCATCTGTACCCTTCATCTCCTTTCTGAATGGAAGCATAGATTAGAAATACAATGATTTGAACTGTGGTTCAACTATTGGTAACTTTGAAAATTAGTAACTTCACTGGCTGTCTGCGTTTTGGGTTCAAAATCCATGTATGGCACACTTGTTAGAAGAAGGGCTGACACCAACCATGCAGGAGAATTCTTTGCATCTGCCTTGTGGACTCTCTTTATGTCAGTTGGTCTTCCTAGCTGTGGAATTGCATACCCCTCCTGAATCTACTTACATAGTCTAATAGCAATAAGAAAGAAAACTAAGACACCCTATACTTGTCTCTGTTGACCAGATCTTTTGATGTCCAGTGTCATAGTCTCCATATTTTCCTATCTCCATCAAACACATGCTTAGAAGTTGGAAGGCAGGTAGGTTTTTACAAGTTCATGAATCAAGTTTTAGGGAAGGGCTTCAGGTGCACAAGAAGCCCTATCAGTTTCACAGGCTTCAGCTCCCCTGTGTAAATTGATACCCCACCCCTTGTACCAGCAGAAGGATACCTTGAAACTATTTCATGTGTTGGTTAATGTTGGTCAAATATTATGATCTTGTTGTATGGCACTATTCCTAGGGAAATGTAAGCAAATGTCTATTCATTCTACATAGAGGATTCACAATAAAAGTGAAATTTCTCTGAGCTAATCTGAGAGCTTGACAGATCTATGGGTAGAGAGACGTGAATTTAGAGAATGGTTTGACACTATGCACATTAAGTATCATAATAGGCTTGGCCTTGTCACTTCTGATTTTCTAGCTATGGTGTTTTGTCCAAATTTGTAGTATCAAGCATGCATTCCTACTTCAGAGTGGGCTTTAATTCTTCTCAAAAAGCAGTTGTTTACCTCATATTTGTTTCACTATTATTATATCCATGTACATTTCTTTCCATACCAAGCATTAATGTAGCTCACATAGTTGACAGCTGGATAAAATTATTGATGACATTTTTTTCTCTAGTAGTCTCCAGTAGTTCCTCCATAGGGTCTTTTAGTCAATGAGGGCTAACTTGGAGGGAGGATGCTTCCTGGTCAATACTTACTTGATTCTCAAGGTCCTATGACCAGGACAGGTGGTATTTTCAGCGATAGGTTTTATTGACAAGTTCTGGAGGGTATCTCAGAGCAGTGGCAATAGCCTGTGTTGTTTACTGGTTTTTGACTATTCTGTCTCCTGGCTACCGGCATGGAAATATTTTGGAGTCATAGACTTTGTGTTCACCTGTTAAACTCTAGTTCTGTGGACATAATAAATGCTTTAATATTTTCTCAACACATGATGGACAAATATATTGCCAAGCCCTCTCCCAGTGTCCATCAAGTGTTGAATAATCAAAAGCCAGTAAATGTAGGATGAATGTGTTATTGTGTTTGTTTGTTTTTTAAGTCTATGATGGCATCAAGAAAAGAGGCAAGATATTGAAGCATTTCTGTAACTATTTTGCTTGTTGTGGATGTGGAAATCCAACTTAGAAGATATTTGAATGGACTGAGAGTCAGAATGCTGGAGTGAACTCCATGCGTACACAGAGGAAGGTTAATCAGTCATAGAGGAGAACAAAGGCATAGAGATCACAAGCCTTGTTGTGCATGGGGAGTCTCAAGGACTGGAGAGCAAAGTGAATATAGGTGAGAGGTTACTGATGAGGTCAGAGAGATTGAAGGGGACCATATGACCTATGGTCTTGGGTCACTTTATAGGAAAGACAGGAAACCGAGATGTATGGTTTTAAATGCTCCTGTAGGGAGAAAAAAGAGCAAGAAGACCAGTTGGGAAACCAGTTGTGGTCTCTTACAAAAACAGCAAGGCAGCCTGGTGGCCTGGATGACCGGGAGGTGCCTAAAGCTTTCACCTAAGAGGTGTTCATCTATTCCTTGTCCTTAAGCATGTCTCAAAATAATGCATCCAAGTAAATCCTACAAGTGCCTTTTGTCTCTTTCCCACTGGTCATAGAACCAGTCTTAGAGTCAGTCTCTCTCCTCTATGTCTCTTTCTTATAAAGGATAGTTGTTAGGAGAGAATGGAGAAATTTTGAAGTCTGGATATATTATGTATTCCTTTTTTAAAAATCCAGATGCATCACATTTTATTGTAGATAAATTAAAACATGAGTAGAAATTAGACTTAAAATGACTAAGTCCATAATCCCTGCCAATACTAGCTATGGTTTTTACCTAGTTATATGCAAATACACTTAACCATTCCAAAGTATTTTCAAAAAATGGTACACAGCACATATACAGCTTTTCAACATTTTTATTCATCAATGCAAAATGTTTTCTTTGTGAATAAAAATTCATCTATAGCAACATTTTTATGACTAAAGGGTATGGCTAATGAACATTATTTTAATAATAATAAAGAAATCTCTATTATTAATCATATTTAACTAACAAATTTTTATGGACCAATTTTAATATATAATTTTGTGCCCATTTAACATAAAATTATATAATAACATTTCAACCATATATATATATACATACATATATGTATATATATATTTGTATATATATTGGCATCATTAATAATGAACATTTTGGGGCTAATTTATAAGATAATAAATAAAAAGTTAAAATAATTGAGTAAAAGATTGTATATATGTCTAAGATCTTTGAGACATATTGAAAACTTATAAATTTTTATTTTCAATTTAACTTAAAATATAACAATAAAGAGTTCAGTTTTACTTGAAACAACAGGTTATAGGAATGCATCCCATATTAATTATGTTTAAATATGTTTAATACTTTAGCAACTTAATGGGTAAAAATTAAACGTTCCTTTAAAATTTGCATTTCTTCCTTTTGCATTTGAAGTTAGCCATTTTTCCCATTTAATGACCATTTATTTTACTTCTTCTGTATCCTAATTTTGATTCCTATGTTCTCTTATGCTGTAATGTACCCCTTTTCTTATTGACTGGCATATGTTCTTTCTATATTATGGCTAAATACCATTCATTCATAATATATTATAAATATAGTAAAAGTTTGATGTTGGCTTATTTGAAATGAGTTTTTTATGCAGTTTTTAATGTTCACATAAGTAATTTAGAAATTTTTATTATATTGTCTTTAATGTCCAAGTTAAAAAGGCTCCAATCTAGGGTTAAATATAACTTCATCATTATTTTTACTATTTTTTCCAACTTCACAATTTACTTTTAAATATTTAAGATATGTAACTATGATAGGGATCTCATTTTAGTGTTTACAGAAAGCTAGGCAGATATTTTAAGACGATCATGAAAGATGCCAGCATCAGATTACATAGATATACGTGCTTGTACTTAGTGAGTTTATTTTCTTTGAACGATTGTTTTTCTGTAGACATGAAAGAATATAAATCAATATAATTTCAAAAAGAATGAGGAAGTTAAATTTGAGAAAAGGAGAACAGAATTAATGAGAATTTAAAAAATACCTTGACTAATTAGCAAATAAGAAAATTAAATATTAAAATTGAAATATCAACCCATATACAAAGACATTGCTGACAGGACAAGCAAAGAGGGAACAAGCCAACACATATTCTTCTGAGTAAGTTTTTGTTATTAGGGATATATGTGGAACTCCTCATCAAATTGCTCCTCCAAGGAAACCAGGAACCAAGTACGATTTCCACTTGAGAAAGGTTCAATATATTCGGACATCTTAAACCTCATTAAAAATACTGTAAGACTTTTAAGCAGTGAATTCTCAGCAGGACTGCACAGTAGAGAATATTGTGAAGTCTAAACAAAACTTGCCTTCCTTTCATGCCTATGAATAATTAAAGTTAGGTTTGGGATAAATCTAATGTACCTCCATTTGTTTGCTTATTTGTTTATTTTGGAGACAGGGTTTCTCTGTGGCTATCCTGGAACTCTGTAGACGAGGCTAGCCTCAAACTCAGTTCCACCTGCGTCTGCCTCCCAATGGCTGGGAATAAAGACCTGTTACCACACCAGCCTTCATGTCCATTTTTTTAAAGTGTTATAGGGAATGTTAGTTGAAAAACCAGCTCTATCCTTTTATATTTTTGTATTTTGTGCCGAGGTGATCTTTGAAAATGAAACTTTAAAACCCCTGTAGCTCAGACACCTCTATCACCTTTCCTTACAACAGATTTGGACACACTGATTACATAATGCAACAACCTGTCATTTCTAAACGCTCAGCATTCAGTGGTTTCTGGCACTCTCTTATTTTATCCACACAGCAATGATCCCAGGCACTTACCAGTGACAATCCAATTTTATAGCTGAAGAAATATAGCCAATGGTTTAACATGTCAAGTGGCCACATAAGAATCTATGTAAAAGCACCTACAGTCCTCATCAAAGCTGCTCCTCCAAGGAAGCATTATGGGATGCATGAAGACAGAATGGCAAAGTGTATCTGCTGGGCTGTCTAGCCCTAGAAACAGTGTAGCTGCTTCAGCCCCTAAAGTACTTTCTGTCTTAAATTCTGCTCTTATCTAACATCACTTCTGGAACATAACTTACTGCTACACGTTACTCGAGCCCAAAGATTCACATCCTAGCTTTACTGTTTATTCACCTGAGGAAAATGCCTTTTCTATGACCCAGTGTCCTCTTATAAAAATAAAGATAAGGAATGAGCTGCTTAATGTTGCTTACCGGCATTTGTTGGGTGATCAGATATGTTGCCAATACACTTACGAAAAACTCAATACTCAGAACCATGAAATATTCCCATATGCCCACACGATAGGCCTATTGCTATGTGTAACTATGATGTTATACATTATCCAATTCACATTCTTCCTACTGGCCACAGCCTGGTATGCCGCTGAGCTGTTGTTGATCATCCCCACACTACATTTTTCATTTTCTTTCTTTCTCTCTTTCTCTCTCTCTCTCTCTCTCTCTCTCTCTCTCTCTCTCTCTCTCTTTCTTTCCTTTCTTCCTTCCTTCCTTCCTTCTCTCTCTTTCCTTCCCTCTTTTGTTTTCTTTTCTTTTGTTTTCTTTTCTTTTGTTTTCTTTTCTTTTCTTTTCTTTCTTTTTATGTCAAAGGATGCTGTATCTGTGAAAAGCAACAAATTCATGGCCTTGGTTCAAATGCAAAAGTGTATTTTTTTTCCCAACAATATTTGCTTTTGTTCTGTTTTGTTTTTAAATTCACATAAAACAGTATTCAACCCAACACATTGATTAAACAAGAACCTAACACACAACTAGAACTGTCCATGGAAAATGTGCTAGAAATGGATTTGTGAGGCTGGTGGGCATCTGATAACCCTCCGGACAAATGAATCTAACACGCAAACGTGTTAGGTATGTCTCCGAAAGGGACGTCTCCGGAAACAAAGGCTCTCGGGTGCATGACACTGGAGTTGTACAAGGCACGATTCTCAAGCACAGCCACTCTGTTTCTCTTTCCACTCAGGATCTCCGGGACCGCCTGTGGGACATCTGCGAAGCGAGGAAAGAGGAGGCAGAGCAGGAGAGGCTCGATATCATTAATGAGAGCTGGCTGCAGGACTCTATAGGAATAACAATGAATCACTTCTTTTCCCTGATGCAGGTAGGAACAGCCAGACACAGTGACACAGACTCCCTTTGCAGCCTTTATTCCTTGGGGAACAAGTCCTTCGGTGCTGTTAGGGGTCTGCTCAAGGATCGCCTTGCTCAGACAATGAACCTGTGTGGTATGCAGTCTCTGCCTGGTTTGCATTCTGGCTTGCCAAGAAAAATTAGCGAAGAAAAAATGTTTTATTTTGTTGTGTTTTGTTTTATACCAGACAAGCAACCATACAGACTTTGCATCTCAACATCTCTCCCTCCCTATGAATTTTCTGAGAGACTGCAGAGACGATGTCTGAAATGGGTGTATTTACTCGATCAGATTCTCAAATACCTAAAGGTGGCCACAATTAGCCAAGGAAATCTGCCCTATCATAATTTCTGGGCTACATTACAACCATGGGTACCATTGATGTGATCAGGAAAGCAAAACAGACCAGCCTTTGGCTGTTAGATGTCACAAAACAAAATGACTTATAGATACAGATTTTGAGAGCTCAAGGCTTGATGCAGGATGAAGGGGTGAGGTCAATTGTGTTTGCTTTTAATTTTATGTATATCTGTGTATCAGGGTGTGATTTTGTGCACCTGCTAAGTGCCTGTGTATATGAGAAGTTTAGTTGTCTTCCCTTGTATAGGAGCCTTGAAATGCTGCCTGCCTTGAAAAATAACTATTCTTTGAAATGATGGTTTTCAGATCTTGAGGAAGGCATTCCTGCATTACAGAACTGATAAAGGCTTGTCTTAAAATGTGTATTTCAAGCACACTCAAAGAAAGTGTTTACAATGGACCAGTTGACTTATGTACTGAGGGAAGCCAGAGGCTCAGAGTCTGACAGAAGTCTGTCTAAAATTATCGATGCTTAGAAGACTGTCAAAGCTGTCATGGCTTAATTTTTGTTAACAGACTAGTAGTTCACAGGGAGAACAGAAGGTGAGCCATTTCTCATCATAACTGATGAACTTAGAAGGTACTTTCGAAAATGACACAATATCTCTGGTGTTATGGTAGGTGGTCCGCAAATCTTTTCTAAACAGATGGCCCTTCAATTGTAGAGGTTTCATCCTTTAATGAGACAATCCCTGCTCCAAGGGCAGATCTAAAAAGTCAACAGAATCCTAAAAGAACAGAAAACTCTCAGGAATTATAGTAGCTCCTACCTTATTAATTTCTTTCCATTGTCTAAGTTGCCTTTACTGAACCACAGGTGTGTGTGTGTGCATGTGCTGTGGTGTGTGTGTGTGTGTGTGTGTGTGTGTGTGTGTGTGTGTTGTGTGTGCTTTTTTGTTCTTATTTTGCTTTTTTGTTAAACTATAACCCACCACTGATATGCCCATCAATTTACTTAACAGATGCATTAATTCATTTTTTACTGTCTTAGATTTTCTAAACTTCTTCCACAATGAAACATGCAGTTTAGAGCAACTTAAATCCATGGTCCCTCACAGTCTACTCATATTTGACTTGGAATGACCTGTCTCTCATATTCTTTAGAACAAAGCTGTGTTTTGGGTCAGACACGATGAGGCAGTCCTTGCTCTCCAGTTTTGCACCAGTCTATTGTTTCACCTCACTTGGGAAGCTCAGGGAGCATCTTGGGAAGTTTCCCCTTTTCATTGAGTCAACACTGTGCACTCTCCCTGCCCATTATTTGCTCAGTAGCTACCCAGGTCATCAGATTTTGGTTTTGAACTGATTCCGTTCAATTAGCCTTTAGTGTCTAATGTTGTGTCATGATGCCCAAACAGCTCAGTTTGTGTGCTTTTGTGACATGGACATTGCACTCTTCTTATATCCATACCAAAAAAAAAAAATGGACTATAGTACAGCTGATTCTTTGAAAGAATCTGCATTCATATTAGTATCATTATGGTATGTTATCAATATTCTATTATTGATTCTCGGTGTGTCTAATTCAGACATTCTCAAAGCGGTATGAATGCAGAGAAACAAAGGTATTTGTCAGATAATAAATAAAGAACTAGAAGTGTACCCCCATTGATAAAGAAGTATACTATATCTACATGGGAGGTTTAAAGGAGTCTGGATATCAGAAGAAGGAAAACTATGAGAGCATGCTTCAAAGCTGGATTGTGAAGATAAGATTGATGGAAAAGAGCTTCAACCAAAGGACAATATTGAGATATTATTAAGCACATTATTAAACCTATTAAAGAGTATGCTTAGCTCCATAATGCTTAAGTTACACATAGTACTAAGTAAAGTGCCCTACTGGCCTAAACCCATCAGAACAGAGCTCTGTTGTAGAGAAAGAAAGGGTTGGAAATGCACATTAATTCTGCAGCTCCAGTTTGTAAAGGGAAAACCACAAAACCCATCTTTTGTTTCAGCTGGATTATGTTGCAAAGCAAGCTCAGCAGGCAGTCTGTTCTGCTGGGAGTCAGAACAGTCAGTTCCTGTGGGCAATTGCAGGTGCACCAAGGTGCAAGTCTCAGCCTAGGTCATTAAACCCATTGTGGCAAGCATTCTAGGTCTGTTTAGCCTGCTTGAGGTTGGGGGAAGGGCACACATGCCCAGCCCATGCCCAGCCCATGACCAGCCCATGACCAGCCTCTGTGTGCTGCAGGAGCAAGCCTGTACTGACAGGAAGAAAACAAGCATGTTGTCTAACTCCTGATCATTTTACAACCAACTCCTCTGCACTGCTCCACGTCCTTCAAGGTCTCTTCTAGAGTCTCCAACAGAGAAGCAGAGCAGAGATGACCGAGACCTTAGGAGTTATGTCTTTCTTGTTCACATTAAGCAAGAAGATTGAGAGAATTACTGTTTTACTTTGTGTGGTTGTTTGTCATGCTTCCACAAATAGTTTTCATTGCACCACAGGAATAGAACCTAGTGTTATTTTTATTTTGGTTTTGTGTGTAGCATTTCTGGTATCCCATGATGACTGAATTATTGCTAGGACAAAGAAATTAACTGAAGCATCTCTAAAGCCAATTATTAAAAAGTATAACCATGGTTAAGTGGAATCTTACTTAGTAAGCATATAAAGTGCAAAGTCATTTGCTTTCTTTAGTAATTAGGAAAACTTTATGGACAAGTAACTAATCATGGCTCTTTCTAAAAAATTCCTTTCAACCAACATGTACTTGTTATGGAAATACATTCAGATTAGTCTGTTCTTATTTGGATATTAATATCCACTTTCTGTATTATAGGCAGAAGTGAACCGTTTTCAAGATACCAAAAGACTCCTTCAAGATTATTACAGAGCAATGGAATCCAAAATCCCTCTGGAAGACAGTAAGAAATTCACTCGAATCCCGTTGGTTCAGCTCGATGGTAAAGAACTTTCAGAAAATCAGCTCAGGTAATGCAGATCACTATATTTGTTACAGTAGAATTGTTTTCAACATACAGCACTGGGTTTTAAAATTATAAGTCATGCTCCTAGTAATGAAAATTCCCAAATATTCTAAAACACTGAACTTTTTTTTAAATGATTTTGATGTGACATTAACTTGAGATAATTTGATTGTTTATCTTGTTAGTAGTTAATATTTACTCTTTGGTTATAAAGGTATAGTTTCTTTTATGTCATTTTCCACAAGATTCTGCTCTGGATATCAGGCAATATATCAGTTCTGTATTGAAAAATACATTTAGCTCCAAAAATCTCTAGTAAGGGGTTAGGAACTTAAATGAGAGAACCTGATTGTATCTCTCTCTCTCTCTCTCTCTCTCTCTCTCTCTCTCTCTCTCTCTCTCTCTGTGAGTGTGTGTGTGTGTGTGTGTGTGTGTGTGTGTGTGTGTGTGTGTGAGAGAGAGAGAGAGAGAGAGAGAGAGAGAGAGAGAAGAGAGAGAGAGAAAGATGGGGGTGGAGCGAGGGAGAGAGAGAATGAGAGAAAGAGAAGGAAGGAGGGAAAGAGAGAATGAGAGAGAGAGAGAGAATTATGTAAACAAAAATAGAGAGAATTGCCATTCTTTTACAGGCAAGGAAACTGAGAAATAGTGAAAGCTCAGCACTATGCAATCATGACCTCAGGAAACTGAAAGATGTCAACAACCTAACATCAGATTGCTGCCAACAGAAAGGGGAACTTAGCTGTAGTATAAAGACAAATTACATTTTTAGCCATAGAAGTCATCTGCAATAAAAAACTTAGTAAAATTTTATGGACTTGATAAATGAGGTCAGAGGAGGAAAGACAACAACTCAGACTCTGAGAGATTGTAGAAGATAGGGAAGAAGCCATCACAAAGGGTGGGGCAAGAGGAGTGGGTGTGATCCCCATGGTGTGGTTCAAAGCAATTAAATAGTAAGATCTGGTTTAACTTTCTTTATGTGACTTGAGACAAAGCACTTGAAAACAGAATTCAAAATCATTTAGGAGTAAGTGGGTTATTTGGAAATAAATTTTAAAATAAGAAAACTTAAAATAGGATTTTCTGGTGACCATTAAGCACGGCATGGGAAAAGAGAAAGCCCTCAGTACCAAGATGAAGGTACCAGCAGATGTTAGATTTCCAAAACAGTATGCAGACACTGCTATGATTGAATCACCAAGAATATGATCTATGCAGTTTATATTTAATGAAAGCATCTTTGCCTAGAACTTTGCTCAGTCAACATAAGTGTAAGAGTTGTATAAACACAATATAGCATAGTGAATTTACTTTGAAACCTGATGGGTCTAGTTTAAATCCCGAATCTGCCACTTACTAACTATATGTAACTAGAATAAGAACTTGCTTGTCTGCCAAGCCACTGCAACTCAATACAAACCTTACTTTCCATTCTAGTAAAAGGGAGGTCCATGTGAAAATCACAGAAAATAGAATCAACAAGGTATATGGGGCCATGTCTGGAAATTGGAACACTTCAAAATCTAGTCCCCAAACTCTCAACCTAGAACGGCTTCTTTTGTTATTAGATAATATATAATGCTCCACTCTTGCATATATGTAATATTTCAATTGTGATGATTGCATGTTCTCCCTTTATTTGCTTATCCCTCACTTGTTCCAAAAATAACTTTAGAAGTCATTACTGTATTCGGTTATGCAATGACCTAAGGCCCATTTCTCCATGCTTTTATCCTTCCATCTAATAGTATCATATATCTGTCAGACCCATATAGAATGTTGTGAGGTCACCCACAAAAGGGTGACCGTGCACCCTCTTCCTATTCCAAGTGATAGCATTGGGCAAGCTGCTTAAAAAAAAAAAAAAAAAAAAAAAAAAAACAGCTTTGAACTCAAAAACAATAATGAAGCCCAGAGGCAGTAGGAACCATTAGAATCACCAAGAGAGCAAGTTTCAGTGTCTGGAGTGGCAGTGCATTCTGTTCTTAGCACGTAAAAGCAAACCAGGCATAATGGGAAAGCTATTAATGCTGACTCGTTCAATAAGCCCATAGAAGAACAGACAGTTCCTATTTTTGCAGAGCAACTTTGTACCAACCTCAACCTCAAACCACTGCTGTGGCAACACTGCTGGGACAGTCGTCAGTCAGTCAGTACCGGGACCAGCCCACCACCCAATCAACCACAACCCATACCATGTAGAAAGGAACAAGGAAAGTGTTAAGCACGCGTACAAACTTTTCCCACCTCATTCCTTCCAACAACCCTAAAATAACAGTAACTGTAGCAATATAATATTTTCACGATAACAGTTTTATTAGTTGATAATTAGTCATGATGACAACCAGAATAGCGTCCTTGTATTATTCCAACAAGTGAGGCTCAGAAATTCAAGTACCATACCTCATTTCATATCTCAAGTTAGTGACAGAACTAACAATACTACAGGGATTTTTTTTCCCCCAATAAATGAATTCCAAGCCCAGCTCCATCAACAACTACCGACAATTTTAATCCAGGGCTCTTATGTGTCCCCATTTGTTCTCATTCCCACGTCCCCTTTCTGTTTCATTGATTACATTTGTTTTTAGGCAGTGTCACATGCTCTGTTTATGCATCTCTGAGCTCCCGCACACAGTAGTCATCCGTCCCTCCTGCATGTGATGCAGAGACTCACTGATGTTCAAGGTGCTTCCAATAAACGAGCACTCAGCCCTAAACATGACATTTCTATCACGCCATCCGAGGCCCAGGGAATACTACAGAAGGACTGAGAGGAAAGAATGAAAGAGGCAAGAGATAAAGAGGCTACAAAATGCTACCATCAGGACATGATATGCCATTGCAAACACAAGCCCACAGGAGCTGCACTTGCCCATACTGGGTCAGAACAAGACAGGGCCTGTTGACAACCAATCATGGGTAGGGTAGGAGCTCATACTTGCCTTACCTTTTGGCAATTGATGGGATTCTGGAGGAGGGACATTCATTCTCTTCAACTCTGTGACAGACAGTAATCCTCCGAGCTTCAGTGAATAAGTCAAAACCCATGGCCATACACATAGATGATTCTGGTTAGAAATCAGTGGGTCATGAACTCAAAATCATTTTCTAAATCATATGCCATGACTACTGTCCCGCAAAGGAAAGTGTTATGCTATGCAAAATGTCTAGAGATGATCTCATGTATGATTTTATTGGAACTTGAATAGCTTTGACTTAGGAGTAATTTGTTATCAAAATATAACTCAATGAGTGAATGTATTTTCGATGCATTACTGTTATAGTTATGGTAGATCATAAGAGTTCCAAGTACTGGGTCATAGATACTATTCTTATGCTCCGCGAATATACCATAAATGACCAAAGCCTAAAAGGAAAGCATTAGATTGGGAGCTTCATTACAGTTTTAGGGGGTTATTCCATGACTATCCTGGTAGGAAGCAGTCAGGCATGGTGCTGGAGAAGTATCTGATTTATACCCTGATCTGCAGAATCGCTAGGCCTGACAATTGTTTTTGAAACCTCAGAGCCCACCTCCGGCAGCATACCTCCTACAGCAAAGCCATAAGTACTCCCAACAACCATGTCCCAAACTCCTAATCCTTCTCAAACAGTTCACCAACTGAGGATTAAGCATTTAATTATATGAACCTACACGGAGCAGTCTCCTTCAAAATACCACACACTGTGAAAAATCCATGGGTTAAGTTCAAGAAATCTTACTTGATGCTTCCAAACGAGAACAAGCTAGTTGTTTTCTGGAGTTCACAAGTATCTTTCTAACCCACTGTTCCAGACCCCTGCTTCCTGACTATATAAAAACAAATACTAATCCTGCTAGGGATACTTGCTCTCTTGTTAAAATATCAATCAAGTCATCTTTGGAGTTACTCTTTTTCTTCTCAATTTCTTCTCCGAGTTTAAAGACTTTTGTATATTTTTGTCACCAGAGGATGACCCCAATTACAATGTCATCACCTCTGTTTAACAGCCCCAGTCAGATTTGTATTAGTTTTTCACGTCAGGATGCCAAGTGATACTAGCCATCTTGAGTACGTTTCATTAGGTTTACTTTACCCACACTGATTTACCCTCTTGGGAAGTGTGTGCCCTGGAAATATGACACGAATAGTCTCTCTTCATAATCACTGTTATCTAATACTCCTATTTTAATTATTGAGAAGTAAATGTGAAAAAAAAAGGTCTTGCTGTTTCTTGCTGTGAGCTTACTTTTTTTTTTTGATTTTTTTTATTGTATATATTCTATATTTACAATTCATTTCCCTTTTTCTGGTTCCCCACCCCCAAAGGTCCCACATGTCCTTTTCCCTCCGCCTGCTCCCGCATCCACCCCCTCCCACTTTACTGTTCTTGTACTCTCCCACAATGATGATTTGGTCCATTCTAGCACCAGTGTCCACTCCTTTCTTCTTGTGAGACATCACTTGATATGTGATTTGTGTCTTTGGTGTTCCAAGCTTCTAGGCTAATATCCACTTATCAGTGACTGTATACCATGGGTATTCTTTTGAGACTGGGTCACCTCACTTAGTATGACATTCTCCAGCTCCATCCATTTCTCTAAGAATTTCATGAATTCATTGTTTCTAATGGCTGTATAGTACTCCATTGTGTATATATACCACATTTTTTTGTATCCATTCCTCTGTTGAGGGACATCTGGGTTCTTTCCAGCTTCTGGCTATTATATATAAAGCTGCTATGAACATAGTGGAGCATGTATCCTTATTGAATGCTGGTGAATCTTCTGGGTATATTCCCAGGAGTGGTATGGCTGGGTCCTCCGGAAGTATCACGCCCAGTTTTCTGAGGAACCGCCATACTGATTTCCAGAGTGGTTGTACCAGCTTGCATTCCCACCAGCAGTGGAGGAGTGTTCCTCTTTCTCCACATCCTCGCCAACACCTGATGTCTTCTGAGTTTTTAATCTTAGCCATTCTGACTGGTGTGAGGTGAAATCTCAGGGTTGTTTTAATTTGCATTTCCCTAATGACTAGTGATGTTGAACATTTTTTAAGGTGTTTCTCAGCCATCCGAATTTCTTCAGGTGAAAATACTCTGTTTAGCTCTGTACCCCATTTTTGGATAGGGTTATTTGGTTTTCTGGGGTCTAACCTCTTGAGTTCTTTGTATACATTGGAGATTAGCCCTCTGTCGGATGTGGGGTTGGTGAAGATTTTTTCCCAATTTGTTGGTTGTCGATTTATCCTTTTGACAGTGTCTTTTGCCTTACAGAAACTTTGTAGTTTTATGAGGTCCCATTTGTCTATTCTTGCTCTTAGAGCATAAGCAATTGGTGTTCTGTTCAGGAATTTTTCCCCTGAGCCAATGTCCTCAAGGGTCTTCCCCAGTTTCTTTTCTATTAGTTTTAGTGTGTCTGGTTTTATGTGGAGGTCTTTGATCCACTTGGAGTTGAGCTTAGTGCAAGGAGATAAGAGTGGATCAATTCTCATTCTTCTGCATGTTGACCTCCAGTTGAGCCAGCACCATCTGTTGAAAAGGCTATCTTTTTTCCACTGGATGTTTTCAGCTCCTTTGTCGAAGATCAATTGGCCATAGATGTGTGGGTTCAATTCTGGGTCTTCGATCCTATTCCATTGATCTGCTTCCCTGTCACTGAACCAATACCATGCAGTTTTTAATACCACTGCTCTGTAATATTGCTTGAGGTCCGGGATATTGATTCCCCCAGAAGTTCTTTTGCTGTTGATGATAGTTTTAGCTATCCTGGGTTTTTTGTTATTCCAGATGAATTTGAGAATTGCTCTTTCTAGCTCTATGAAGAACTGAGTTGGGATTTTGATGGGAATTGCATTGAATCTGTATATTGCTTTGGGCAAGATTGCCATTTTGACTATATTAGTCCTGCCAACCCACGAGCATGGAAGATTTTCCCATTTTCTGATGTCTTCTTCAATTTCCCTCTTCAGAGACCTGAAGTTTTGTCATATAAATCTTTCACATGTTTGGTTAGCGTCACTCCAAGATACTTTATATCATTTGTGGCTATTGTGAAGGGTGTCATTTCCCTAATTTCTTTCTCGGCCTGCTTATCCTTCGCATATAGGAAGGCTACTGATTTACTTGAGTTGATTTTATAGCCAGCCACTTTGCTGAAGTTGTTTATCAGTTGCAGGAGTTCTCTGGTGGAGGTTTTTGGGTCACTTAAGTAAACTATCATATCATCTGCAAATAGTGATAGTTTGACTTCTTCCTTTCCGATTTGTATCCCTTTGACTTCCCTCTGTTGTCGAATTGCTCTAGCTAGTACCTCAAGTACTATATTGAAGAGATATGGCGAGAGGGGACAGCCTTGTCTAGTCCCTGATTTTAGAGGGATTGCTTCGAGTTTTTCTCCGTTTACCTTGATGTTGGCTACTGGTCTGCTGTATATTGCTTTTACTATGTTTAGATATGGGCCTTGAATTCCTGTTCTTTCTAGGACCTTTAGCATGAAAGGATGCTGAATTTTGTCAAATGCTTTTTCAGCATCCAATGAGATGACCATGTGGTTTTTTTCTTTGAGTTTGTTTATGTAGTGGATTACGTTGATGGATTTCTGTATAGTGAACCATCCCTGCATCCCTGGGATGAAGCCAACTTGATCATGGTGAATGATCGTTTTGATGTGTTCTTGGATTCGGTTGGCAAGTATTTTGTTTAGTATTTTTGCATCGATATTCATAAGAGAAATTGGCCTGTAGTTCTCTTTCTTAGTTGGATCTTTGTGTGGTTTTGGTATTAGGGTAATTGTGGCTTCATAGAATGAGTTGGGTAGTGTTCCTTCTGTTTCTATTTTGTGGAATAATTTGAAGAGTATCGGTATCAGGACTTCTTTGAAGGTCTGATAGAATTCTGCACTAAAACCGTCTGGTCCTGTGCTCTTTTTGGTTGGAAGACTGTCTATGACCCCTTCTATTTCTTTGGGGGTTATGGGTCTGTTTAGACGATCTATTTGATCCTGGTTTAATTTTGGTATTTGGTAACTGTCGAGGAAATTATCCATTTCCTCCAGATTCTCCAGTTGTGTTGAGTATAGGTTTTTGTAGTAGGATCTGATGATTTTTTGAATTTCCTCAGTTTCTGTTGTTATATCTCCCTTTTCATTTCTAATTTTGTTAATTTGAATACTGTCTCTGTGCCCTTTAGTAAGTCTGGCTAGGGGTTTATCTATCTTGTTGATCTTCTCAAAGAACCAGCTCCTGGTTTTGTTGATTCTTTGTATGGTTCTCTTTGTTTCAACTTGATTGATTTCAGCCCTGAGTTTGATGATTTCCTGTCTTCTACTCCTCCTGGGTGAAATTGCTTCTTTTTGTTCCAGAGCTTTCAAGTGCGCCATTAAGTTGCTGGTATATGCTCTCTCCTGTTTCTTTTTGGAGACACTCAGGGCTATGAGTTTTCCTCTAAGCACTGCTTTCATTGTGTCCCATAGATTTGGGTATGTTGTGCCTTCATTTTCATTAAGTTCTAAGAAATCTTTGATTTCTTTCTTTATTTCTTCCTGGACTAAGGTATCATTGAGTAGAATATTGTTCAGCCTCCAAGCATATGGGGATTTTCTGTTGTTTTTGTTGCTATTGAAGAACACTCTTACTCCATGGTGATCTGATAAGAGGCATGGGATTAGTTCGATCTTTTTATATTTGTTGAGATCTGTCTTGTGTCCAATTATATGGTCGATTTTGGAGAAGGTACCATGAGGGGCTGAGAAAAAGGTATAGTCTTTTGCTTTAGGGTGAAATGTTCTATATATATCTGTTAAATCCAATTGCTCCAAAGTTTCGATGAGTTTCTCTGTGTCTCTGTTTAGTTTCTGTTTTCCTGGTCGGTCCACTGTAGATAGTGGAGTATTGAGGTCCCCCACAATCATTGTGTTAGGTGCAATGTGTGCTTTGAGCTTTAGTAAGGTTTCTTTTACAAATGAGGGTGCCCTTACATTTGGAGCGTAGATGTTTAGAATTGTGAGTTCCTCTTGGTGGATTCTTCCTTTGACTAGCAGGAAGTGACCTTCTGTGTCTCTTTTGATGACTTTGGGTTGAAAGTCAATTTTATCTGATATTAAAATGGCTACTCCAGCTTGCTTCCTGTGACCATTTGCTTGCAAAATTGTCTTCCATCCTTTTACTCTAAGGTAGTGTTTGTCTTTGACTCTGAGGTGTGTTTCCTGTAAGCAGCAAAATGTAGGGTCCTGTTTCCGTATCCAGTCTGTTAGTCTATGTCTTTTTATTGGGGAGTTGAGTCCATTGATGTTAAGAGATATTAAGGAATAGAGATTATTACTTCCTGACATTTTTGATGTTATTTTTGTTTTTGAGTAGTTATCTTCCTTTGAGTTTGATGGAAGAAGTTTACTGTCTTGCTTTTTCTTGGGTGCCATTTCCTTCCTTGTGTTGGAGTTTTCCTCCTATTATCCTTTGTAGAGCTGGGTTAGTGGAAAGATATTGTGTAAATTTGGTCCTGTCATGGAATATTTTGATTTCTCCATCTATGTTGATTGAGAGTTTTGCTGGGTATAGTAGTCTTGGCTGACATTTGTTTTCTCTTAGGGTCTGCATGAGGTCTGCCCAGGATCTTCTAGCTTTCATGGTTTCTGGAGAGAAGTCTGGTGTGATTCTGATAGGTCTTCCTTTATATGTTACTTGGCCCTTTTCTCTTACTGCCTTTAATATTCTTTCTTTGTTTAGTACATTTGGGGTTTTGATTATTATGTGACGGGAGGTGTTTCTGTTCTGGTCCAGTCTGTTTGGAGTTCTGTAAGCTTCTTGTACATTCATGGGCATCTCTCTCTTTAAGTTAGGAAAGTTTTCTTCCATAATTTTGTTAAAGATATTTGCTGGCCCTTTAAGTTGTAGATCTTCACTCTCATCTATCCCTATAATCCTTAGGTTTGGTCTTCTCATTGTGTCCTGGATTTCCTGGATGTTTTGGGTTACAAGCCTTTTGGATTTTGCATTTTCTTTGACTGTGGAGTCAATGGTTACTATGTTATCTTCAGCATCGGAGATTCTTATTTCTATCTCTTGTATTCTGTTGTTTATGTTTGCATCTACGACCCCTGTTTTCTTCCCAAGGTTTTCTATCTCCAAGGTTGCCTCCTTTTGTGATTTCTTAGTTGTTTCTACCTCTGTGTTCAGATCTTGGATGGTTTTGCTCAGTTCCATCATTTGTTTGTTTGTGTTTTCATGTAATTCTTTAATATATTTTTGTGCTCCCTCTTTCATGACTTCTGCCTGTTGTTTCAAGTTCTCCTGCATTTCTTTAACTGATTTTCTCACTTCCTCTTTATTGGTTTCTGTCTGATGGCCCATATTCTCCTGGAGTTCTTTAAGTGTTTTTTGTGTTTGGATTGTAAGAGCTTCTACTCTATTGATGTTCCCCTGCATTTCTTTAAGAGATTTGTTTATGTCTTTTTTGTGTTCCTCTAGGAGCATCATGACCTGTGCTTTTATATCTAACTCTTGTTTTTCTGGTGTGCTGGGGTATCCTGGACTTGCTGTGGTTGGCGAATTGGGTTCAGATGGTGCCATATTGCCTTGATTTCTGTTAATAACGTTCCTACGTTTGCCTTTTGCCATCTCTTTATCTCTGGCGTTAGTTGGTCTTATTGTAGATGGCGCCCTGCTGAAAGCACAGCACGCCTGTCCCCAGGAGACAGATCCCTTCTGGCAGCTTGTCTGTGCTGGACTATGCTCACTCTGAGTCCAGGTCCCTGACTCCAGCTGCTAGAGTTCTGAGCTGTGCCCTGAGGCGGCTAGGTGTCTCCTCACTGCTAGTCCACTCAGAGAGCTGGTCCCGGCCGGTAGTCTGCACCCGCAGCTGAGCTTTCTGTGACCGGATCTCCTGCAGAGCTAAGCTAAGCTATAACTCTGGCCACGCACCTGATTCCAGCTGCTCCCTGTGTCCAGTGTGCCCGCTGTTTGCGCGCGGGGGTCTGGGGCAAGATGGCTGCCCCTGCTGAAAGCACCGCGTGTCCTTGGCTGAGCTGCTCGTACCCGGCTCTGCTGCTCCTTTCTGGCTGCGTTGTCTGTGCTGGACTATGCACGCTCTGAGTCCAGGCCCCTGACTCCAGCTGCTAGAGTGCTGAGCTGTGCCCCGAGGCGGCCCGGTGGCCCCTCGCTGCTAGTCCGCTCGGAGAGCTGGTCCCGGCTGCTAGTCTGCACCCGCAGCTGAGCTTTCTGTGCCCAGATCTCCTGCAGAGCTAAGCTAAGCTATAACTCTGGCCACGCACCTAATTCCAGCCGCTCACTGCGTCCAGTGTGCCCGCTGTTTGCGCGCGGGGGTCTGGGGCAAGATGGCTGCCCCTGCTGAAAGCACCGCGTGTCCTTGGCTGAGCTGCTCGTACCAGGCTCTGCTGCTCCCTTCTGGCTGAGTTGACTGTGCTGGACTATGCACGCTCTGAGTCCAGGCCCCTGACTCCAGCTGCTAGAGTGCCGAGCTGTGCCCAGAGGCGGCCCGGTGGCCCCTCGCTGCTAGTCCGCTCGGAGAGCTGGTCCCGGCTGCTAGTCTGCACCCGCAGCTCAAGCTTACTTTTATTAGCAAGCTTTTATAGGCCATACAAATGTGAATGCAGCATTTCCAATCATATCCCTTTCAATTAATTCTTCTGGGAAAAAATTGGAAATGTGAGTTAAAGCAACAAAACAAAAAAGAACAAACTAACACAGTCACAAAAATAGAATTCTTTTAAACGAAACCCATATTCTGATTGTTTTTGTTTGTTTGTTTGCTTTTTTGCCTAAAGAATTCCTACAGTTCCTCGAATTGCCAGTTCTCCAGAAAATGTTGCCATCAAACCAAAGGTGGGCACATTTCTGAAGGGCAGATCCGATCCCCCATTAGAAGTTCTGGAAGCCAACTTTGAAGTAGATGAGAAGATATTACTGGACACCTGGCAGCAGGCTTCCTTAGCCATCTCCCACATGGTAAGCAGCGCCGATGGTTGCATTTCTTGTCAACAACCCTACTATTTATGTGGCGTGATTGGTAACATTGTACAAGTGTAACATTTATATGATAGTCACAGCCATGGAGTAAAAAATGCATCGTGTCAGAAATTATTATTAAAGGGATTACTGGGGTATTATTTTCCTGAAAGAAGTAGGAAGTTAAGAGATATAGTCACCAAGTCTTTGAAATCATGTAAGGAGGGAGGTAATACTTAGATTCATTTCAGTGCTAAGCCAGGTAGCAAATGCAGGGGACTAAAGGTCAAGAAGGGTACTATGGTGGCCCTTTAGAAATCATACCCTTGTTGACAGTGACATGTGCTACACTATGCCGGCCAACTTGGTCATGTCCAGATTTTTCCATTTCCTAGAGAAACCAGAAATGTAATGTTTTCGGTTTTTAATATTTTAATGTGATACAAGTGCTTTTGGTTTTAACGGGTGAAATACAATTCTTAGAAATAAATACTTTTCAAAGTCAAGAAAGCAAACACAAAGTCCAATTAGCCCATTTGACTTGCCTACTTCAACCTGTCTGCTTTTTTTTCCCTAAATCACAAGAGAGTAAGCACTATTACCCTCTTGCAGTAGAGAACCAACACCTGCTTAGAAAGGTAGGAAGACTTTTGCTTGGATTGTGTTCTACCTACTGGGCTTTTAGTTTCCTTTTGCATCAAGCATTCTTTGATTTCACTGAACTACTCTAATCTTAAAACAGTATTGACCCTACCAGAGTCTTTTGAAAGAGATGAAAGAGAAGCCTGCTTCACAGTTTAACAGCGGGAGGGCCTCCTTGACTTCCCTTTACCCCAAACAGAACACAAGAGTCTCCTTTCTCCTCCAATTTTCTTTTGGTCTACTCATCTCTTTCTTTTGTTCCTCGCAAAGTAATTTCAAACTCCTTTCTTGTAATACTTGTTCCAAAGAACCTTTAAGTGTGGATATTGCTCCCATCAAGAAAATGCATAAAACAAATTTGCCTGGCTTCACACACTCACTCAAGTAAATATGCACGACACCTGTACACAGGGATTAGTAAAACCAGGTGTGCAGCTGCTAGGTTTCCTCACATACCATCCAAATCTTAGCTCTCTTAAGTGAACCACCATCTTGCTTTTTCGGTCAATTCTTTCAGGACCCAAGTCTGTAACTCTATACAATATATTGTAGTTCTGCCTGCCTTTGAGTTTGAATGAAATGGACCCTTTGTCGTGTGTGTGTGTGTGTGTGTGTGTGTGTGTGTGTTTTCATTTATCCTATTCATTTTCTCTGTTGTGCAGTGTTCTGTTATATGACTGCATCACAGTTTGGTTAACGACATTGCTGCTGACCCATATTTGGGTTTGCAGTTTGATGCCATTAGACCCAGCTGCTGTGAAAATTCTCACCTGCATCTATTAGTGCCCATTAGTATACAAAGCTGCCTCAGACCTGGGACTATATGCTGGCATCTACATACCACTTGCGTGTGTGGAGTATGAATGCATGCCATTAACTAATATGTAACTACCTTATTGTTCGTATGTAAGCTATGTGACACAGCTCTTGTCATACAGTAGATATTTATGCTTCAATATGTATAAAATTATATCTATGTGTATGTAATTTTTAAATCTCGGGTTTTTTAAGATACTCTTGTTACATTTGTTTTCTCTCTGACTATCAAGAGAAATGGGTGCTAAACTACCCATTGTGAACATGAACCTATTCCTTTCTATCTGCATTTTGGTTGATTCTTGTAGTACATGTCTTTGAAAAATATTAAACCAGGCACATGGAAAGCTTAAGGTGAAAAGCCTGTCTAGTGAATTGAACATCTTGTTTGGGGATAATCTTTATCTATAATGGGCTTTTAAAAAATTTTACTTTGAGATTGTTTACATATATTTTCTTTTACTATCTCTATTTACATAGCCTCACAATGTCATCCTTTTTTTTTTTTTAGTTTTTGTCTAAAACTAAATAAATACAATAAATTGCTTTGTGTTATGTCTAAAAAATGAGGAAAATTGAATAACTCAAAATATAATATAAAAGGAGATAAAAATATTTGGGACAAGCAATAAAAAGCACATATCAAAATAATACATCCAAAATATATCTACAATGATATAATACATGTTTACAAATACAGATAAAAATAATAATTATTTAAAAAAAAGTAAAAAGCCGGGCGGTGGTGGCACACGCCTGTAATCCCAGCACTCTGGGAGGCAGAGGCAGGTGGATTTCTGAGTTAGAGGTCAGTCTGGTCTACAGAGTGAGTTCCAGGACAGCCAGGGCTATACAGAGAAACCCTGTCTCGAAAAAAAAAAACAAATCTAAAAAACAAACAAAAATAATAATAATAATAATAATAATAATTATTATTATTATTATTATTAGATTGTTTGAACAAACAAATAAGCAAAGGACTAGCTAGATGGCTCAGAGGGTAGAGGTGCTCACTGCCAAGCCCAACAGCTTGGGTTTGAGGCTTAGAACCTGTATGGTGGAAGAGAGAACTGACCCTACAAGTTATCGTCTGATTTACACACACACTATGATACACACAAATTTACACACACACATATGCATACACAGCAAGCAAAGAAACAAATACATTTCAGTATAATATTTTTCATCTTTAAAAATTTATCCATTTTATATACTACTATAAAGAATTTCAGTTATTTTCTTCATCCAGTCCCCTTGTTTATAGCTACTTTCTTTCCAGCCTTCTTCTCAAGGAGTCTCTCTCCTAACTCTCTTTTGCCTGTAGGCCAATTACAGGTCAATCTGAGTCAGTGGCCTGGATGTGGATGAAGAGTTACTCAGGGGGACAAGGGCTGCTTGTCTCGGGCTACAACCCTAAAGAAAGTGACACCCTCCTGTGACAAGCCATGGACCCCTAGATCTCCCATGGACCCCTATATCTCCCATGACCAAATGCTTCTGGCCCACTCTTGGACAACTGCTGTGTAACTCACCATCCATGCAATCGGATCTGTCACATCCAGGAAATGTCACTTTCGCTGCACATCTCCAGTTCCTCCCCTCTTTGTGCCTTCTCTTGTGTGATGGTCCTGATCCTGGTAGAGGGGTGTTACATAAGATGCAGACCTGTCCTCTCACTAATGATGTAAAAGGAGTATGCTATGGAGATTCCCAGAGCCACTATAGAGTCTCAAACCTTGACTTTGAGGCCCAGAGACTCTGTCCGTCCTGCTGTGTCTGCTCATTACTACCTCCTCAACCTTCGGACTGACAGGATCAGGCTTACTCACTTTCCTCTGTACCGTCATGGCGCCATCTTTGTATTCGTTCCCCTTCTAAACGCACCTCCTTCTTGTACTTGCTTAGATCCTCTGAGGTTTTATTTATTTGGTTTGGTTTTTGTCATTAAAGCTAGTTGATGCTTTTGATTTTGACCTTTTGTCCTGAAGCCCCTGCCTTCTCTGATCATAAGCTCCTGAGCTCTTCTTATCTTTGCAGTTTCTAATGCTCCTTCCAGTGACTTGCCTCATCATATCCATGCTCTCTCTCTCTCTCTCTCTCTCTCTCTCTCTCTCTCTCTCTCTCTCTCTCTCTGTGTGTGTGTGTGTGTGTGTGTGTGTGTGTGTGTGTGTATGAAGCTTGTGTGCGTTCTTGTGTATAAATCTGGATATGTGCCTGCCACCACATGTGAATATAGTGATCAGAGGACAACCTTGGGTGTCTCAGCACAGTTTCTACTTTCCTTGGAACACTCTCTTTGTTGTTTGTGCCTTCCTCTTACACAGATGCGTGCCAGGCTAGCGGTATCAAGATCTTCAGGGCCTTCTCCTGTTTCCCCTACGATCTTGCCGCACCGAGACTACAGAGGGCCAATACCGCGACCAGCATTTTATCATGTCTGGAGATTCAAATTCAGTCTTCATCCTTGTTTAGCAAACATCTTATTCACTAACAATCAACCCATCCCTACTTTATCCCTACTTTTATTAGAGTTTTCCTGAATGTAGCTTGGTTCTACTACTTTTCATATACTGTAATTTAGGACAGTGCCCACACCTAACACAGTCCTGAGTTATCAGTCCAGCCATGAGATGCTACTGCAGCTGCTGCCATGCTCTCAACACTGAAGCCAATAAAGATATAACAGTGGTGACAGGAATGGTTACCACAAAAACCATAAGTACCAAGTCCCAGGGACTGAGAAGCAGGTTACGATTTTCTAGAAAGATAATGTATTATTTGTATTGTTAGTTGAACCTCAAAAACATAATGGGCAGGTCATAACTCTATCAAAACTACCTAGGAATAACACTACATTCGTAAAGATGAATAGAAACAGAAGGGACTCTGCCTAACTCATTCTTTGAAGCCACAATTACGCTGATACCAAAACCACACAAAGATCCAACAAAGAAAGAGAACTACAGGCCAATTTCCCTTATGAATATCGATGCAAAAATACTAAATAAAATTCTTGCCAACCAAATCCAAGAGCACATCAAAACAATCATTCACCATGATCAAGTAGGCTTCATCCCAGGGATGCAGGGATGGTTCAATATATGGAAATCCATCAATGTAATCCACTACATAAACAAACTCAAAGACAAAAACCACATGGTCATCTCATTAGATGCTGAAAAAGCATTTGACAAAATTCAGCATCTTTTCATGCTAAAAGTCTTGGAAAGAACAGGAATTCAAGGCCCATACCTTAACATAGTAAAAGCAATCTACAGCAAACCAGTAGCCAACATCAAAATAAATGGAGAGAAACTTGAAGCAATCCCACTAAAATCAGGGACTAGACAAGGCTGTCCTCTCTCTCCATATCTTTTCAATATAGTACTTGAAGTTCTAGCGAGAGCAATTAGACAACATAAGGAAGTTGAAGGGATACAAATTGGAAAGGAAGAAGTCAAACTATCATTATTTGCAGACGATATGATAGTTTACTTAAGGACCCAAAAATCTCCACCAGAAAACTTCTACAGTTGATAAACAACTTCAGCAAAGTGGCTGGTTATAAAATCAAATCAAGCAAATCAGTAGCCTTCTTGTACTCAAAGGACAAGCAGGCTGAGAAAGAAGTTAGGGAAATAACACCCTTCACAATAGCCACAAACAACATAAAGTACCTTGGCGTGACTCTAACCAAACAGGCGAAAGATCTGTATGACAGGAACTTCAAGTCCTTGAAGAAAGAAATCGAGGAAGACCTCAGAAGATGGAAAAATATTTCTTGCTCCTGGATTGGCAGGATCAATATAGTAAAAATGGCCATCTTGCCAAAAGCCATCTACAGATTCAATGTGATCCCCATCAAAATCCCAACTCAATTCTTCATAGATCTAGAAAGAGCAATTCTCAAATTCATCTGGAGCAACAAAAAACCCAGGATAGCTAAAACTATTCTCAACAATAAAGGACTTCTGGGGGAATCAATATCCCTGACCTCAAGCAGTACTACAGAGCAATTGTGTTAAAAACTGCAGAATATTAGTTATATGTCACAATTAAACATGGTCTGTTTTAAGTTTTGAAAAATCTGGTAGTGTCTCTAAGTCTTCAATTTCTTCTCTGAAACATGAGAAAAATTTTCAAATGCTTGAAATTCAGTGAAGTGGTGCATATGAAAATGTTTTAGAAACTATAAATATAGTTATTTGTTAGAAATTTATTTAAAAGTATACTACACCTTGCTTTTGTACTTTGGAATGTCTCATAGCAAGCATAGGAAAATGATCACTTAATATCAATATTAATCTAGATATGAATTGCATATTAACCAGAATTTTGTTATAATAGAATTCTGTAAATCTAATGTCACACATTTAAAAATAGACAAAAAAAAAGTTACTCATGAGTTTAGCACCTAGACCCTTGAATGATTAAACTGTGACTTGTTAGAAAACAAACATTTAAAAGAACTTTTAGTTCCAAATGAGAGAGGTGTGATTCAGAAAATGGATGTAGCAAACCGTTCCAAACAAGATTGGTGCAATTGGAAAGAACTGCACTTTGATTCAGGCTTTGCCTAAGGAGCAATTTTACTAAAAGCTACTCATTTTGTAAGCTATGTTAATTTTTAGCAAAACTTTCTAATTGATAGGTACGTAATGATTTCAGGGAAGTCAGATTTAACACCTATAATGTCCAATCATTATGTTTTTAAAGTCCTTTCTAGCCTTAGAATCTACTTTAAAGAATGTGTTCTAAACTCTGCTGATTTTTGAAAGAGATCTGCAGGTCTTTGAGAAAAGTGGACAAGGAAACTGCTAATGACAATCACCGCCTTCTTCATCATCACAAGGTCGTTTGCCAAGGAGATGGGTCTATTTTAGAGGAAATTGCTGACACATACTACTTTGCAAGAACAAATTTAAAAGGATAAATTGCTTGCAATTTCAGGGGGGGTTGTTTAACAATCAAGCTTTCAACTTTACCAAGAACTTGAAAGTACAGTAGATAGCATGAAATTCATTTTTATTGAAAGGTCATCTGTGTGGGGGGAAAAATTAAAAACAAGTCAACCAAACTGATTTTTTTTCTTTTCTTTTCTTTTCTTTTCTTTTCTTTTCTTTTCTTTTCTTTTCTTTTCTTTTCTTTTTTCTATTCTTTTCTTTTCTTTTCCTTTCCTCTCCCCTTTCTTTTCTTTTTTCTTTTTTCTTTCTTTCTTTCATTCATTCATTCTTTCTTTTTTTGGTAAGGAAATGATTTATTACAAATTATGTGTTGTCTAGCATCCTAGAAAGTGCTGCTTACCTCATGGCTTGCTTAGCCTGCTTTCTTATTCCCCCTCTGGACCATCTTCTTAGGATCACCACAATGGTCTGGGCCCTACCCTATCATCAATATAGAAAATGCATCACACAGGTTTCCCACTGACTCAACCTGGTGGAAGCATTTTCTCAGTTGAGGTTCCGAACTTCTTCGAAAATGATGCTAACCTGTGTCAAGTTGATGAAAACTAGCCAGCACAGTTCTCAAAGGAAGAAGTATGAAACGGCTAGGAAGCATTTTTAAGTGTTAAATATCTGAGCAATCAGACATATTCAAATTAAAACTGTTTGCAATTTTATCTTATTTCAAACAGAATGACAAAGATCAAGAAAACAAATGACATTACATGTTGTGAGGATGTGAAAGAGGATCCCTTAGTACTATTAGAATGTGAATTAGGAAATGGTGTAGCCACTATGGAAATCAGTGTGGAAGCTCCTCAAAGGGCTAGAAATGTATGTACCCTGTGATCCAGTGATTCCACCCCTGGGCATTTATCCAAGAGGATCTATATTGTACTAGAGAGATTCTTGCTTATCTGTGTTCATTGCTGCTCTAGTCACCATAGCTAGGAAATCAAAACAACCTAGATGTCCATAATGAAATGTGGTACGGTTGCACACTGCAGTACTATTCAGCAAAGGAAAATGAAGTCATAAGATTCTACAGTAAATGGATGAAAGACAAAAGTTGAGTGTGTGTCATCTCATTTGTGGATGATAGCTTCGAATTCTTAGATATGTGCATTTTGTTTAGATTACCACAGAGGTTGGGAAAGGGGCCATGGGAGAATTTCAGTAGAGGAGAGATAGAACACGATTATACAAAGAGTCAAATGGAAAAAATGAAATCAAATCTTTGATTAATTGTTTTTTATTTAATCTTTTATTTATTTATTTATTTATTTATTTATTTATTTATTCATTCTATACTCCAGATTTTATGCCCCTCCCAGTCTACCCTCCAACTGTTTCCCATCGCATACATCCTTCCCAGCCCCACTCCACAAGGATGTCCCCACCACCCACCACCCACCCCATCGGAGCTCTAAATTCCCTGGGGCCTCCAATCTCTTGGGGGTTAAGTACATCTTCTCTGAATAAACCCAGATCTGGCAGTCCTCTGCTGTAGTTGTGTATGTGTTGGGAGCTTCATATCAGCTGGTGTATGCTGCCTGGTTGGTGATCCAGTATCTGAGAGATCTCGGGGATCCAGGTTAATTGAGACTGCTGGTTCTGCTACAGGGTCACCCTCCTCCTCAGCTTCTTCCAGCCTTCCCCTAATTCAACCACAGGGGTCAACAGCTTCTGTCCATTGGTTGGGTACAAATATCTGTATCTGACTCTTTCAGTTGCTTGTTGGGTTTTTTGGAAAGCCGTCATGATAGGTCTCTTCTTGTGAGCACTCCATAGCCTCAGTAATAGTGTCAGGCCGTAGGACCTCCCCTTGAGCTGGATCACACTTTAGGCCTGTTTCTGGACCTTCTTCTCCTCGGGCTCCTCCTTCTCCTCTGTTCCTCCTCCTTTCAGACAGGAACAGTTATGGGTCAGAGTTTTGACTGAAGGATGGCAACCCCCTCCCTCACTTGGTACCCTGTCTTTCTGCTCAAAGTGGGCTCTATAAATTCCCTCTCCCTTTCATTTCATCTAAGGTCCCTCCCTTTGATTCCTGAGAGTTTCTCACCTCCCAGGTCTCTGGTGCATTCTGGAGGGTCCCCCTAACCTCCTACCTCCAGAGGTTTCCAGTTTCTAGTCTTTCTGCTGGCTCTCAGGGTTTCAGTCCTTTTCCCTCACCCAATGCTGGATCTGGTTCCCCTCAGCTCCCCCCCATCCACTTTCCCTCCCAGGTCCCTCCCTCTCCCCCCCATTGTGATACTTTCTTTTCCCTCCCAAGTGGGACTAAGGTGTCCTCACTTGGGCCTTTCAGCCACAATGTCTTTTTCTATGTAGCTTTTCTGGATCTCTCAAGTGCTGCTGGCAGATTGTTCTGTGGCATATCACAATTTTAAAAGAAATATCTATCAGTAAAAACATTGTGCTCCATAAGGCCTACTGTGACATATTACAATTTTAAGAGAAAAATCTATCAGTTAACAAACATTGTCCTCAATAAGTGCTACAAATAGGCCTGAGAATATGAAAGCCCATTAGCAGGTGATGAGGCTTAATGTCCATGGAGAAGTTGGAGAGTGTTACATACTGGTCAAGGGGCATGAAGTTCATGTTAGGAGTCTGGAAAAGGCGCAACTTACTGGCCTTTTGAAAACAAAATTGCAAAGGCCTTTGAGGGAGCTAGGCCTTATCTGTATTTCCATATATGTATCGCTCTCTTTTTCATTCTCCTCATTCTATGAGCCTCAGAATTCACATGAGATCTGGACGTCCCAAGTGCTTATATAGATACATATAATCTTTTCGACTCTCATTTTCTGACCTCCAAAATGCATGTGTGTTTTTGCATTCAAATGCATGTTTGAACTCCTTTCTCAGTTCTCATAAATAATCCTCACTGTGCCAAAGTCAAATGAACTTAGTACTTAGGTCTAGTATTTCTAGAAACAGGAAGGACCTGGGTGGTCTAACTTTCAGATAGAGATTTTCTATAGATAGATAGATAGATAGATAGATAGATAGATAGATAGATAGATCTTAAATTTACAAACAGTAATTGTGTATCTTTTTCCACTTATAGTTTGATATTTTGATATTGATAGACATTTTAAAATGATAAGCCAAACTAATAATATATCATTTCACCTTATCAATTTTTTGGAGTAAACCTTTAAACTCCACTCCTCTAGCAATTTTCAAATATAAAATACATTATTAACTACTGTTTTCATTCTATGTAATAGGCTATCAGAAATTGTATCTTTCATCTAACACATTTTGCCCTTTAATTAACAATTTTCTTTATATCCTCTTCATCTACCCTCAACTCCTGATAGCCACACCATTCATCTCTATACTTTAAAAAGTTGAATATTTTTTACATATGTGTATATGTATGAGAGACAGATTATTTAGTATCTAATATCCTTCACTTGTATATAATGTCTTCTGAGTTTATCTATATAGCCCTGAGACAAGGCTTCCTATAACCTGAAGCATATAGAACATCTTAAAGGAGACAGGAGGTGAAGAGGGCCCTGTAAATTCCATCTTTCCTCAGTGTGAGGGTAGAACTTCCCCATCTGTGGCTAGCATTAAGAGATAATACAACTATAATCCAAACATCTGTGATTGTGAGAGAGGGACTAACTATAATGGTGACACACAGACAGTCAGAGAGTAGAAGCTAGGACTAGGACATTAGCCGCTGGCAAATATTATCTCCATAAGCAGTGAACCCTATGGGAGGGTATCAAGAGTTAGAACAGAACCCAGGCTTAAAGTGTTTATGATTCAACTGATGTAGGACCTACAGTCTCCTGAACTGGCCATAGGGACATGAAATTTGTATCTCATGTCATCTATAGTACACAGACGCAATATGTAAACAGGCATGCTTTTGTAATATAGCAGTTTTATAGGATAATATTTAATTAGGATTAAAATGTGAAAAAAGGAATCCATAGAGAGTTGATGGTTGTTTCTCTATCAACTTGATATAAACTAGAGGCATCTAAAAAAGGGCAATATGATTTGGGGAATTGCCTTTATCAGGTTGTTCTGTAGGCAGCTCTGATGGAAATTTCCTTGGGTAATAATTGGTATGAGGGGGCATTAACCTGGGCAGATGGTCCTGACTGGTTTAAGAAAGCAAGATGGGCAAGTCATGAGAAACAAAGGAATAAGCCATGTCCCTCTGTGCCTTTGTAGTTCCTGATTATCTGAATGAGAATCTACCTTGACTTCCATTAATGACGGACTGCCATTGGGAGTATAAACCAAATAAACCCTTTCTACTCCAAGTTGTTTTTGGTCCTGGTGTTTATCATAATAGAAAGGAAACTATAGCATAAACTGATATAGGGGGAAAAAAGCCTGTCCTAGAGGCAAGAGATAGCAGAAACTTAGAAGAAAATCCAATGCTGTATTTATAAAGGTAGTTAATCTGACAGATGCGAGGAGTAAGACCACCAACCCAAATCATGGCCAACTTAATTAAAGCAACCTCTTTTATCTGCCAACATGAGCTGTCACTCCCTAAGGCAGGGTTCAGAAGATTAGCTTTAGACATGAGAAACATAAGGATTTTATAGTTCAGGAGGAGATGGTTTCCAAATAGGGGATTTGGCAGGTAAATAGGCAGGATTATAAGAACAGAACATACGCACAAGTTGGTCATAACATCCTCCTGAAACAAAGACATGGTTTCAAAGTGGTCATAACAAGGTCATCATAACAAGATGGTTTTAACAAGGTGGTCATAATAAGGTGGTCATAACAAGGTAGTCATAACAAAGTAGTCATAACAAGGTGGTCATAGCAAGGTAGTAATAATGCCCTTTTAAGACATGGTCCCTGTTTCCTGTAGTGGGCAGTACAGAAGCATTTGTAGTTAAGGTTACAGGTTGCGCATAGCTCAATACTTAAGAAACAGATGTAATCATAAACAAGGTTGAATCAAGTTTGTTTTTAACTATATGATGGCTTTCAAGCCTAAGATGGAGAGAGACTAGTTGATCAGTGGGGATAAAACTAAATGAACCTGTGCCATCATGGCTTAAGGAGATAAGAGCCTCCCTTCAGATAGCTGCAGGGCATAGCACTTGGGGGCTGGATCGTCCAGTCCTAGAACTGTGTGCTCCATGAAGGGTGAGAAGGTGGGTCTCATTGTTTACAGTGGAATGAAGCTACAGGGGAACCGGAATGATCATCATCATGGCTGGACGCCATCCTAACTGAAACACCTCTACCATACAGGTGGCTGCAGAAGTTCACCAAAGGCTCACAGAGGAAGAAAAAGAACCACCCCGACTGGATTCCAAAGAAAAGTCTCCTCAGTCAGGTGCAAATAAAAAAGCCAAGAAGGAGAAAGAACCACCCAAGAAGAAAAAGGCAGAAAAGAAAGGAAAAGGTATTCATGGCGCTAGGACCTGGTCCCAAGGTCACTTTAAAACCTCTTCTTGGCAGGAAACAAGCCATTAACCAGGCATGTTAGCCTCTAAGCCACTTGAAAGCTAGTCACTGTTTTCAACTACAGACCCAAGTGTCTATGAGCTGTGTATGTAGTTGGCAAACCACATTGCTTATCAGCATGACCTAGTTCATTTTAGCAAATACCTGATGTAGCCAGCCATTGTATTCGAGGCAACTTCAACCCTATTAGGGTTAACCTGGGATGTCTGTGCAGAAGCTAAAAGTTCTGTGTTTACAGGTCTGGGGCAGGGGCGGTTGAATCTAAGCAAAGTGTTCTCTACTGGAACATGCCTACCTAAATCTTTGCCTCAGTGTCATGAAGGAAGAACGACCAAGAAAACAGGCAAAGAGATACCCCCTTCCATTGAGCTTAAGCAACAGCACTGAATGTTACCTTTTCCTCTCAATGTTTCTATGTGAACTTCTTTTATATATAATTTGAGGTAAGAAAGAAAAGGTAGAGCGCAGATGAGGGAAACCTCTTCAGTGACAGATTGCCACTGCATGTTTATTCCGCGCTGACTGTGGGGTAGGACTCTATGATGGACGCCAAAAGCTTGTGATGGGGGAGGGTGAAGCAGTGAGGATTAGGAAGGGGTGGTGGTGACCCCGGGAGCGAAGGGAAGGAGAGATACTTTGGTAAAGAACATGCCACTTTCTTCCATCTCATGTTCTAATAAGCAAGTGTTTCGGAATTTAAAGGGACGATTTGTTTCATGGAGTCAGTGGCCAAGTCCAATCTTTAATTATTCAATGATAAAACAAATGCAGAGGCCAAATCTCTCTTTAATTGCAGTCTGTTCATTCATGTCTTAAGAGAGCAAATATGCCGATCCTCTCGCAGTTCCTCGCTCTGCTTCCTTTTCCTTCATATGATTCAAGCCCTCTGTGACCATACCCTCGAGGATAATTACTGAACTGTGTGGAAATTCACAAACTGGGCCTGAAATAAAATCACATTGCCTTGGGGGAGATTCTCAACAAGCATCCACAGACATTTCCAATCAGTTTCTGTAGTCACAGATATACTTGTAGGTGGCAGCAAATTAAAGGATAATTGATTCGGAGGCATATTCTTGAGCATTACTACATTTAGCTGTTATCTTTTGAAGTCCTTTGTTGGTCTTTTCTTGCAAAAAACAAAACAAAACAAAAACAAAAACCAAATAAACAAACAAACAAAAAGCTTTTGTTTGAAAGAACCACTTTCAAATGTAAGGAATTCCTTAGGAAGTGGTAATTCCACCAACTGCGGGATGATGAACTTGGCCCATTTTTGTCCTCAAACCCTGATTTTATTGCTTTTTAAATTCTGTAATCGCTTCTGCACATGCCCGACACCTTGTTCTATTCCTATGCTGTAACACACCATGTTTTATTACAAATGCCGCCCAGAAAACTCACAGGAGTCTCAATGAAAGATTATGAATCTTTCATTGCCCACCCCAAAGATCCCCAAAGTTGTCCATTTCAAAGTCTCCAAGCAGTTTTCTGGTTGCATGGATTTGGCTGCATGACCATGTCCATAACCAGAGCCATGTCCATAAACTGGTATGTTGGTAATTTACTCACCACGCCTCAGTTATGTTTCAGGTAAATCATCGCCCGTGGCAGAAGTCAGTCCAGTGACAATCACGCCTGAGGAAATGGCTGAAATGGAAAAGAAGAATGAACTGAAGCTCAAGATAAAGGAGGAGCATCTTGCTGCCCTGCAGGTAGAAGGTAGGAGGAGGGATAGCGTTGAGATCATGTTTTCAGAGGAGCCGAAACACCTACATAGGGCTGGCTTATCAGTAGCCTCAGACTGAGGCTTAGAACTCAAGCAGAAGGACTGAACACACATTGGCTTCTATGCTGTTGTATGAGTTAGATGAGTCTGGATTTAATTAAACTTAATTAAATTAATTGATCGATTGATTGATTGATTGATTGGGACAAGGTCTAACTTTGTAGCCCAGTCTGATGTCAAACTTGTTATGTAGCTCTCTCTCTGTTCTTGAATTGTCATTTCTCCAGGTATTTGTCTCCTCAGTGCACAGATTATAGGTATGGAGTGCTGTGCCTGGTTCCCTTAGTAATCTCATTTAAAGTATCTGCAGACTGCCAGAAAGATTTCTGAAAAGAAAGCAAAGGCTGTAATTCAAATTTCAAAGCCCAGAAAGAAAAATAAATTGCAAATTGGTGTGGTTGTCCAGGTTAGGTAGAAGCTGTCTAATACAAATGACTTAATATCACAAAAGAGAAAGTTACTCCTCTTGTTAAGAAAAATAAGTCCTGGGGCTGGAGATATAGTTCAGTGGTTAAGAGCACTGACTGTTCTTCCAGAGGATTCAGTTTCAATTCTTAGCACCTACATGGTGGCTCACAACCATCTATAACACCAGTTTCCACTGGATCAAATGCCTTCTTCTGACCTCTGCTGACATCAGGCATACAAGTTATATACAAATATATTAAGCAGGCAAAAAAAATCATATTCAAAAGTAAAACAAAAGAAGTCCCAGCCAAAGTCCATACATTCTGAGGGTAAACTTCTAGGTAGAAGGATCAGTCAATCTTCACATCTCTCTTTCTCTCTCCCCCTACAAAATTTGAAGGTTTTCTTCCTAATACTCAAATGACTGCAAGACCTGTTTCCCCACATTTCTCCCAAAGAGAATTATTAGTACAAATCAATATGGCATTTAGAATATAAGGAATAGACCGAAGATAGTCTATGGAAAGGAACCATTGCCAATGTCCTCATTGACAGAATCATAAGGTAAGCAAGGGCACAAAAAAGCCACCAAAACAAAGGATCCATGGACAAGAAGACAGTTTTCATTAGCTGTATGAGAGAGGCCTTCAGGGTATGTCCAAAGCATCCATGAGAAGACAAGGTCAGACTTTCAACGGCCAGGTCAGGGTCAGGGTTATAAAGAAAACTCCATATACCAGGGTCAGGGTTTGAGACTCTGCTTCAATCTGTCTGTCTGCGACCTGGACCATCTTGGAAGTTTAGGGTGGTGAGGGAGAGAGCTTGTCACCTTTGCCTATGGTATGTTGTAAATAGCAACTGGGAAGTGGCTCTTCTTGGCAGACAGGAAGCAGGTTCCTGAAGAATGAAGAGAGCAAGTCTCAGTCCTCTAGTCCAGCTTGAGATGTGCCAAGATTGTATTTTGGTCCAAGTCAGTGGACCTGCCCTTGGTGGGGTAGAGAGTGTTTGGTGTAGTCTTGCTTCTCTCCTGTTCTCTCCCTTCACCCCGCTACCCACCACCAACCATTCCCTCAATCCAGCAAACAAATCAGAAGTGACCTGAAGCCAGGGAGCTATGGGCATTTGGAGAGGAGAAGACATGTTTCTCTCCTCACTGTCTGTGTTCACATCTGATTCCAGCTTTTTCCAGTAAGCCTCATCTTTGAATTCACGTGATAAAAATCCTCAATGAGATACATTTTCATTCCTCATGCTACAAAAGTTATCAAGTTCTTCGCTGCGGGCTTCATCCTGTGAAGGAAGCTGGAGTCTCATGTGCATACCCACAAACTTTCTAAAAGCAAACCAAAACAGTAATAAAGCTAGACGAGAGATAAAAGCAGTCACTTACAGTGCTCTGTGATGGTGGAAATATGCTTATGGGACAAGGTGGCGAGGCATTAAGAAAGCCTTCCCAGAACTAATGAGGACTGAACCAGAAAAGTATGGAAAAAATATGCTCAGGAGGCAAGCCAGGGGCAGCAGTAGAGAGCAGAGGTGTACCAAAGCCAAGAAAATATAAAAATCGATTCTGCGAGAAGCCATGAAACACAGAGGATAAGCCAGGATGGAGCAGACTTGGGGGGTTAGAAACCTGACCACGGATTGTCCACTAGACGGCAACGAAGATCAGGTCCCTTCCCTGTGGAAGCTGAGTGGTAATGAATCCTGGGCAGAAGTGCCAGGTGATGCCGACTGTTGCTGGGAAGAGAGTAGATTTGGAATTGAAATGGGGGACAGAAGGGAGAGAAAGCATAGGTAAAGCTATAGTATGGATAAGAAAGGATCAATATCTGATCTTATAGGTGCCACATTTATTAAAGCTCAAGAATTACCTTAGTTTAAATCCACAGAAGACTTTACAGCACACTTCATTTTGTTTCGCTGTGAGATGGATGTCACCTTACCCATATTCATGAATTAAATAAAACGTCATAAACCAAAGTATGATTGGTACAAAATGTGGGTTTGGTTTATATAAGAGTAGTGGGAATATAATGTATTAAATAAAATCTCCCTTTCTCCTTTACTCATATTGTTTTTAATTTTACACAGTAGGTTTCATCATGATCATTTTATGCATGTGTATGGCATATTGTGGGCGTGTCCATCCCTCACCATTATGCCTTCCTGTCCATGACCTTTCTCTCACTTCCCTTTTCCAAATAACTCCACTCTGTGTTAATGTATCTGCGAAATCCAAGTTCCACATGCATAAAAAGCATATTATTTCTCCTTCTGAATTCAGTTTACTTAGCTTACATCCAGTTTCTCTTTTTAAATAGAACAAGCCACACAATTTCGACTTGAGTTAATAAAGTCAAAAGCTTTGTCCGTTCTGGAAGATTTAGTAACAAAGGTGGTTGATGTCTACAGGTTCATGGATAAATGGCTTGGTAAGAGATATTTGAATGAAATGGCCAGGTAAGGTTCTTGTCAATAAAAAAAAAATCAGACTAAATGCCAGAAATGCAAAAATTGACAAGAGTGTTTAAGATGTCTACAGATTTAAATTACACCACACACACACACACACACACACACACACAGACTCACATACACACACATACATTCACATACAAAAATTTCTCACAGACATGTGTCTCTGTGTATCTCTGTCTTTGTGTCTGTATGTCTACCCCTGCCACCACCACCCTCGCCTGTTATAAACACTCAAAATGAATATTTTTCTGCTGTAACCTGTATGTCAGCGGGCTCTGTTGCAATATCATTTTCACTGTGGGAGTTCAGTCTATATGGTAATATTACATATAATTTTAATCCAGGAAACTGAGATTTCCAAATTATCCACTAATGAGTACTGTGTCTAATTGCTCAGTGCTCATCAACTTTACATAAAAGACTCTGACTTGAGCTAGATTCTGTAATATGTATTTTATAGGGTAGACTGCAAACATTTGCCAGGAGTTTAGTAGTTCTGTGAGAATGGGTATCAAATTCTAAATGTTCTCAGAAGCAGTAATTACCATCTGTAAACAGTCTTTGTCTGGCTTTCTCGGGTCTCATCATGAAAGCTTTACTGTTAAGCATCTTCAGCCTAATTGTTCAGTGCTGTTGTTGTTGTTCCACAATAGAAAGTAGTAAAACAAACAAACAAACAAACATTCATTTCCATCTATGTATAAGGAAATATTATTTCTGGACAGCCAAGTCAATTACAATTAGCCTGCAGCCCCAGTCTGTGCCTGCCGCTTACAAATGAAAGAGTTTCAGCTGATTTCTTAGGATTTATGGCTTCCTTCCATATGTCTGTCCATTAAGCACAAATGGATGTTAATTCTGTGTGATATACACATAGTTTTCACATTTATGTTGTATCTACTTCCTCTTTCTGTACTCTGACTTAAAAGAAACCACAAAACAGGAAGTTAAAAAGTAACTTCTAATGAGGGGGAGGGGGTTGCTGCCAAGTCCCTTTGAACTCCAAATCTATTTTCCTGACCTTTCCTTTCCTCTGTATTGAAATTACTCACAGTAACTTTCCACTAGGTGGTGCCCAGTCATTTGATATTTTGGTTCTACTCAAGTCTCAGTCTGTGTGGAGACACTGTTCATAGACTCAGGTTCACATAGACTTGGGTTCCAAGGCACAAGAACATTCCAAACCACAAACTAATTAGCAAATACTGTATGGGATTTCACAAAGAGCATTGAGGAGTTGAATTCAAGGGCCCCTTCTCAAGGACAGGCACTAATAATACACTTTAAAGCATCAGCATACAAGTATCTGTTGCTCACTGTGTGAAGAGAGAATAAGTGTGCATCTTCTCATGATCATCAGATCAAGACAAGAGTTTTTCTTCATTCCATCAATGGTTCACATAATTATGTCTAATATCTAAGACACTTTAAAAATAGCTTTCAGTTAGGCCATTAACTCTTACCCAAACGTGTGTGTGTGTGTGTGTGTGTGTGTGTGTCCATGACCTGCAAGCTGTCCTGTAAACCATCATACAAGAGGGAGTAAATGTCAGTGGTTTAATTTCAAGGATAAACCATTCACAGTCACCTGTCTTACCATGGGACCATGTCAAGCACATGCTCTAGATGAGACACTAGGACCCATTGCTACTTCCTCTGGACCATGGTAATCCTTAAATGTAGATCCTCACAGGCATGTGATCCAGCTTTGGATGTTGTACACTGAAAGCCACTACTCTGCCAAGTGTGTCCTAAGTAACATTGAATCTTTGACATAAAGCTAGAGAAAAGCAATTTTTGCCTTTTCTAGAAGTAAATAACCAAATTTGATTCACTTTATACTTTATCCCGTTTCCAAATAAACTGAGTTCTTCCAACAATTATCAAACTGTGATCTGCCATATCAACTTATTCTGAAAAATAATCTAACCCTTGATATAAACTTTCTTGTATAGGAATGTATACTTCAATACTTAAAAACACAAATTTAATAGCCTTTCTTCTTGTTCAACTTTGCATAAAACTGAACTATATCAGCTTCTTAATAAGAGAGTATTTTGTTTATCTTTATAACTTTGTACCCTGCCTTAAAAAGTTTATAATGCCTATAGAACCAAACGTATACTGTAATGCTTTTGTGTGTGTTATTAACTATTAATCTAATAATATCTTCAATGGAGATGGCCTTGTTCATTTTTCTATTTACAGTATACAGAAATTGACCGAAGTAGCTCGCTACCACATTGAAACAGCTACAAAAATTCAAAATGAGATTTACCTAAGCCAAGAAGACTTCTATATCAATGGAGACATAAAAGTCTTCCCAGATCCTTCTCCACCAACCCGCCCACCACCAATAGAAAAAGAAGAAAATGGCACCCTAACAATCGAACAGCTTGATAATCTTCGAGATCAATTCTTAGATATGGCACCTAAAGGTAAGAAAGGAATTGCTACCGATGGGTTATAAAGATGATTAAAATTGCCCACAGTGCACATCACTTGGCCAGAAGACAACTGAGTTCTGTTGGAATGCAGGGCACTGCAACAGAGTAGAGACTGTTCTCTGTTCTAGTTTGTCATGGGTTTGCCTGGTACACCATTATCTGAGTTAAACAAGGAGGAGCATCACAGTGACTGACAATCATGCAGTATAGCAAACAGTATGGTAGTAGAGAAGTGACCAGCGCTGGTGACTCTTCTGTCTCCCTCTTCTCTTGGGGGTATACTGGTAAATTTGACTCCATCTGACAATTGGAAGATAATCTTTATGCTTTTAAGTAGAGATGCATTAGGGATCCTAAGTTTGTGTTTCTGTCTAGCCAGTGAGGGGATACTAAGAAGTGAAGGAATACATCTTAGAACTTCTTTTCTTTCAATGCTTCATAGATCTTGAGTAGAGCCAAATGAGTTACTAGAAGGTACTTCCTGATTAATTTGCTCACGTGAGTGCATAATTTATTTTCTTCATAGAAATTATTGAATCCCTTCACATTTTATCATTATAATTCTGTGGCTTCTGCTATCCCACTAATTGCTATCCTATCTAATTCTAACTGATGTATATAGAATCATCATCTATAATCATCAGGAATGTAAACTCAGTCACAAAGCAATTAAGCAATGTGTCTGTGATCATTTACATTTTGGATTCTGCTAATTTAAAGTTTGTTAGCTTTATGTATGAATTGTCTCTTATGAATAGGTTTATTTCACTTTTCCAAATGTCCTAATTATTGGAAAAATCATCACTTTTCCCTAGAAATAGTCAATGGTCTCTACTATAAACACAATCTAACTTTTTAATATTTAGTCACAGTATTTTCAGAAATCCATAGAAATAAATCATTAATAATAAGTGATAATTCACTCTATAGTCTATAAAGCTTCCTTACTGAGACCAATGGGTGGCAAGGTGCCCATGTGTTTCCTTGGGTGAACATATGCACTGGCATGTGAGCACATCAAACAGCTTGAGAAGTCATTATACCTCCAATGCATAAAAACACACAATATATCTAAAGACAGATACACTTTGGCGGTATTTGGACAAGATTAATGTGGGTGCCAACAGGTACCAAAAATCCAACTTTGTCAAAAGGCAACTCACAAATCCTATTACCTTCCAGCAAAGCAGACATCCTCTTTCCTCCTGAATGAATTTTTACCATACCCTTTAAATTTTTATTTTATATAATTTTTACATAATCATATTTATTTTTGCTATTTGTGAAGCATTGGTTTTCTTTTATATATATATATATTGTTCATTCTTTCCTAGGTCAAACACCTAACTTGTAAAAGCTATTGCAGCAGGGTGTACATTCAGAAGTGTTTATCTATTGCAAAGGGACAAATAGTTGTTGTGAACTGGCCACGGCAGGGTAGGAAGCTCACAGCTCAGATCACTCAGGTTTTATGCTCACAAGTAACTGCCTTCACCTTCTCCCTCCAGGTGATGAGTGACTAGCCTAACAGCAGTTATTGACTTTATGAAGTCACATGTAACATGTTCTCACATGGTTTCTTCATTACATAAATACATGAACTAATTCAACATGAAAAAAATCAACTTTTGATATGCTTATTTTACTCTCTACTCTTGTTGAGATTGATGCATATTTTACACAGATTGATATTTAAACTTTAGGTTATTCCATTGGGGAAAGTGGTTTGATAAAACATATATATATATGTGTGTGTGTGTGTGTGTGTGTGTGTGTGTTCCATTATTAATGGCATGTTTTGAATCTCATCTCTTTAACTGACACATGAAAACTATTTATATTTCTGCGGAAGTATGACACTTGATACATGTCCAAACTGTATAGTGAACAAATAAAGACAATTTAGCAATGTATCACTTTAAACATTATTTGCTAGATACTTACTCACCTTTTAAATGAAGATTTGTTTTCATTTAATTTTTTTCTTTCCATATATTACTAACTTTAATCTTCATAATACTTTTATAAGGTATCATTAATTTCTGTTACAAAGAAAGAGATGAGGCATAGAGAGATTAAAAAAATTGTCCAAGACCATGTGACAATCATTTAGCTAGAAATAGAACTGGAAAAGAACTGTCTGACTCCACCCATCCAATCAAAGTTGAAGTAGATAAGTCAGTCAACATGTAAAAAAAATCTTGTGTAGGGCATAACAAAGACTACATAAAACTAGTAACTTTTATAATTTCAAAAACATACTCCACTTCTATTCTGGGAAAATGTTTGTTGATAATTCCTGGTAAGTCACTGGTAAGAGGGGCTCTCTAATTCTCTGTTTACTCAAGCTGCTTCCATGATTCCAACATGAAACTGGATTGCTGCTGAGTGTGGGAAAAAGGCAAGTGTATTGGGAGAGTCAGAAGACAGGCATAACTGTTGTGAAATAGTGATTTCTAGATAAGACAGGGAAGGTGTACCCATGTACTTTCAATGGAACAATTGTCTAAAGATGGCCTGTAGACCACACCAGCCAATGCTGCAGCATAGATGAGAGAAAGGCTCAAAAGGCGCCCCTAACTCAGCTGAGGAACTATAGCCAGTCTGTGGCTACTGAAAATTAATGCCTGTTTCCTTTAGAATGAGCATGGGTAGGTAGCCCATGCAAAAATGATTAGCCCTATACTCATGTGAATATGGGCCACACCAATTGCACTTATATGTGTGCGTGTAAATATTATATATTAATATTTATAATATATAAATATTATATATTAACATATATAATATTTACACACATATGTTACATGAGAAGAGTACACGTATTTAAGAGGCAAATGTAGATGGGTGAAGACATGAAGAGTTCTTAAATAACCATGTAGAGTTTTCTTTAAAGGCAAAGACGCTCCAGATGCCGTGATTCCAGTCACCAAAAAGCAGAAAAAGTCGCGAAAAGTTGATTCCTACCTACCAGAAAGAAATCACCAGTTTTTGAAAATTTGGCTAAAAAAATACCCTTGGCTTGTATATGATGAGCTATTAAACCTCATGTTCTGTGTCCTGTGTCGTAAGCACGGCGTAAAGTCAGGAGGAAGTACAGCAAGTTTTTTCTATGGCACGGACAACTTCAGGGCTGAATTTCTCAGTGCACATCACCTCAGTGAAGCCCATGCCAAGGCATCACTGATGGAAGCAACTAGTGGTTCTCCAGTGAACAGAGCCGCCACTGAGCTGACGGTAAGGACCATGAGCAAAGTGACTCTTGGAAGAGTGGAGAACTTATTTAGATCATGCCATGCCCTAGTAAAGACCGGACATGCCCTCAAAGATTTTATCTGGATGTGTAAGTTGGATGACATGAAAGGTGTTGATATTGGCCCAGTCTTCAGAACTAACAAATCCGCAAGAACCTTTACATATTTCATTGCTGAAGTAGAGAGGAAAAATCTAAGGGAAAAACTAGAAAAAAGTAACTTTTTCTCCATCATCACTGATGGAATTATAGATGGTCTCGGCAAGGAAGGCAGCATGGTCTATGTTCAATTCGCACATGCGGGAAAAGTGCACTGTCAGATTGTTGGGGTGCAGCCAGTAGAACCAAAGGACCCACTGATGATAAAAAATGCTATTGAGAAAACTTTAGAGATGCATCTTCATCTTAAGCTGTCAAGCCAAGACTGGGCACGGAAGTTGGTTGGTTTTGGAAGTGACGATTCCCCTGGAATAGAGGGGGAGAACAGAGTGGCTCTGCTTTTCAGAGAAATACAGCCATGTGTGCAAATTATATACTGCTTTGCGCATCATCTAGAACTGTCCTACAAAGCAATATTCCAGAGTGTCCCTCTCTACAATGACCTTGAGGCACTCCTCACCAATATTTACCATTTCTATCACAACTCTCCTCTCCTCAAGAGTTCTCTGATAACTGCCTTCAGGGGCCTCCACCTCCAACCCGTGATGCCTTCTCAAATAAGAGGGAGGCGGTGGCTTCACGAACTACAAGCAGCCCTCCAGAACTTTCTCAAGGGATACCCAGCAATTGTTCAGCAACTGCATTCAGTAAGTAATTTCGAAGTATGTTTCCCAGAATGTCAAGAAAAAAAAAAAAAAGTTTACTGAATTCTTTGGACGTAAGATTTTTTGACATAGGGAGAAGTACCTACCCTATCATTCCCAACTTGTGTTACAGGTAGATAAAGGCAAAAATGATACCAGTCAACAGAAAGCCGACAGACTTCTAGATCTCATTCTCCAAGCGGACATCATCAAATTTGCTCATTTCTTGACAGACATCATTAGTATCCTTAGCCTTCTGTCCCATGCCAGTAGGAACAGAAATTCTTCACTTGCAGATGTATTTGTTTCCTTGGAGTCAACACTGGAAATGCTCCAGATATACCAATCAAGGTGACAGGTTGAGGACTTCTAAGGGTCCATCAAGGTAGATGATCTGACTTGGGGAATGGTTTTCCAGGTATGCTCTCATGTAACACTTTACTTGGGTGATCTTCTCCCAGACCAGGGCCAAAAGAACGCAGGGTGGATTCAGCCACACACTTTCACGGCAACTGCCTCAGGGGGAAAGCAAACATTTCGACTGTGAGAAAGGTGGTTTTAACACGTCTTATCGAGAGATTGCGAGGCTGTTTGAGAGATGCCAGCCTTGATGTGGTGAGAGCAACTGTGATTGGAAGCTTTAGACTGTGGCCGACAAAGATAAATCAAGGTAACCCATCGGCACCAATAAGCCAGTGCCTTCTGATTGCATGCATTTATTTTAGTTCTGTGACATTTCTGTTTATGTGTATGGGTTACAGAATTTGGAGTAAAAGAGATCTCCATCCTGATTTCACATTACGAACCAGTTCTAGAAGCTGCCAATGTGAAAACGGATGACGTAGATACCGAGTGGAGCATGTTAAAATTAGAAATATATGCCAGGTCAGTACGAAAGCAAACCGGATCGACTGACGTGTCTCAGCACCTTCATACAAGTTAGGTCTCTCAGTCTTTTGTGTCTTTCATCTTCCCTCCTAGATTTCAGAACATTCGAAAGCTGACCTGGGATTTTGTAAACTCCGTTTATTCCCATAAATATCCAAATGTTCTGACGCTTGTTGACTTAGTGCTGACCCTCCCTGCAAGCTCAGCAGAACCAGAACGTGGGCGTGGTCAAATGAAACGCATGGATGAGAAAATCAAGACTGGAAACATGGCAGACATCCTAACCGTTCAGCTAAACTCTCCAGATATTAGCAGTTTTGACCCCAGGAAAGCCATCCATTTGTGGAACATGCAGGCACAATCGCCAACTGCTCCCAGGGGACTTAATCTTGACAGCTCATCAAACTCAGAAAGCCAAGATGACAGCGATGAGCTGTGCGATTCATGCTGACTTTCTTACTCATCAGAGCAAAAATCAGTAACTCAAAAAAAAAAAAAAGTCACAGCCAGTCTTTGCCTCAAAAGACAAAAAGACACTTGGCATTTTCCAAACATACAAAGAGACACAAAGCCAAAAAAAAAAAAAAAAAAGGCTCATTTCCCTGTAATTCTCCTCCAACCTTGCCTCTGTGTGTAAAGCTTTTCCTTCAATACTTCAGTGGAGGCCGTTGCTTCTGGGTAATATCTCAATGCCAACTTTCTGTGTGTTTTCTCTAAGAGTGAGCACACTGAGGATCATAATCATCTAGACTTGACATACAACCTACTCTCGTTTCTGGACAACTCTTAACTCTAATTCAGTGAGTAGCTAACAGGGCCAAGCTGATAGAATTTTTTTAAAAAATTTGTCTTTGAACAAATTTTGTCATTGAAACTGTCATCCTGTGGAATCTGAAAGTCATATGCCTAAATGCCTTGGACATTAAATAACAAGGTCAAACATTAAAATGTTTTTCCCATTTCACACTAAGGTGTCCATATAAACAATTCCTAGGTAAACTGAATATGCCAGTATGCAACATTTTGCTTCCTAAGGTAGCCGTTAGAGACAGGAACATATCTTACAATTATCAGAATTTGTAAGTGCTTTGTTGCTCTTTGCAGTTTTAATGGATTTTGTTTGTGATCCCAACTTGAATAGCATGGCTGATTTACTTCTAATGTCTGAAACGCAGTGTGGCATAATTTAAGCCTTTATTTACAGGGACATTTTTACCCATGAATGTGTTCCCCTCACTAATACCAAATACTTCAGTAAAATTAAAACAACAAAATTTATTACAGAATTACCTGTGGATCATTAATTATATCAAAAGAATAAGGGTGAACGCTTGCTACTCATAACACTACTTTACAAACCCGGAATTGTACATGTGGTTGAAACCACTGACATTTTTAAAGGGATAGCTGCATTTCTCCAGAGATTAGAATAAACAGTAAGGTTCGTGTGGACTCTCAGACACAGCGAAAACTCAGATGTAAATGGAAACTTTAAGATGCTGTACTTAATAAACAGAACAACTGCAAAAAAGAACAGCTCTCTACAGTATGCCTCCCAGATACCTGGATACATATAACTGGTCTCCCGTAATTTTAAAAGGTACCACTGCTGGGTTTTGTTTTTGTTTTTTAAGTTTGCTTTAGTTTTGTTTCTCAATTTCTAGTGCATGTGCATGCAATTTGGAATAAGAATCCATGTAGGTATGTCTGTTAGATATGCTAAAATATATTAATGCACAAGAGCACGGTAGTGGGGAGCCCAGTGCCATTATATGGTTAACTATCACTGTCAATGTCATTGACTTGGCCATCCAAATCTCCCCACAGTTACAAAAGCAAACCATCACTAAATGGAGGACAAACTGGGGAGTAGGTGCTACCTTTATTATGACTGTCTGGGATTGAAATATGAAATGTTTTCCTCATGTGTCCAATATAATAAAATTTAGTGGTACTTTTAAAATTTTAACCTAATTGAAACAAATATCAAAGAAGCTTTTTACTGTTGTTGTCATCGTTTTTTTTTATTTTCGTTTTTTTTTTGTTTGTTTGTTTTGTTTTGTTTTTCAGTACAAGGTTTCTCAGTGTAACAGTCCTGACTGTCCTGGAACTCACTCTGTAGATCAGGCTGGCCTCAAACTCAGAGATCCTCCTGACTCTGCCTCCTTAGTCAGTGCTGAGATTAAAGGCGTGCGCCAGCACCACCATGTGGCCAGAAGATTTTAACCTAAGAATTATGCAATTTCAATATTTGCTCAAACAGAAATGACTTATTTTATTCCCTGGACCAAAGAACAACATTTTACAGAGATAACAAGAAGAACATTAAAAATTTTATTTTATTTTATTTTATTTTATTTTATTTTATTTTATTTTATTTTATTTTATGTGTTTAAAGCAGCTTCTTTTTCTCAAGAGAACACAGTGCTAAATAATTAAGAAAGTTACTATACTTTATTTCCGTTTTAGCAGAATAAACTATAATGCCAGTACAAATGGCAATAAATAAATAAATAAATAAATAAATAAATGTGTCTTTCTCTTTTTTGTAGGCATAATAGGAAATAAAGCCTTCACAGACATCCTGCTTGATTTGGTCACCCTGAACCTTGGAACGAATAGCTTTCCTAACAGCTGGATGCACCTCACCCAACCGGATGTAAGTTTTGTTTTGTTTGGGATCTAGAAGGCCTTAATGCATGTCTTGCATGCTGAGTCATTTGTTCTAACATAACCAGTACTTACACAGTTTGTGACATTAAGCAAGAAATCAATGAAATTGAAAATGAGCGAATGAATTCGGAAGTAAGCCATATTATTGATGACTAATATTTAAACATTTCAGACCCTGGGAGAGGCAACCCAATTATGACCAGTTTGCAAACGCCTTAACAAAGAACTGTAATGATTTTGACACTACTTGGTTGTCATCAAATTTTCATTACAAACACCCTAGGAAATTTAATGTTTATAGTGCACTACCCCTTTAGTATGTTACTTCCCCAGACTTTAACCTTCCACTGGTGAAGAGGCACCAGGTCAAATGACATGAGCAAATTAGATGAGCAGCATACATAAAACTCACAAATGTCAAGATAACAAAAACCTAAAATCATTTCCAGTTATTGCCTGGTGTGGATCAGTTAGAACAGAAAATGAAAGTAAACCCAAGTCAGAACCAGCTCTGGCTGCCAACATGAAATCCCTCTTCCCTTGGAACCAAGTTCTAAAAGCCTTAGTGGGAGGAGCTTCAAGTGAGTTGCCCAAACTTCCCAGTGAGATCCCCTGTGTTCTTCCAGCTGCAGGAGATAACGTCTATATTAACAGTCAACACGGAGTTTGTGGACTGGAGGAAGTTCTTGATGGTCACAGCCATGCCGTGGCCCATGCCCCTGGAGGAGGAGCTCCTGGAGACCCTGCAGAGGTTTAAGGCCCTGGATGAAGCACAGACGGGCACCATCACCTTCGAACAGTATAAGCAGGTAGACCAGTAATACCGGAATAATTTCTCCTAAAAAGTACCCAGTTCACTGCTGACACATCACGTCTCTGGTCACTCTCGTGATCCTTAGAAGCTCGTACATAGGCAGCATAGACACAATCAAGGTCCAGGATAGTAGTTTGGCTTCCATACCCAGGGAAAGCATTAGGGAAATTAAAATAAAGTTTAAATTTTCCTGCAGAATTAAGGACCCCTAATAAGGCCACAAAATCTTCATTATTTTTCTCCTGAGTTCTCAGCTAGTAATTATTCCCATAGGCTATATATTAAAACTACATGCCAGGCTTTAAATATTCCACTGTTGGGTACTCTATATCCCCAAGGAGTAGGAAGGACAGTAATGAAGAACTGGATGGCCATGGGATGTTTTTGGTTTGCTCCTTTGGAATTTAAATGTCCACGAATATTCAAGGCAGAAATGGTTTATCTTCTAGAGTAGATACACAGGCAGTTCTAAGTCACTGCCATGGAAATGGATGTTGAAACATGAATGAAAGAGCTCATCTAAGAAAAGCGATGGTAACCCAGAGAACAATGCCTGCTCTTTGGAGTTGATGGGAGGAATATAACTGGGGCTTGAAGTAGAGCAGGATTGTGGACTTTTGACTACAGAAGCCAGATTACAAACATTTAAAGAAATTAATTGGTCATTAGGGTGATAAATGGAGATAGATAGATAGATAGATAGATAGATAGAAGATGATAGATAGATAGATAGATAGATAGATAATCATCAAGTCAGATATATGAACATTTAATATTTTTCAGAATTTGAATGTTAGGGTTAGTGATAGAATTCTCTAACTGTCCAGGGTGCCTAAATTACTTGTTTCATCTCTACTAACTGAAGGTGTCTTGCTCACCCTTCCGTATCACTACAACTACAAAGGAAGGAATCATAATAGGGCACAGACTTTGAAGCAGGGCGATGGTCTGTAGGGATTTATCTCCCAAGTGTTTCATCCCTGAAAGCTTTACAGATCTTCCTGTCTTGTCTTGTTTATAATTAGTAGCTGACATCCTTTTGATTAGTTAGCCTAGCGCTTCCTGTGCTCACACACAAATGAAGAAACACTTGGATCCTAATGAGTCTCCCTCTGGCTGATCAGGATGCTGGTTTGGCTAATTGAGCTCTGATGTATGCACTTGTCAAACAGCAGCTTAGGAATATTGCCACTGCTTACGATTTGCTATGAGGATTTCATTTGAAAATGACAGCAGCAGAGCAGATCGAATACTGTGTTCTGCTATGTGTGACTTAAAATATTTAAGAAGTGGACATTTGAAGAAACCTTAAAGTTGGTTGACACATGGTATCACACTGACTATCTTGGACAAATGAGAAAAATGTTGCTGGCAAAATTTCCAAAAATGCCAAACCAAAACTAGAACCATTTACCAAACATGGGAGCTTCTTGCAGGATGGTGGATCAAATGCATTTAGGAGAACTCAAACACTCACATGATCACTGTCTGTGTCCTGGGAATTGCCAATCATCTTCCTTTACTTTCTACTCCCAGATACCTTAGGACGCTGAATGTACACTTGACTTTACTGCATGCCATTTTCAGATTTCCCACCCTGATGCCTCACAAAAAAAAAAAAAAATTAAAAATGGGGACAAATGAAAATCATTTCTAGAAGATTTTACATGTCACATTAGGGCAGTAATGTAGCATAACTGTGGTACTGAAATAGAGATTTCTGGCATGAAGGAACTGTCCACTGTGTTTTCTGTTGCTCTGCCCCTCCCCTTTGACCAACTGCAAGGTCACCACAACAACCATTTAGAAGTACGCTGATTACTGACACTGGTAAAACTAAAGTTATTCCTCTGTAGACGTATATGCAGACTATGGAATTGTATAATGTAGAGATGTTCCACATGTAGAACTATATACCTGTGAAGCGTCAACTAACTCATTGTTTACCTGTGAGAACACATGGCCACCATAAGTGCAATCAATCAGATATTCAAGGACAAGAATAAGTATAGTCCAACTTCCCTAAGGAAACATAAACAGTCTACAAGGTTTTGGTCACATTTTAGTTTTAAGAATGCAAAGAACATTTTCATGTTTTAAAGAGAAATAACCTATGAACCCAGTGAGGTGATGCCCAGTTAACTAAATGCTTCTAACTTAAACACATTACTTCATCGCTGCAGACTTCACATTTCACATGGCTAAAATTTTATGGATGAGATTCTCGAGTTGTTTTGCATAATTTTGGTTGCTGGGTCTTCAAGGCCATTGGGTCTTCCTCCACAGAGTAGCTTGCTAATAATCTCATAAAGTCTATTTTCTTGACAGATACAGTATTTTTTTATTTCTGTTAGTTGTGGACTCTCTCCTTTTCACTGTGGAAGAATCCCATGCTTCTCTTCTGCTGGAAACCCAGGGACACCTTTAACATGACTGAAAGTGCTATAATCCTTGGAAGGAAGGAAGGAGGGCATGAAGCATAGGCCAGAGTCAGCATACACGACCTAGTGGATCTTGGTAGTAGATACTGTTAAGGACTGGTTACTACTCAGAGACAACTCTCTCTCTCTCTCTCTCTCTCTCTCTCTCTCTCTCTCTCTTTCTCTCTCTGTGTGTGTGTGTGTGTGTGAAGTGCTTACCAGTGCATCTGAAATGAAAGATGTGTCAAAGTTATGCTATAATCCGGTCAGGATGCTACTTAAAGGAAAGAGATTTAACGAAGCCTCTCTGCAGTAGTGTACTCTAAGCCTGGTGTAGAAATAAATAATGACTTTTATGAGTGAAAAGGAGTGTAGAAGTGTTCTTAGACACAAAGGATCATATTATCTAAAGACCAAGATCAGATACTGTATCTGCACAGAGGATGATATAGCAACCTTGAAGCTTGGAACAAGTCAGTAGGGTCATGTAAAAATGCTGAAGCAAGTAAGAAGGAGATGGGGAAAACACACAAGAAAGCCAATTTTGAAAATGTTGAGTGGCTGGTGCATGGAAGAGGTCATGTGGCTGTATAACCAGGTGGTAGCAGTAGAAATGGAAAGAAAAAAGAAATGGTGGGGGCACTACCAAATGGGAATAGTAAGAAATAACCAGGGTGTGAGAACTGGCAACTCTGTCCCCGATAATCACACAGACCCCTCCAAAGGGTAGCCATCCGGAGCTTAGGCTGCAGTTGTAACTTCTAAGTGACTTTCATACTCCAAACACTGAAGCAGAGCCAACACCCCCTTTTTGGCGCTTTTGTCCATGTAATGCATACTGGTTTGATGGCACTAACACGTACTTTATCACATATGAAGATAACCATAATAAAATAAATGATGGCATTAAAACAAATGCAAACGTAAATCTAGTGTTTCCTCTAGACTCTTCAAGGTACTATATTTTGGAGATCACTAAGTAGAGAGAAGAGCAATGTTTTAATCTTTGCCTTTAGGAGAAATTGTGAGATCTCTGCACAGTATGTTATGGATATTCATTATAACTTTTATGTGTCTCTGTGTGTAGGCTGGTTTATGGTTTACAGGAGATGAAGATTTAAAAATTCCAGAAAGTCCCCTTGAGCCCTTGCCATTCAATAGACAGGAGCATCTTATAGAGGTAATTATTCCTTCTTTTTATTCTTATCGTTGATTTTTGAGATAGTTGTCATTCTGTAACTCGGGCAAGTACCCATCAAGTGCAGCACCCTGACCAAGCGTGAGCCTTTCAAATACTGAGATTACATGTGGGAACCATCACATCATGGATATTTTACGTGGCATGTGGAAATGATTTTCTTTCTGTTTTTCCCTTGAGATGAACAGGTTCCTCTGATTCTATCCTTTTTTCTTAGATCCTTTGTGGTTTTCCCCAAAGTCCAAACTTGAATACTTGTTCAGCTACCATTCCTTATAGAAAAATTCTAGGGGAGGATAAATGCCAAAATTGCCTGTTTCCCTGGAGATTAGTGGAAGCTTTCTCGGGCTCTCTTAGGTTTCGGAGACGTTTGTTTGTTTGTTCATTTTTTTCTTTTTAATCTGTCTAGTAAGCCATTCTGCCAATTTTAAAATTGTGAGATGGGATCCTGACATTTTGCAAATATTTACTTTATGCATTTTTTAAATTTTGTTAAACACATCAAGATTTACATGCAATCTTACCCACGTCCATAAGTCACTTGCTATCCTCAGCATGACATCAGTGACAGCATTATAATCTACTGTTATCACTGAGGCCACAACAGATGTGAAGCCTTAAACTCTGAAGTCACTCTGACTTCTGTATAAACGATTGAATGTATATACTCTAGCATAGCCACATTCAGTAATACAGAAGAAAATCTGGAGTGTGGATTTAGACATTACAGCAATGTCTGTATATTAGTGGTTTGGTTTCCAGTCAATCATTAGCTCAAAAACAGCAATACGAAATTGGACGACTCCTTTGTAACATTTAAGTAAGCAATTCCCTCATTTGGACTCAATTTTTTACAACATGTTTCATTTTATTTTTGATATCATAATTACTGCATTGTCCCCTTACATTCTTCCCTCCAAAGCCTCCCATATACTTCTCTTTGATCTCTTTCAAATTCATGCCCTCTTTTTCCAATAATTGTTGTTATATACATATATGTAAATACAAACATACTTCTAAATAAAACCTACTCATTCTGCATAGTATTACTTCTATACGTGTTTTGAGGATTGGCATTGCAATTGGATAATCAATTGGTGTGTTATTGCCTGGGTTAAGCTATTTCTCCAACTCTCTGCATTCCTTAGTTGCCTCTAGTCCTTTGTGTGACATTGAAGCTTCATGCTCTTTCCCTCTCAGCATTTCTGCAACATGATAGCAGGAGAGAAGCCAAAGGAGGAAACATGTAGTTACCAACAAGGCCATTTTGGGGTTAATAGTTTGTTAACATTTTTAATGTGAGACAGGAGGATTGAGATAAATTATGCCATAAAAGATTTCTTTCTTTGAAACAAAGGTATCAATATGGAGCCCTGGCTGGCCTGGAACTCAGTATGTAGAAGAGGGAGCCTTGACCTCACAGACATGTGCTTGCCTCTTTGTCCTGAGTACTAAGATTCAAGGCATGTGCTGCCACACTTGTGTTTCATATATAGCTCTTGGAAGGTGGTTTTCATGTGACTTTATGAACACATTGTCCAGTAATATGAACAGCTTCCTCAGTATTTGGAAAGAAAACTGCTACCTGATGGTCATATCACATGAAAAACATGTCAATCCAGGGCAGGGTTTGTAGCTGTTTATTCAGCAGTAGAACAAGAAAATGACTTTTAAGTTCATAGAACGGTCTGCTTCTGACATGCTGGTATAAAATTATACAGAGGAAAAGAAACAGACTCTGGATTCTGAGAAAGAGACATTCACATGGGCAAAGACGGCTAACAGGATAGGTGAGTGCACACATGTACACATGCTGTGTCCTGTCCAAGGATGGAGATGAACAGAGTGTAATGTTCACAACACACATGTATGTGCGCGCGCGTGCGCGCGCACACAGACACACACACACACACACACACACACACTCAGAGATTCTCAGCACCACTCTGAATATCTCAGTGCTTGTAAATTTCAACTATCTACTGTCTGCTGCTCCCAAATGGTGAGGTTACAGAATATTACTCATATACTCTGTACTATGGGATTTTCTTGTTTGTTTTGTTTTGTTTAAGTCGTGTTTTACTCGTTGACCATTTCATCTATATCTGTAATGAATATTAGTCCTTTCAGACCTTATTATCCTGTCTCATCTTCCTCCCTTCTCCCTACTGAAACCCCTTTTCTTCCCAACAAGTCAACCTCTCACCTTTAATTTGTATGACCTCTTCAAACAAATGACCCACTAAATTTACAAAGGGTTGCCTGACCATGTCCTGCAACATAGGCAATATACATAATTATACCACTCAAGAGACTGTCACAGATCCCCGGTCACCACTAAGTGATGAATTGTTAATAAGCCCCTAAGAGAGGGGGAGAGACTCATCAGCCCTTCCTCCTTCCTTCTATGGTGAAAAGGGGCCGCGCCCAATCTTGTGCCAGTCTCGTGCAGGCAATCACAGTTGCAATGAGTTCAGGAGTGCATCAGCCTCATGTCCAGCAGACACTGGTCCATAGCAAAATTAGCTCCTCGAGAGCCGGAATATTCTTACTAATTGTGTTTTAAATACTTCAAAAATCCAAGCTAGTGCATTATAGTATTCAATATAGCATTTGTCGAATGACCAAAGCGGTGGCTTTGTCTTCATTTTTGTGTCATGTGGCAATGACCACAGAATTAGTGACCTGGTGTGCTGCCCAATTCCCATCTCACACTTCTGTAAATCCAGATATGGCTTACCTGGCGTCTCTGCCCGTCCTTGCCCCTTCTGCCTCTTCACTGCCACAGTGAACCTATTTTATCTGCAATAACAAACAGCATGTGTGTGCATGACAGTTCTTCTTCAGACTGTTTGCTGACTGTGACAAGGATCCACCCCAGCTTGACTACACTCAGATGTTGCTGTATTTTGCCTGCCACCCGGACACTTTGGAAGGAGTGTACAGGGCCCTCAGTGTGGCCGTGGGGACACACATCTTCCGGCAGGTTGAAACTCCGATGCTGACTGCAGAAAAGGTAACTACTGGGCACAAATGTGACTACTCCTGGTTCCAAGGGGAAGCGAGGAAGCCAGAGGAATAGAAACTCGTGACAGAAAGGACTGCCTTCTTTTTCTTCATCTTCTTTTTCTGGGTCTTCAACACCATGCTTTACATGCGATAGGTCTTACAGTAAGCTTTCTTCAATTGCACTAAAGTCAGGCAACTCAAACACTTCTGTAGTAAAATTAAAACAGCTCTTCAAAGTCTCTGGGTAGGATTGAAGTTTGCTCTATAAGCAGCCGACTAGACTGGGTTTCGCAAGAAGTACTGATTAAGAGAAACAAGCAGGAAGTGGATTGTTAACCTGGTACCCATTTTAGAGTATGTAAAAAATGTACCTGAAGCAAGCTCAGACCTCGGTCACTACCCACACAAATATGACCTTTGACCTTATTTCAGTCCTGAAACCACAGGCATTGACAGCATTTTTTTCTCAAAGGACACAGAAGCATTCTGGCTAATTCAGAGGCCACCACGATGCATTCCCCTTGTGTTTTCCAGGAGATAGATATTCCCTTCGCATTTCCAGATTGAAAGGCCTCCTTTTAGGTACAAAGTGACCTGTTTCCCTGGTGTCCACTTACACTTTTTCTCCCTTTGATTCCCAAGGGCGGAATCCTGATGGTGATTCTTTCTGTGCTCTTTGTGGGCATGGCGGGAGGGGCTGCTGTCCATACCCTCAGGAGCCCAGACTCATTTATTTCCTTTTTGCATGTATTTGTCAAAGAAGAGATAATCTTAAGAAGAAATGGGAGAGTCCCTTCACAGCATTCACTTGTGGGAAGAGAAAGGTTCTATTAGATTTGCGCCTGAAGTTTGACCTTAAGCACCAGGCCAGGGTGAGGACAAACTGTTACCCAACAGACTGGCATGGGGCTTTTCAAAGACATATGCTGTAGATATAAGTGACACAACACTTATATCACAGCAAATATGCAAGCAACGGATGTTGGTATTTTCCACACTAGAAAGCCACTTTTGAATTTTTCTATGTAAATACCTTAGGTACAGCCAGCTGTCCTGAGGGTAACGTTGGTCAGTTTCACAGTGATGTTTCTCTATTCCCATGTACATCGTGTGTCCTTTAAACTGATACTGGATTTACGACTAATTCAAAGTTGCAGCCTGCCATGACGACTCAGTGTGATGGCTTTTCTCAGGCACAGAGAATTTTCCTGGTCTCGGACGATGGCTGCCCTCCTCTCTCTTACCCGTCCCCTGTGATGCCAAATTGCTCACCTGGTAAAGATACAACTTCTTTGAAGTCATCTTCCACTCCGGACCCAGCAGGCTGAAGTCAGGGTGTTGGTGAGCAGTAGGCACTTGACCTGCTCAGCATTCTCAAATTTAGGGCACGACCTGAGAAGGAGTTTGACGACAGCACACTGAAATTCTTCCACTTTGTAGATTTAGCCCATCGCTTAACCTCAGCTCTGTGACAGATAGAAAGATAATTTTTTTTTCTCTTCTGAAAGGATGCTATCTAATTGCTCAAGGAAATGAACCCTAGGAAAGGAGATAATGATGTACCAAAGAGGGAGCTAACACAAACTAAAGATATATATATATATATTTTAATTGAAGATATATTTTCATACAATATATTCTGATTATGGTTCCCCTCCTCCACCTCCTCTGAGGTCCTCCTCACGGCCACACCCACACAAAATCACTCCCTCTCTTTCTTACTCTCGTTGGAATACAAGCAGTCATCTCAAAATATAATTATAAAAAGTAAAATAAAAATTTTAAAAAAACCAGAGTAGGTAAAAAACAAGCTGGCAAACTGAAGAAAAGGAACCAAAGAAAAAGCTCTAGAAACACATATAGGTGCAGAGACACACACTCTCGCACACAGAAATCCCATAAAAACACAAAACCGGGACTCAAAATATATGTGCAAAGGACCTGTAAGGTTTAAAAAAATATTCCTGACTGCATATTATATTATACAACCAAAAAAAAAACTCTCCAAAGATACCACTGAGTTTGTTTTGTGTTGGCCATTGATTACTGAGCATGAGACTCCTGGCCTTACAAGAGGTCTTTATACCCAGTGAGATCCTGTTGGGAAAAAACTAATTTTTCGTTTATGAGCAGTTATTAATTGAAGATAGCTTCTAGATTAAGAATGAGGGCTTGTATCTACTTCCCTTCTTAGTCCTGGGACCCCGTTAGGCTGGGCCTTGTCTATCCATTGACTCCTATGGCCAGATTATCCCTAACTGGAGTCTTGGTCAAGTTCCCTCATGTCCTCCACAGTAGCTGCACATAGAAAATGCTTGGTGTCTGTGAATAGAGCCAAAACAAGAAGAGAGGGGGTGGTGCAAGAGATGGAGTCTCAGCTATAGGAGCAAAGAGACAAGGAGAGGAACAAATGATTCTACCTAGAGAAAGAAAGAGGCTGCACCCAAAGCATTACTATAGCAACCATTATACTGGGTATCACCAAGTCACCTAGAATATAGGTGGCCTGCATTCCTGATGTCCCTGACCTGCTCAGTAACTCATCTTAGTGTTCTCACACAGGAAGTAGCTCCATTTGAAAGCTGCTCTCGAGCGCCCTTTTAAAACACAAAGCCATTGTTCAGAAACCAGGGATGTCTGCAGAGACTGGCACATGTCACCCTTCGGCCTTCAGGGACTGTTCAGACTTGAAGCAAACTCTTAGCACTTCAGAAATACAAGAGTTGCCCACCTCACTCATTCCCCAATTATACCCTTCTATTTCTGGGTCCTTTCAAACTGTGTTCTAGTTTCCTGGGCAACCTCATCTCAGGAGTGTGCAAAGACCTCACTCCAAAATAACATCTCCAACTAATCTGTACGCACTCTCTAGGCATGCCACCAAGCCTTTGCCTTCCACCTGTGTTATTATGAGAACTAGAAACCCTGTTTCATATTTTGTTCCTCCTTCTGTATCTTTGCTGCCATGCTGCTTTCATTCAATGTGCCTCTGACCTTCTGCGGAAAGCCATTGTTTCTTAGGTAATTTTTCAAAAGCCCTAGAATGAAGCATTTACCAAGAATGTACAAGTTTTAGCGAATGCAATCCTTAAGTAAGTGAAATTTTGGGGGGAAAGAGCTAATTTTGAAACCCCTGTGGAGTTTAGATTTTAGTAAATTGTTAGCTTGCAGCTCCCACATAGGTGAATTCTTATTAAAGCCCTCTTTTCAGCATGGTTGAGACCCTGGAGTTCAAAGTAGGTCCTCATCTTGTGCGATGCTTCTGTTCTCAGAACCAACATTATTTTCTATGTTAGGAGATTAGACCTGAGCTGAGCCAGTAACTGAACTGCACGCTCAGGAAGAAGCACAAGCATCGCTTCAGGGACACTCACACGTGCGGACAGGCTTCGAGATCACTCTCCGAGAGCCAGAGCAGCCTAACTCAGTGCTCAATGGTGCCCCCCCCACCCCGTCTCCCCTGTTTGAAGGGCATAGATCTCTCTGCTTTGACGCCACAGCTAACTATTCCAAAGCACTGGCTTTTCTTCTGACTACCATCACTGGTCTCTCTCTTCAGTATCTGTTAGAGTGAACCCTTTTCTTCCATACACCTTTAATCCCTCCCAGAACACTGGGCCTGTCCTTGGATTCCTTCCTCTCTTACCTTAGAGACATAATATGTATTCCAAGTCTCAAAGGGCAAAGGCAACAGGAATTAAAAAACAAACTAACAAAACAAAAACAACTAAAAACCTCTGACGTTAGAAAGTTAGGGTCTCTTTACTTAAAATGTTACATATTCAAATTGTTATATTTTTTCACTGAAAATGATTTATTTCATGAGGAATGTATTAGGTCTTGAAAAAGAAGGCACTGCCCTAGCTATGCAAATAGCCACACGGAAACCATATTTTCCTAACTTTGAAAGTGCCTGCTCATCCAACCCACTGGAGGATTTGCTCGCCCACAGGTCCTGTCTTTGCACTGTTGACACAGTGCCTTTGCACTGCTCCCATACACATCCATAAACTCCATATCCACTCTGCAAGAAATTTTAGGTCCAAGCTCTATGTGGCAAATGTTTTACGGAGATGAGCAACTAAAGGCAGAATCAGCAAGATCACAGGGGAGATACTAACACCTGTTTCCTACTTCCACCATGTATGTATATTTTAATAAATGTGTAAATATATAATCACTGAATATTCAGCTATTATAACCCCTGTTCCAAATTTAAATTAAATTCCCTATTTAGCAAAAGATAAAAACTCTCAGCCAAAGCAAGGTGACCCCCCCAAGCTCAGTCGATTGTACCTCATCTTTTTAACACTGGTGACGGTCCCTCCATGGGGATGCATACCTGACACAGGCTTAATTTATTATTCCCCATTCTGTCATGTATGACAATGAACAATTAATAAATCAACCAAATTGGTTATTTAATGACATCAGCACTCTCCTAAATTCTCAGTTCTCCTTTCTTAGTGGCAGAGGGAAACCAGAATCCACTTGTTTTCAGATTTCTGGCCAACCAACCTTCAGAACGGTTTCTCTATGCTGAATATGTAAATATTGATTATTTTGCCATTAGGAAATACATGTGTGTGGCCATATGCATACCACATTTACTGCACAAATTTTTGAAGACGATGGAAATCACTTGCCTGGCCCCCACTGGTAACCAGTGTTGACACTTTAATGTGCTCTTCATCTGATTGATAAATGATACATCACCACATGACATCATATGTCATGATGACAATACTAGTGTAACTGTTCCTGTGTTTGATGAGATTTTCACGAACTTACTCTATGAGTGCATTCTTCTCAGGTTAGATATCCTTCTGAACCATAATTTTCATAACAGAATCGTAGCCATCACAAACCTATTATTTGTGCCATTATTCTTTTGGAATTATGGGTCATCTATCTTTATTATAACACTGAATTATCTTCTATATTTGGAACTTTTTTCTTTGTCCACAAGCATTTATTCTGAATCATTCCTAATCTCTATTTGTGGACTCAAGAGGCACAATTAGTCTTATGGATTTCAAATAACCTCAGCTGAAGTCAGTTTCAAAGGGCAATCCTGCCACATGCACATGTTGGGGTTCATTTCCTCTAATTTACTTCTGTGTGCCATTGGGGAGGAATTGTATGTACCTGGTAGTATAGTAAACATGAGGGTGGGTTGAGATGAATGGGACACACCACACACTGAGACTTCTGCAATATAAACTAAACTGCTCTAGGACTTTGACATTGATTTTGAGTGCAGCCCATGCATTTTCTTCTATAACGTGTTTAATGGGTTTTGCATCAGGCACTGGCCTTCGTTTGCATGCTTGATAAAGCACCTCCATTGCTTGAAGCGTCTCTGTCTGACCCATGCTGCCACCCTCTCATCTAACAGACCTCCATCTCCACTGTGAGTCCCATTGAGGAATTCCCTGAGACTGAGGAAAGTAGTGCGAAAGAGGAGCAGGAGGAGAAGGCGGAGAGGGACCAAAAGGAAGAAGAAATCCCCGAAAATGCAAACACCGAGAAGATTTCCATGGAAACACTTCTCAAAGTGTTTGGAGGAGGAAATGAAGTACTGGATGCCAACAGATTTGCCAGCTACCTAAAGACAGAGAATATTTATGCAGAGGTTGGTTAGACTGTTTACAGGGAATTGCTTCAAAAAGGTGCTTTGTATTGTGGAGAAGTTATGGTAAAATACTTTATTATATGAATCCACTTTGAAATAACTTCAAGATCCCAAGGAAAATTAACTTTGCTTATGTTCTTCTTTAAAGAACCTCATCAAGACTTTTCAGGACCTGGGGTCCAAGAACCTGGAGCCAATTGAAGTTAATATTCTCTTGAAGCATCCTTACATTCAGGACCTGATTGCAAATTATGTAGACTATAAATTTCCTGTGAGTATGAGTCAAAATCATTCTAATTTGCTTGGTGCCACCTAAGGGTACACATGACAGTCCTACTGTGATCCATTAAAGAAGGAGAGAAAGCTAGACTTGCCCATACCTTCCAGCCTGCAATGCCCGAGGATAACACACTAATGCACAGTTGAGACAATTCTTAGTGGTATGGATTTACATCTTTAGTATGTGGTGCTACCTTGGGCCTATAGGAGAGGGCTATGGGTAGGTTATACATAAAGTTTGTTATATGGACTATTAGCAATAGGAATTGTTCTGGGCAAATAACAGTGCTTGTCTACAATAGAAACATCTACAATAGAGACTAGGACTCACCCTGCTATAAAGAACTAACCAAGACAATAGTCTCCATCCAAGTGCTGGTATAGTCACCATTCTTTGTTTTGTTTTTGTTTTTGTTGTTGTTGTTGTTGTTGTTTTGTTGTTTGTATTTTGTTTTTTTGTATTTTCGAGACAGGGTTTCTCTGTATAGTTCTGACTGTCCTGGATCTCACTCTGTAGACCAGGCTGGCCTTGAATAGTCACAATTTTCAAACATAGTATATTTGTAGCACATGAGAGTGTATTCGTTTTCTTGAAATTGGTGACAAAGCATCCTGATTAAAAGCAACTTGGGAAAGAAAGGGTTCATATGGTTTAGAGATTACAGAACATCATCAGTGAAACCCATGTCAGAAACTCAAGGTAGGAGCCTAGAGGCAGGAACTGAAGGAAATGAAGCAATTCATTCCTTGTGGCTCATCTGGCTTGTCCTTTTATATAACCCAAGACCACCTGCCCAAAGATTGTACCTAGTTGTACTGTCTATTGAGTGGCGGTAACATTTTTTCTGTGTGCATGCTTATGTTTACAAAATAATTTTCACCAGGCAGAAGGTGGATAGAATAGGGGGTTTCCAGAGGGGAAACCAGGAAAGAGGATAACATTTGAAATGTAACTAAATAAAATATCCAATAAAATATAAATAAGATAAATAAAAAAGAAACCTTTTAAAAAAAAGAATAGCAGAAGAATGGCATAATGTTAATAAACCAAGTAGAAAACTACAGATATTCAAGCAATTACATGTGTGTACTAGAAGCATAGAGGGAACAAGTTTCTTGCAAAGTAGAAATGTTTGGAGTTTGGAAAGGAAGAAAGAGAAAGGTCTGTATACATTTTCCTATTGGATGGGGCAATGGAGACATACTGGATGGAAAACAGGTCTGGGCCAATGTATAGAAGCAGGACCACATGGAAAAGCAGAATCCAGGGCCTTGAAGGGCTGTCTGTAAAGGGTATTGGGTGACTCCATTGAATTAATGAGATTAATTAAAGCTGAAAAGAATGAAAGCTGAAGTTTAGATTGAATTTGAAAAAGCAATTAAGGAACCAATAGGCTTTGAGTACAGGAATAGTTTATTCTATTAATTTTTTTGTCTCAACATTTACACATCACCTAATCATATCATGTTACTATGCCATTTTTTAAATATAGTGAATTCAGTACCTGATCATTTAGATGCCATCTTGCACCCTATGCAATCTGTTCCACATATAAGGGGAGAGGCCTCACTTGAGCTAGTAAAATAATCACCAAATCTCTTAGAATCATGTGTAGCAGAATTCATTTTCTACTACCAAGAATAAGTAAGGAGCATGAAGTGACAGGCCGATTATTTTCCCCTTAACGGAGAGAAAACCTCCTACAAAGCCTGGACAGCTCAACAGCCCTTCACACTGGCCAGAGAAGATTCTGTTCAGGTTCCTGCATGACATTAGAAGCCTTGAGATTAGACAGCCTCTGAAGAACTGCAAGATTCCCAGGGGGAAAATCCAGAGGCTCCAGAAATCTTCTAAATGACATGTTTCTCCCATTTTGGAAAGTGTTTACTTCCCACAGGGTAGTGTCTAGTGATGGTAACACCGTGAGAGATTGTTTTTGAATAGAAGCTGGGTTGCTCAAAGATAGACCGGCCTTCCCCGAGCAGAGAAGAGGTGATACTCAGGGTCCAGACACTAAAGCAAGACTCTCACAGTGCCTCCTTATGCAGAAGTGTATCCAGATGCCAGAGGTCCCAAGCCACCAACCAGAGTAGAGCAGGAAAATTTTGACACCTTGATCATTAGAACCTCTTCTGTGCATTCCCACCATCTTTTTATGTGTTCAATTCACTTTCCTTCTGGTAACCCCTCCTCCCAACCATCCTGCTGTTAACTAGATACCTAGAGCTAGTACCACTTAACACATTAGAAACCTAGCTTGTTTTTCCATTTAGTGAGTTAGTAAGTTAACTCAGTGGCCGAATACTTCTTTATCGTACGTGTGATTCAGATCCTTAAACTCAAAATTCTCCTTGCCCTTCATATCTCCTGCCTGTTGCTGACGTCAGTAATCAAAAGGCAGGGTGGGAAGCGATTTGATTCTCACTTATAAGACTGTATCAACAAGAGTTGTATCAAAGACCTGGAAAGCCTAAAGAGATTGATTTGAGATCTAAAGAGGAGTCTCTTTCCACTAAGACATTTCATTCCCATTTTTGCTAACCAGAAAAAGAAAGGAAGAAAGAAAAGTGGGAAGGGAAGGATGGAAAGGAGGGAGAAGGGAGGGAGGAAGGAGGGGGAAGTAGAAAGAAAATAAACATTGCAAACTTGGCAGGGACTTCGCATGCATGTACCGTTAACTTTTACTCCAGGTATCCATGTTCAAGTAAATAGATCACATTTGTAAATGAACCTTAACCACAGTGATGTTATTTGAAGATCGTTCAAGATAAGTAGAGCCAAAGCTAGAATGTGGTTTTTCAAGGTTAAGAAGTTGTTTGCTATTATAAACAGTGGGAAAATGAGGGTTGCTGCTTAAGAGTTCTGTGTTTACAAGGTCTGTGTATACAAGCCACAGGATTTAAAAATACATAGTTGAAAAAAAATGGATTACATGTAATGGTAACAACACACCTTAGCTCTGCTCCTGTTTCGAGGTGGACCGGCTTTGCTCGTGAGAGTAAGTGCTAGATTCTTAGGAATGTGTGGTGTTGGGGAATGTGTGGTATGATTTCACACCATCCAGTGTTCCACAACTGTATCATGGAGATAACCGTCAGGCCTCCCTTAGTGGGCTTTCGTGTGGATGAAATGAGGGAACATTACAAAATGCCGAGCTCAGCTCTCAGTAGATGAAAGGCAGATACCACTGTTGATACCGATACTGATACTGGGGTTGATACAGAAGTATAAGGACCAAAGACATGCTTGCAGGTAAGAGGAAGCATACGGAGTGATAGCTGGATGGGCAGACAGATGGCTCGGCTTCCCTCTCTCTGGATAGAGACAAAGTTTTCCCTGGCAGACGGCCAGAGTGACCCAGTGTTACGCTCAAGTCCCAGGAAGAGTCAGAGATGTATACTACTGGAATCTCCAGATTTGGTGCTGGAATTTTTTTTTTTTTTTTTGAGATTTGCAGTTACATCATGTATTTAACTTCTAGTCCTCTAGACCTTGTACTTAGACAGTACATCCAAAAAATATTTTTCAATCATTAAGAAAATGATTTGGGTAAACGTTACAAAATCAGTGAGAAGACCATAACTGGGCAACAAAGTCAAGTCAATTTCCTGGGACAAGTATGTGGTGGTGCCAAGCGCCTGACACTCCCAGCCCTCCCTCCCATCTGCTGATTACAGCCCCCCTATTTGATCTTAAATTTAGCCAGTGCTGGTTAGCATGTATCTAGAGCATGGCATATCACAATGCCCATGCTGTGGAGTGCCAGACAACCATAGAATGAATGCTTTAGCTCCCAGATTAGGTAAGGTCTACCAACATAAATGCCCACCCTCTAGAATTGCAGCAAGCGGGACCTAGAAATCAATGGAAGCCATTGTTCTTTTCCACATAGTTCACTCAAGGTTGACCCCTGTCTTTAAGGAAGTTTTCAATGTTTTGAAGAAATAGGGTCAATGTCATTCCTGGAAGGGGCCGACAGAGTGAAACATACGTAAACCAACGAGTTAGAGAGTGAAGCAGTCTGTGTCTTCACGTGTGAGGTGACCACAAGGTGAAAGCTCCACAAGTCATCCCTGCAGCACAGAAATTTACATTCTTAAAGCATTTTTCTAAACTTTGGGGGAAGAAAATTAAAAATTAACATACAGTACCACCATGCAAGTTTTTGTGTTTTATGTTTTATAATGTTCCTTCTACATTTGCAAGTTTATATTTATGTTAAAAAATCTATGATTTAAGAAATTAAATTTTTATAACATTAACATCTCTGATGGTAAGAAATAAATGAAGAAATGAGAAAAATTATAGGGGGAAATGCCTACTGCTCAAAATTTCTACATTTAAATTTCTATGTAAATGCAATTAACTTGGCATTATATTTTTCCTTAATAGAGTGCGAATGCTGTCTTATTCATTTATAGAAAATTAGTCTTTTGGTTTACACACCATATGACAGAGTTAAGTAATTGCGTTTATAAACATTACTTAGCATGACAACTCCATTTCAGGGTTAGAAAGGAGAATTTCTAAAACCCTTAGCTAGCATTACAAGGATGGAACTGGGGCTTTCAGAATGGAATTCACATTAAGTGGGAAACATTTTTCTCAGAGGAAACAAAAGCAAAGACTAAAGGAAAATGCAACTATTTAATAGCTGCCACATCTGCGATGTTCACCAGTTATAAATTCTTATTTTCATTCATGACTTCTCTTTGATTTTTCTCTCTTAGGACATTAAAATGATTCTTCAAAGGAGCGAGCATGCACAAGGCAGTGATGGAGAAAGGTCACCCTCAAGACTTACAGACGAAAAGAAGTGAAGGCTGTGGATTTTTTTTATTTTATTGAATAAATATTCATAATTAAATTGGCCATGGCATTTGTTGTATGCATCATTGTGACGGGTGTAAGTGTGACTCCTTCGCAGTTGATGAGAATCTCTGAAAAAGAAACCAAGTCAGAGAACATTTTAGCCATAACACACACACACACACACACACACACACACACACACAGAGAGAGAGAGAGAGAGAGAGAGAGAGAGAGAGAGAGAGAGAGATCTTACAGACATAAAGATGAATTTTTAAGTGACCTTGGAAATCACCAGAAACCATCCATTCAAAGTAAACCATAAAGTCTCCCTATGGGAGGTATCTACATTAGGAGAATATGTTGAAAGTCCCACCAAAACTCCATATCAGACGAGAATATTTTTTCCATCTTACAGTTCTTACTTCATAGATTGTAAACCTTGAACCGATCATCCTAGTAGCCAAGAAGAAAGGTACATCATTGAGTTGCTAGACCATTCACACTTTTGACTACACAGCATGTGTTTGTGAGGGTCCTGGGAATAAGTCATTTATACACAACCAATTTCTGGATGTGTCTCCCACTTCCATGAAATTTACAGGTTTTGTGAAAACTTATAGTCCTCAAATCTGACTATGTCCACTTCCTTGAAGGAGCAATCTCTTCCTCTTCAGTAAAGAATTGGATCTTGTAGAAAATCTGGATGAAATGGACAATTTTCTAGACAGATAACAAATACCAAAGTTAAATCAGGATCACATAAACCATCTAAATAGTCCCATAACCCCTAAAGAAATAGAAGCAGTCAGTAAAAGTCTCCCAAACAAAAAAGTCTAGGACCAGATGGTTTTAGTGCAGAATTCTATCAGACCTTCAAAGAAGATCTAATACCAATACTCTTCAAACTATTCCACAAAATAGAAGCAGAAAGAACACTACCCAATTCATTCTATGAAGCCACAGTTACACTGCATATTCTCCCTTGGAGATGGAAAGGTTTCTGTCTAATCAGGAACCTGTCACAATTTCCTTTCATAGAGGACTTCATAAGAGATTTTTTCTACTTCTATCATGTTTAATGTTCCAAATAGATTTTTTAAAACTGGTTCAGTGCATATTACTTTTTGCTTCAGAAGATTATCATGTGCATTTGAGGCATTTAACGATTATAAATTATTTTGATGACTTAAAAAATGAAAATACTGAGTCGTATATTTTAAAATAAATTTTATTAGTTTAATAAAATAAAAGAAGAATAATAATCAGATCTTGGAATAGCTTTCCAGGCAACTGTCCTTGGGAGGTCATGACCATAGGTTAAAAGGAGGTATTGTTATCTCTACCTGATCATGATAGCTGTTGTGAGGTCATTTACTCTGACACAGCATTGGCCACATCAGAACACTGCCATCACTCCCTGTGTCTGCCTTCTTTCGGTCCTCAGACTTCAAAGTCCACCCTCCCCTCAGCACCACCCAAGTTTCTCAGCTTTATTTCTCATTGGCACATGATGATCATAGTATAAGCCGTATAGCCCCTCTCTCATCTATGCTCACTGCTGCTCCACTACTATTTTCCTTCCTTCAGTAAAGTTCTCATCGAAGCCCCTACATAATTTGAATGTTTTTAATGTTAGCAGCAGCACCTCTTTTTATCTATTTATTTATTCACTTTACATGTGGCTGTCCCTCACACAGCCCTTACCCTCAAACTCCCTTTCCCTTTTCCCTTACTCAGGAGGTTCCCCCAGGATACCAACCCACCCTGGCACATCAAATCACTACAAGACTAGGCACGTTGCCTCCCACTGAGTCCAGACAAGGCAGCCCAGTGAGAGGAACACCTACAGGCAGACAGCAGAAACCGGGACAGCCCCCTATTCAGTTTTGGGGAATCCACAGGAAAACTAAGCTGCACACCTGCTACATACATTTTGGGGGACCTCGATCCAGCCCATGTATGCTCTTTGGTTGAAGGTTCAATTTCTGGAAGCCCCCAATGGTCCAAGTTAGTTTATTCTGCTGGTCTTCTTGTGGGGTCTCTGTCTTATCCAGCACCATCAATTCTTTCCTCAACTGTCCTGGCTGGTTTTGTGTGTCAATTAGACACAGGCTGGAGTTATCACAGAGAAAGGAGCTTCAGTTGGGGAAGTGCCTCCATGAGATCCAGCTGTGGGACATTTTCTCAATTAGGGAAAGGGAGGAGGGCCCCTTGTGGGTGGTACCATCCCTGGGCTGGTAGTCTTGGGTTCTATAAGAAAGCAAGCTGAGCAAGCTAGGGGAAGCAAGCCAGTAATCAGCATCCCTCCATGGCTTCTGCATCAGCTCCTGCTTCCGGACTTACTTGAGTTCTAGTCCTGACTTCCTTTGGTGATCAACAGCAATGTGGAAACTGTAAGCTGAATAAACCCTTTCCTCCCCAACTTGCTTCTTGGTCATTATGTTTTGTCCAGGAATAGAAACCCTGACTAAGACACCACCTCTTCTACAAGACTCCCGAGCTCCATCTAATGTTTGCCTTTGGGTCTCTGTGGAACCTCTCCAAGGACAGTTATGCTAGGCTCCTATCTGCGAGCATGAAAGAGTATCATTAATTGTGTCAGGGATTGGCTCTTGCCCATGGGATGGGTCTCAATTTGGGCCAATCATTGGTTGGGCGTTCCCTCAGACTCTGCTCCATCTTTGTCTTAGCACTTCTTGTAGGCACTTTTGGATGGAAGGTTTTACCGTTGGTTTGTTGAGCTCATCCCTTAACTGGGAGTCCTGCCTGGCTACAGGAGATGGCTACTTCACTCTCCATATTCCCCACTGCTAGGAGCCTCAGCTAGACTCACCCTCATAAACCCCCTGGAGCCTCCCCGATCCTAGGTCTCTGGCATGTCCAAGAGATGCCACCCCTCCCACCACCTGTTTCCATTCACTCTCCAGTTCCCCCTACACCTGATCTCCCTCACCCCGCCCTTTCCCTCTCCCACCCCTGTACCTCCCTCTATTCTACCTCTGATAACTGTTTTACTTCCTCTTCTGAGTAAGATTTAAGCATCCTCCCTTGGGCTCTCCTTATTATTTAGCTTCTCTGGATCTATGGATTGTAGCATAGGTATCCTGTACTTTATACCTATTATCCACTTATTATTTATTGAGTTCATCCTGTGCATGTCCTTTTTTTGTCTGGATTACCTCATTCAGAATATTTTCTAGTTCCATCCATTTTCCTCCAAACTTCATGATATCATTGTTTTTTTTTTTTCCATTTTTTGGATATATTCTATATTTACATTTCATTTCCCTTTTTCTGGTTCCCCGCTCCCCAAAGGTCCCACATGCCCTTTTCCCTCCCCCTGCTCCCTCATCCACCCCTTCCCACTTCCCTGTTCTGGTATTCCCCTACACTGATGCTTTGATCCTTTCCAGCACCTGTGTCCACTCCTTTCTTCTTGTCAGACATCATTTGGTATGTGAATTGTGTCTTTGGTGTCCCAAGATTCTAGGCTAATATCCACTTATCAGTGAGTACATACCATGGGTATTCTTTTGAGACTGGGTTACCTCACTTAGTATGATGTTCTCCAGCTCCATCCATTTCTCTAAGAATTTCATGAATTCATTGTTTCTAATGGCTGAATAGTACTCCATTGTGTATATATACCACATTTTTTTGTATCCATTCCTCCGTTGAGGGACATCTGGGTTCTTCCCAACTTCTGGCTATTATAAATAAGGCTGCTATGAACATAGTGGAGTATGTATCCTTATTGCATGCCGGGGAATCTTCTGGGTATATGCTCAGGAGTGGTATGGCTGGGTCCTCTGGAAATATTGTGTCCAGTTTTCTGAGGAACCGCCAGACTGATTTCCAGAGTGGTTGTACCAGCTTGCAGTCCCACCAGCAGTGGAGGAGTGTTCCTCTTTCTCCACATCCTCGCCAACACCTGATGTCTCCTGAGTTTTTAATCTTAGCATTTCTGACTGGTGTGAGGTGAAATCTCAGGATTGTTTTGATTTGCATTTCTCTAATGAATAATGATGTTGAATATTTTTTAAGGTGTTTCTCAGCCATCCGAATATCTTGAGGTAAAAAGTCTTTGTTTAGCTCTGTACCCCATTTTTGGATGGGGTTATTTGGTTTTCTGGTGTTTAACTTCTTGAGTTCTTTGTATACAGTGGATATTAGCCCTCTGTCAGATGTAGGGTTGGTGAATATCTTTTCGCAATTTGTTGGTTGCCGATTTGTCCTTTTGACAGTGTCTTTTGCCTTACAGAAACTTTGTAATTTTATGAGGTCCCATTTGTCTGTTCTTGATCTTAGAGCATAAGCTACTCGTGTTCTGTTCAGGAACTTTCCCCCTAAGCCAATGTCCTCAAGGGTTTTCCCCAGTTTCTTTTCTATTAATTTTAGTGTTTCTGGTTTTATGTGGAGGTCTTTGATCCACTTGGAGTTGAGCTTAGTACAAGGAGATAAGAGTGGATCAATTCTCATTCTTCTGCATGTTGACCTCCATTTGAGCCAGCACTATTTGTTGAAAAGGCTATTTTTTTTCCCACTGGATGTTTTCAGCTCCTTTGTCGAAGATCAATTGGCCATAGATGTGTGGGTTTACTTCTGGGTCTTCAATTCTCTTCCATTGATCCACCTCCCTGTCACTGTACCAATACCATGCAGTTTTGTTTTGTTTTGTTTTTTATTTATTTTATTTTTATTTTATTTTTTTGAGACAGGGTTTCTCTGTGTAGCCCTGGCTGTCCTGGAACTCACTCTGTAGAACAGGCTGGCCTCGAACTCAGAAATCCGTCTGCCTCTGCCTCCCAGAGTGCTGGGATTACAGGCATGTGCCACCACTGCCTGGCTACCATTCAGTTTTGTTTTTTTTTTCTGGTGGTATTCTTTTTTTTTAATTTTTATTTTCTATATTCTATGTTTACATTCCAAAGGCTTTCCCCTTTCCCAGTTCCCCCCCACCATATGTCCCATAATTCCTCTCCCCCCCAACTATTCCCCAATCATTCCTCCCCCCCACGATTTCTCTGTTCTGCATCTACAAAACTGGATCCAATCTTTACAGGCCCAGCAGTTTTTAACACTACTGCTCTGTAGTTTTGCTTGAAGTCTGGAATACTGATTCCCCCACAAGTTCATTTACTGTTGATGATAGTTTTAGCTATCCTGGGTTTTTTGTTATTCCAGATGAATTTGAGAATTGCTCTTTCTAACTCTATGAAGAACTGAGTTGGGATTTTGATGGGGATTGCATTGGATCTGTATATTGCTTCTGGCAAGATTGCCATTTTAACTATATTAATCCTGCCAACCTACAAGCATGGAAGATTTTTCCATTTTCTGAGGTCTTCTTCAATCGCCTTCTTCAGAGACCTGAAGTTTTTGTCATATAAATCTTTCACTTGTATGGTTAGAGTCACACCAAGATACTTTCTATTGTTTGTGGCTATTGTGAAGGGTGTCATTTCCCTAATTTCTTTCTCAGCCTGCTTATGCTTTGCGTGTAGGAAGGCTACTGATTTGCTTGAGTTGATTTTATAATCAGCCACTTTGCTGAAGTTGTTTATCAGCTGTAGGAGTTCTCTGGTGGAGTTTTTTGGGTCATTTAAGTGTACTATGATATCATCTGCAAATAGTGATAGTTTGACTTCTAGTAAAGTCACCTGACCTAATGTTTTAAACATTTAAGACATTTTAGTTGTTAACTAATTTAGTAGCTATGAGATCATTAAGTTTAGCTTGTGTGGCTTGAATGGCTTACAGTGACTTTCAAGGAATATTTTACAGGCAGTGGTGGTGCACGCCTTTGATCTCAGCACTTGAGAGGCAGATACAGGCAGATTTCTGAGTTCAAGGCCAACCTGGTCTACAGAGTGAGTTGCAGGAGAGCCAGGGCTACACAAACAAACCCTGACTTGAAAAACAAACAAACAAACAAACAAACACAAATTCCGAACAAAAAGGAATATTTTATTTACCTCTGAGTTTTTAGGTTTATTTTATACCATTCCTTGGTATTTGTTTGTATTCAGGTGCATGTGCATATGTGTGGAGAAAATAACTTTTGGTGCTATTTCTCATCTTTGTAGACAGGGACTCTTACTGACTGGGAACTTGTCAAGCAGGATAAACTATCCTGCTGTCTGTCCACTGAACACCAGATATATGCTCCTTTCCAATCTACAGTGCTAGAATTACAACTGTGCACTGGAAAGAGAGAAAGGGAGGGAGGGAAGGAAGGAGGGAGGGATGGATGGAGGAAATGAGAGAGAGAGAGAGAGAGAGAGAGAGAGAGAGAGAGAGAGAGGTGTTTTTATATGGTTTATACGGAGCCTGGAACACATGGGCACAGGGAAAATTTCCTAAACAGAGCACCAATAACTTATGCTCTAAAGTCAAGAATTGACAAATGGGACCTCATAAAATTGCAAAGCTTCTATAAGGCAAAGGATGCTGTCAATAGGACAAAATGGCAACCAACAGATTGGGAAAAGATCTTTATCAATACTACATCTGATAGAAGGCTAATATCCAATATATACAAAGAAATCAAGAAGTTAGACTCCAGAGAACCAAATAACCCTATTAAAAATGGGACACAGAGCTAAACAAAGAATTCTCAACTGAGGAATACTAGATGGCTGAAAAACACCTAAAGAAATGTTCAACATCCTCAGTCATCAGGGAAATGCAATTCAAAACAATGCTGAGAGTCCACCTCACACCAGTCAGAATCACTAAGATCAAAAACTCAGAGGGAGAACAGGCAGATGCTGAAGAGGATGTGGAGAAGGAGGAACACTCCTCCATTGCTGGTCAGATTGCAAGCTGTTAAAACCACTCTGGAAATCAGTTTGTCACTTCCTTAGAAAATTGGACATAGTACTACATGAGGACCCAGCTCTACCATACCCAGAAGATGCTCCTACATGTAATAAGGACACCCGTTCCACTATGTTCACAGTAGCCTTATTTATAATAGCTAAAATCTGGAAAGAACCCAGATGTCCCTCAACAAAGGAATGGATACAGAAAATATGGTACGTTTACACAATGGAGTACTACTCAGCTATTAAAAACAATGTATTCATGAAATCCTTAGGCAAATAGATGGAACTAAAAAATATTATCCTGAGTGAGGTAACCCAATCACAAAAGAACACACACACACAGGGTATGTACTCACTGATAAGTGAATATTAGCCCAAAAGTTTGGAATATCCAAGATACAACTCACAGACCACATGAAGCTCAAGAAGAAAGACCAAAGTGTGGATACTTTGATCCTTATTGAAAGGTGGATCAAAATACCCATGGTTCATAGCCAACCAATAGACTGTATACAGGGTCCCCAATGGTGCAGCTAGAGAAAGGACCCAAGGAGCTAAAAAGGTTTGCAGCTGCACAGGAGAAACACTAATATGTACCAGCCATTACCCCCAGAGTGCCTGGAAACTAAACCACCAACCAAAGAATTCACATGGAGGGACCCATGGCTCCAGCTACATATATAGCAGGGCATGGCCATTTCAGACATTAATGAGAGGAGAGACCATTGGTCCAGTGAAGGCTCGATGCCCCAGTGTATGGGAATGCTCCGTCAGAAAAGTGTGGGGAGGTTCTGGGTAAGCACAGGGAGGGGGAATAGTATAAGGGGTTTTTGGAGGGATAACAAAGAAGGAGGAATAGTATTTGAAATGTAAATAAAGCAAATATCTAATTTAAAAAAAAAAGAAGAAGAGAGAAGCAGCCATATCTTTAAGTTCAAAGCCAGCCTGGTCTACAGGGAGAGTTCTAGGACAGCCAGCTAGAAACGCTGTCTTTCAAACATTCCAACAAATAAAAACAGAGCTCTTTATCTCATTTAACTCTCACTAATTTGTAAGATTGCCAGTGACAAATAATGCAGAGGAGGGTTATGTAGCTGCGCCAGACTACAGAGCTATAGATATAGACAGAAACTAGAAGCCAGGTTTTCAACCCCAAAGCCACACATTTACCTCCTTTTCTACGGTTGTGTATAAAGCAGCAACCACACAATCACAGGGTGGAGGAGGTACAGCTTGGCGGTGCTTCAACCAAAAGCTGTTCTTTATTCAAAATTCAGTCTAACCTAACATTATGTGTTATGTGATCCTTAGGGATATCCTTGGAATACTAATAATAATGTGACAGTTAAAAAAAAGGATGAACTAATTTTTCTGTGATCTGCTGTGGCAAGATCTCAACAGCAACTGCCTACACAGTTCATAGACACACAGTTCTACATATCTTGTGCTATGAACACTGACAAGTGGAATATATATTACATATAATCATAGTTTATTAGCTACAAAAGTCATGTGCATGTACGCATTTTGTATACATACTATATTTGATTATTTTATATCATGTATACTTAAATATAGACATTAGATAATAACTGTATATCATTATACTTATGTGTTATCTATTCAAAAAGAACCACAGTATGTCTGTCAGGAAACCCAGAATTCCTTGGCTTTGAGAAAAGAAACTTCAGATTTGGAGAGAATATAAACTGTAATCAAGCAGCAATAAGATTTAATGAGAAGGGGGATGTGTGGGTCATGCTGTGATTACCAAGTGCTGACAAAAAATAAAAGTACAAACCACACCAGCTGTTCAGATGAAGTAGATGTTCTGTGTTCCCTGTGGAGAAGCTACTCTCGCTGATGTGCTGAGTGAGTGATAAAGGCCCCTCTTGCCAGAAGTATAGATGTGCTCTGATTGCGGAGGGCACCAGCTATCAGGGGTGTGTGTGAGAGCAGACATCTAGTACTTCCCCATTGCCTTGACTCTTCTAAAATGCCATCTCTAGTGAGCCATCATCTCAACTCTCTTCTTCGCTATTCTTTACCTAATGGTTGATATGGTCTTCACCAAGGATGAATCTGTTCTTCCTCTAGGACTCTTTGACCAGTGCTTCGAAAGCCCTTTCTTGAGAGCTAAATAACACCATTAAGTTGTTTCCTTACCCAAGCCTGATGTTCTCTATGGGAAGATTACAGTGAAAATAAAGAGGGGTGTGTGTGTGTGTGTGTGTGTGTGTGTGTGCAGCTGTTGAGCACTTGCCTGAATGACTCTGGCCCCCACCATCTCTAAAGTTCTCCTGACCTCCTGTCCTGTAGGAATGGAAACATCCCAGATTCTCCTAGTCTCCCTTACTCAAAATTTCAGTGCTAACTCTGCCTCCTCCTTCACACCCAAATCCACCCACTATTGCTATAGATAACCCTCGCAATGGTCACTCCCATCTCAAAGGCGCTCAGAATCATCCTTCTAGACTCTGGGAAAATCCCTCCCTAAGTTGACCCTGTTCTTTTGATCATCTTCTCATATATCCTTTATTGTCCCCCAGTCCATCCTCTGAGTACAGACAGCGCCATTTTCCTGAAATTATCTTACAGTGTCATGTCACATCTTTGTTTAGAGAGCCTTTGCCTTACCTTCCAATTTAATTTCTAAATGTCCAGGAATAGTATTCAGAATCTGATTTCAATATTAGTCATGTTTTTCTCACACTCACTACCTAAGCAGCTCTACCCAAGTTAGCTTCTGGCCTCTACACTTAATAAAACTTATCAAGTAAAAGGCATCTCCCATCAACACAATTCTAGAAAATGGAAACTTAACTTGCCAGAAAGGAGATTTCCTCTTAACCTCATGCTCTGTTCATACTAAATCTATATAGAGAACCACATTAGAGTATATATTACTAGAAGGCAAGGATTTATGAAAGCCAGTGAGATCCACAGTCTATTCCAGTGAGCTCTTTTTAGGATCTTGAGCCTGGTATTACCCTACTTAGGCCAGCTCTGAAGCCTCCATCAACCTTACTCTCTCCTGCTTGTCTCCTTTCTAAACAAAGCTGCCACGACTCTTTCTTGACACCCTTTGCAATTCATTGCACCTCTTTTCACATTTCACTAGATTTGGCCTTATAAAAAAAACATCATGTTGCCTATAGGTACAAATCCATCCTCACGTCAATTCCACACCAAAGCCTTGATACACAGAGGCGTCTCTGGGCATCCTGTTGAGCCAGACACAAGCAAGGCTACAAACAGATTTGCTCTAAGATTCTAAGCATAAGTACAAAGTAAGTTTTGTTTTCAAGCTTGCTTCAAAACAAATCTGGAAAGAAAAGCCGGCCCAGACTTGTGGCTGCAGTTCAAAGCCCCAAAGGGGACCAAGGGGCTCAAAGACGTGCCTTGAGCATTTCAGCTCAAACACTTGTATCTTTGCTAGCTTCAGGCTAACCACAGGGAGACAGCTACTCTGTTCACCATCTCTTAAACATCCTCACCTTGCTGTGCCCCCACAAACCAGGCAGAAACCACAACATCCTTCTAGTATATGACAGACTTCACCATGTACTCTGGAGGTGGAGAGCTTACTCTTCTCCCTCTCCACTTTCACTGTTTGAGCTCGTTTCATACCAAAGTCCTTGCAAATTAAAGTCTTTGTTGCCGCGCTCCCTCCTTGGATCAGAAGGCACCACTTAGCTTCCCGATGCTACAAGAACCCCTTACATTTTTCTTATGATTTTCTGCCTTTGAGAGTTTGATCCATTCTCCCAAGAGCACGGCATAGAAACTTCCTTTAAAGTGACATGTAAGACTAGGCCAGGGTTATATTTTAAGCAGGCAACTTCCTCCAAGCGGAATGAGCATGGTTGTAATAGATGACATTTTCTTAAAGAGGTAGGAGAAGTAGCTATCACAAAATATATATATTTTTTATATTTTTGATACAGATTCACTCACTTATTGTTGGCCTATAGGAACTTATAAGGTGTATAATTTACTGTCCTCAGGATATAACAAAAGGAGGCAAGGCAGGAATAATTAGAAAGAATCTGGGATTGTTATCCAGGAAGAAATGTGTCCTCAGTCTCTTCTGCACTCCACTGTTTGCCTGTTCTAGTCTTATGTTTTTGAATTCCTAACTTTTAGAACTGTGAATCAAGTAAACTTTTTTCTTCTTTTAAATCTTAGAGTTTCTCCCCCTCTCCCCTCCCCCTCCCCTTTTCCTCTGAGAGGGCAGCCCCCCCTATCCCCCCAACCCTGGTACATTAAGCCTCTACAGATTAAACACATCCACAAAATCATTTATAGAGAAAAGTTGGTGACCTAGAAACTGAACCACCAACTTCTTTTCTTTATAACTCACTTTGTGTATTTGAAATCATACTAGCATAGAGTCTAACTTCTTTGCCCTGATAAGCATTTTAGACAACAAACCTCTGAAGAGCTGAGTTCTGAGACTATATTTCCCATGCAAAGCCTCTGCAACACAGGAGCCATAATAAGACAGGCTTCTTTTATACATCTAAGTTTGATCTAATGGTCAAATGAAGGCACATGCAGAAGACAAAATTTCTCTGGTTTCTCCTATTACATGATTATGAGGCTATTTGGAGCATAGACTGAAAATACAAATTCCTGGGTAGTCTTCTTCAAAATATGCAACAAACCAGAAATGTAGAAAGTGATTTCTTATACCCAGAAAGTCTCACCAATTTGACCTTCTAAAGGTGAGCTGAACAAGGATAACACCAATGGACATGACCGAGTGGATAGGTAAAAGCTTAACCCTTCACAGTGAACTATAGGCAGCCAAGGAAAGATGGGAGCAGGAGAGTTGTTCTTCCCCAGGGATGAAACACCAACTGATTGTCCAGTGGCCAAATGGTCAGCCCTGAAAGCATGCACATGAGTAACATTATTTAGACATGTATCTATATCTATATCTATATCTATATCTATATCTATATCTATATCTATATCTATATCTACATCTACATCTACATCTACATCTACATCTACATCTACATCTACATCTACATCTACATCTACATCTATATCTATATCTATATCTATATCTATATCTATATCTGTCTCTCTATCTATCTCTCTCTATCTCTATCTCTATCTATCTATCTATCTACCTATCCATCTATCTATCTACACACACACACACACATACATGTCTACATATGTGCATGGAATATCAGTTAATGAAAAAGGAGGCCATGAATTTGAGGGAGAACAGGAGGAATATATGAGAGTTTGGAGGAAGAAAGACAAAGGACAAACATTGTAATTATAACTTCCCCAAAAAATATTTTTTAAAGTGATTTCTTAATCCTTTTTTTTTCTAGTGTTCCCATTTTTTTTAAGAAGCACAGGATAAAGTTCACTCTCTCCTTAAGTTCTTTGAAATGAAAATGGAGAGCAAGCCTTATGATAAATAGCAATTAACTTCATGCCCAAGGTTAGCCAGGGGTTCACAGGGCATGGCAAAGGCTGGAGCACATGTTAACTGGCAACTATCAAAATGTTAGCTGAAAACACATTCAGAGCATTTTGCAAAGCCCCTTGGGTTTTAAATGTTAACGATGAATTCAAATGTTTTTTCATACTATGAGGTCCAACATTGTATAAAATAGAGTGTATGAGACTTTTACATGGCTTACGGATTGTCACTTTCTTATGGTCAGACTTTCCAGGGGACATCATTTTAAGTCTCTCCATTGTGAATCTCAATATCCCATCAGTGCTAGCCCCTCTAGTGCCCTGTGCCCCCTTACAAGTCACTGTCTGGGAGTCTGGATTTAAAAGATTATCTCTTTCATCATCAGTGTGCTGCAGCACCTTGGCAGAGGCAGAGCTCAGTAGATCAACTAGTACACTCTAACTCCTATTTTTCTCTCAGCAGGTTGCGTATATGCAGGAATATCAGACTTGATGCACACTTATACAGCATAGATAAAGAAAGAACATGATTAGCTTCAGTCTTCTCCAGATGATGCCTAACTAGTCTGCAGCTGCCAGGCAGTTGAACCCAGGAAGTCTAGGGATGTACGGCTAGATCAATGATAGAGCTCAAAACCCTTTCTACAGCCTGCTCCTTCATCGTCTGCACCCGCCGCCCATGCTAGGCACAGCACTGTAGAAGAGAGACATTGAACCTCTTGCGTGGGATGAGATTCAGCCTTGAAGAAACCTGGATGTGGTAAAGTAGGACAGGCTACGAGAATAAGCACATAAACAAACTTCTCAATCTCTTGATGCATCATGCAACTGCCTGCAAGGTTGGGAGCAAGAGGAGGATGTTCAGCGATGCACTTTTACCTACCCATCAATTTTAACCACAAGAATACATTGAAATGGAAAAGTTAGCTCAGATTCTTGCAGCTGGTCCTCTTTCTATGATGAGGGATAGCGTAAGGGCATTGAAATGGCAATAAGTAACTATTTAGATATTAATTTTGAGCAGACTGTTGCACTGGAAACCATAGCTGGAAGACATTTCCAAATAGGTCGGAGCATAAAAAAATTCCCTTTCTCTTGCAGAAATTCTTAGAGGCTGCAAAGCATGGTCAAAAAGTATGACCTCCCACCACCCCCATACCCAGCAATCACCTTGTTTTCAGACAGCTTTACAGCCTTCTGTTCTTTGCAAAGTAAAATAAGACTTGCAAAATTAAAATGCATTTTCTGAAAACCTTTATTACCATGCTTTGTGGACTGAGGGTGAGCAGACTTCCCTTTGTCCTCCTGCTGTCTGCTCTTTCTCAATCTTGTTTCCCAACCCAGCCCCCAGCCTCCAGCCTCCAACCTCCAGCCCCCAGCCCCCAGCCTCCAGCCTCCAACCTCCAGTCCCCAGCCTCCAACCTCCAGCCCCCAGCCTCCAGCCTCCAGCCTCCAGCCCCCAGCCTCCCACACCAAAAAGATTCTTATAATTGAGCTTCACATGGAGATTACTGAAACTTAAAGTGAAGAAAGTTCTTCTTCCATCTGCCTGTGACAAAATGACTGTTGCTTCTTCTCACTCAAGATGGCTCTGAATTCTATTTTCAACTCCCAAGACAGCAGGAGGAAGTGGCCAAAGCAAAACCAAGAATGATTTTGTCCCTAGCTTTCTGTTCCTAGAATGTCCTTAAGAAATGAGCAGATGATGTTTAGTCATGAAGCCCACAGATGTCCCATGGTTCAGCGCGGTCTAGACAACAAGCTATTGTATGTCTGAATTTTTCACCAGAGATGGGACATTAGCTCAGCACTACTCTGGAACCCAGAAGCTCACAAACCAGAGTCAAACATCCTATAGAATGTGGATTGTGAGCACAAAATGAAGCAGACCGAGTCCAACAGTCAGGTTCCTTGGTAGAGGTTACAGCCACTGTGTTCTTCAACTTGGATTTGTCTTCCATCACAACCTTCCTATACTCATGACCTCAGGAAAGATAAATCTGAAACAAGAGCTACAGACAACTAAGAAAAGCAGAGATGGTGGAGAGTCTTCCATGGGGAAAGCACAGCAATTTGTTATCCAGTACCAAAGGTCAACCCTGAAACACACACACACACAAACACACACACACACACACACACACACTGCATATATATGAAATATTATATAGACTGAGCAGGTTATGTTTATATTTATCTGCATGTAACCACAATCAGTGTCAAAGAATCCATGGATTTAAAGAGAGCCAGGAGGAGTATTTGGGAGAATTTGGGAAGGAAAAGGAAATTGATGTAATTGTGTTATAATCTCAAAAGAATCATAAAAGAGAGAACTTAAATATATGCTAAATGCTGTTTCCCTAACATCTGATGCTTGGTGCTTCTATAAGAGTGACAGAAAAGGAAGTGAGACTGAGTCCTTTCCCTCCACCATGAAGAAGACTATGTACTTCCTACCTGTCCCTCTACACATTCTAGCCATACCAGAGAGAGGTGCCTGCTAGTAGAAAGCAGAGGCGATTTTACCAGCAAGAATGAGGGTGCCCAGAAGAAAGGAGCAAATCTAAAGAAAAGTAAAGAATTGTAGATACTCTCATGGGAACAGGGCTTGCCTTGAGAAGATGAGGACAATCCTCTTACTCCCAAATTCTCGGGTAACACTCTTAGGTGGCCATTACCCCTGAGAAAGTGAGCCAATATGACAGCTACCGAAATGTGAAAACTTGCTTTGAAGAGTAAGACCATTCACAGTCTTAAAGTAGTGGCACTTGGAACAACCAGGTTAAAAAGACTTGTGGAATTGAACCATAGGAGCCCGATGAGATTTCTGAATCTTTTTACCTAGGCTTGATGAAATGCTAACAAAGAGGAAACCTTGTACACAATGCATTCCTGATGCAGAGAAGGGGCATTTTCAAGATTTATTTTTTTCAGTGTGTGTGTGTGTGTGTGTGTGTGTGTGTGTGTGTATGTGTGTGTGTGTGTGTGTGCCTGCGTGCGTGCATGCATGCGTGCGTGAATGCACATGTCACTACAGAGGTCAAAAGAGGGTGTTGGATCCATTGAAACTGTAGCTGCAAGCAGTTCTGCGACCCCAGGTTGGTCTGAGGAACTGATCCTTGGCTTCTGAGTCACATTTTGAGTTCCTGTAAGAGATTCTCAACCTAAGAAGATTTATAGGAACCAGCATTATGGTGAAGGGGCTCCAAAGCTAACCAAAGTGGTTATTACTTATTCATATCATCAAACTTCACCCTATCAACAAATTTAATTTTATACCCTATATTATGTCTCAAGTCAGTTGGTCAGCTCCCTGCACCTAAGTCAACTTAGAAGCTTTTACTTTTCTAGAAGGCCCACTACTGCACATTTAGCAGTGGGTTCGTGATCATCATTCACACCTTGGGACTGTGTATAAGAGTTTGAAAGTTTCCTATGACACTGATTCACCATCTGCCTTACCAAGTATACCCTCATGTAAACCCTCATTGACATCACTACATTCTCATATCCTCAAAAATCTAAGATGCAGAGTTGGGAAATGTTTCCACTTGCAACACAGCTCTTAGACGGCTGTGCAGTGGTGTAACGGCATTGATAGCAGTGTGTGAGGGGGGCACGTTTCTAGGGAGTCTTGAGAGGAAAATGTAACTATTTGCAAAGTTCTTCTTGAAGGAAGAAAAATGTGTGCATGGATTCCATGTCACACAGATACAGGGTTCAAAGCTGTTTTGATCCTAGTCTTGTCTGTCAGCTCTGGTACTTTCCACCACAGTACCAAAACCTACTGCTGTATTCTGCAACTGTTCTTCTACAGATGGATGGTAGATGCTGATACCTCCAGTTTAACCAATGGCAAGTGATTGAAAACAAGAATTTCAGTGGGTTACACACATCTGAGTCACTGGGGATCATTCTCTCCGCTTCCAGTTCCAGAGAAGTCTGTCTTTGACCTGCTTGTCTGCCTGTCTAGTCCATAAACTACACTTGGGATGCTATTTAGAATATTTTCTTTGCTCTCATACAGGATGAAGCAAGTGAGAGTCAACACCAGGAAAATGACAAAATGACAAATTTATTTAAACTAAATATTTGAAATCTACTCAGAAATTATATTTAGTATTTCTATGTAGAAGAAGACTTAAAAACATGGATATAAACATTGATGTTTTATGTATTTAAACTGTGATCTTTTAGTGTGCATATATTGTATGGTGTGTGATGGTTCATAAATTATCCCAAGCACTCGAGAAGCAGAAGCCAGGAAATTGCAAGTTCAAGGCCAGCCTGGGATACACAGCAAACCCTCTCCCAAAAAAAGTATATATTTTGAAAAACAATTACATAACTAGGAAATAAAGACAATCTCCTTTCACTCCATGTAGCTCCATGGTACAGTATGTAACCCTATAGCCATGAACAAGCTTTCAACAGCCTGAAGTTTGTATTGAAGTGAATTCAACAGAATGAAAAAGGAAAAGGTCAAGTTGGGTAGAAAATGTGATGGGTGGAAGGGGAGGGGAGGCATTTAAGGAGAATGAATAGAAGGGTAGGTTTGTTCCAAACACATTATATTCACGTATTAAATTCTCAAATAATGAAATGTTAAGAGAACAAACTATGTATATATTTTATGACAAAAAATAATAGTGCTTTATACTAACAAAACATGGTCTGTCTTAAGTTATTAAAATAACATTATTATTTCTGCTTTAAGAGTCTTGCTTAGCTGATTAGCATGTAGAGAAATCTCAAATCACGCAATGGCAGTGAAGACTGACACCTTAGTGATAACCAAGGTAATATAAGCCTACCCTCTTCAAATTAGTCACTTTTAAATATGACTACCATTGCAGTGATTAAATAACTCTCCTCGATACCTTACCTGATTCTATGCCTGGTAGTTGATAAACTTACCATCTGTTGGTAGAACCTTCTTCAGTGCCTGTTCTCACCTTTCCTCCCCCACCCATTTCTGAAGAAACTCACATCCCTAGCACCACATATCTGCCCCACATTGTGGTGCAGAAGGTGGGACAGATTACCAAAATACATGAGGTGCATACATAAAAAGTTTTATTTAGTTTGAAAGTTTTATTTTCAGTCCTCAGAGCTATTTCTTCCTCCTTGCTCCTACATACACCAGTTGAAAGGGTTTTTGTTCCAATCCTCAAAGTTAAGAAGTATTATTTCTTCCTCCTCACTACATACCCACATCTGAACACAATCAGAGAGACACCTAAAATACACATGTAGCAGATCAACTAGTTAAAAAAAGGTATGGCCACACTTGCATTGTACTTTGAAGATTTTCTGATAATATCAAAGATCGTTTCCAAAACCACAGTCCTAGATTCATGGTCCAGGAACATTTTTTAGCCACTTCAGGAATATAACTAAATGCAAGTTTCTTGAGATTTTTCTGTGTTACATTAGAAACAGACTTTAGTTTCAGTACAAACTACTGGGTCTAAATAAATATGTTATTTCACTTAAAGATTAACTTCTTTGGGCAATTGGCAAGTACAATGGCAGGCAGACATCAAAACATCTGCTATGTGCTTCCTTCTTTTCTGATATTTTTTGTTTTGTTGTTGTTATTGTTATTACTGTTATTATAATTGTTGTTGCTTTGAGTATTATCTTTGTAAAAGAATATTCTGAGGATGAATTAAGACAAAGATAGTTTTCTGTGTCATTTTCTTGTTGTAATATTATAGATATTCAACTACTGATAATTTGTTAGTCATTACTCAAAGAATTTAATCTCCTTTGTCACATATAATTGTATGAGTTGATATGTGTATGTCTGTGTGTATGTCGGTATGTATACTTGTGTGCCTCTGCATTTGCTGTATGTCTGTGTATGTGTCTGTGTGTGTGTCTGTGTGTATGTTTGTGTGTGTATCTTCATATGTGTTCCCGTTGTCTATGGAAAACATATTTCACATATCAATTAGACAAGATGGTGAGGGCCAATTTGAAATGGTGAGGGCCCTCAACTATGAATCATCAGCCTCTGATTTGCCACCTTTTCTTCCTGTTGTCCTATAACCCACTCATCCCTAGGAGGCATTAGCTTGACTGAGAATTCACCAAGGTGATGCAGCTTCACTCTGCTTTCTTCCTCCTTAGCATCTTCAGAACACTAATGTCTCCTAAAAATTATAGATTCAAAGCTTGCTAATTACTGGAAATACACCCAAATAATATAGAAGAGGATGTGGGGAGAGCCATACAGTAGGAGACCATTTTATGAGAAGACAAAAATTTCCCCAACACAAGTAATGTACAGAGCAACATAAGTGATTCTTGCTCATAACACAATGGTGAGTATTATTTTAGTGATTTGAGAAGGCATCTACTCTAAACTGATGAAAAATATAACATTCTATAACTATTATTTCTAAGCATTAAAGATACATTTGTAAGACTAACATGACAGATACCTTCTCAACAGATTTTTCTAAAGATATCTTTTAAATTTTTTTCACAAATTAATATCCTTGAAACTGGAATAGAAAAATATTATCACATATTTCTTGTATTTTTAGTAAGAAGAGTATCAAATTCACAAATCAATGCTATTCATGCTCAAGTAATTAAAAGGCTTTTAAAGTAAGCTGCTCTCTTTTTTTATTTTCTATATTCTTTGTTTACATTCCAAAGGCTTTCCCCTTTCCCCGTTCTCCCCTCACCATATGTCCCATATGTCCTCTTCCACCCCACCTCTCTCTCTCTCTCTCTCTCTCTCTCTCTCTCTCTCTCTCACACACACACACACACACACACACACACACACACACACACACACGGCATATTCCCCAATCACCACCCCACCATTTCTCTGCTCTATTCTGGTACTTTCCTACAAAACTGGATCCAGTCCTTTCAGGACCAGGGTCCTCTCCTTCCTTCTTCTTGGGAATCCTTTGACTTGCTAATTGTGCCTTGACTATTCAGAGCTTCTGGGCTCATTAATATCCACTTATCAATGATTGCATTTCATGTGTATTCTTTTGTGATTGGGTTAACTCACTCAGGATGATATTTTCCAGATCCAACCATTTGCCTACAAATTGCATGAATTCATTATTTTTAATTGCTGAGTAGTATTCTGTTGTATAAATATACCACATTTTCTGTATCCATTCCTCCTTTGAGGGACATCTGGGCTCCTTCCAACTTCTGGCTATTATAAATAAGGCTGCTATGAACATAGTGGAGAATGTGTCTTTATTGTATGCAGGGGAATCCTCTGGGTATATGCCAAGGAGTGGTATGACAGGGTCCTTTGGAAGTGTCATGCCCAGTTTTCTGAGGAACTGCCAGACTGATTTCCAGACTGTGAGCTGCTCTCTTAATCCTGCCTTATCATGTTGGGTTGGTTTGTTTGACCTTTGGTTTTTAAGTTATAACTTAAATATTTCTTTTACTGCTATCCTACAATTAAGCCTACTTTGTGGTTTCTTTATTTACTGGAATTTGAAATATTTGTTATCACAACGATAGGGATAGGCATTCTGTTCTAAAGACTGTGTTTACTATTAACACTGTTTCTATCCAAGCTGGGAGTCTGTCTCGCTATAATTTAGTACAATCCAATTCTATTTTAATGCATTCTGAAGGGCAGAATGTACAACTTTAATTTCTTGCTTGCTTGTTGTCAAATGCTGCATAGATCTTCCATGCTAGAGCTGGACTTCTTCCTGAACAATTAGGGTTGTCCTTAGAAGGACATTGCCTTGACCGATTTTCATGGGAATGTTTTGCACAATTGCAAATCATTCACTATTCTAGCTGGGTGACCTGCTCTGAGTTCTAAAAAATTCCTGCCAAGTACTTGTTGAGATGGAACATAAATTAAAATCATCATAGAATTGCTTCTTAAATCAGATAGAAATAAGATGACAGAAAAGTACTGTTATAAATCATATACTCCACTCTGTAGACAAAGACATCATTTTCCATTATCTTCTACTTTTTCCCTTGAGTGTCTCTAATGATGTATTATTCTTAAGAACAAAAATTTCAACCTTGAAGTAAGTATGATTATATCCATAATCAAAGTACTCAGAAGACTGAAGCAGGACTGCCATGAGCTGAGGCAATTCTGGGATAAATAGCAAGGCCCTGTCTAAGAAAAGCAGAAGAAAAATAAAACTGGCTGCAAAAAATTCCTCTTTCATTAACTCCTGTCTCCTAATTGATGGTGATTCATATTTGAATGAACTGTCTTAATTCTCTGAACTCAAAACTTCTTTGTGAAACTTGGTCAACAGTTACTACAGTATTGGAAGTCTCAGATAATCCATCTACATATCTTTGATGTTGAACACCACTACACCTAAGTATTTTCTATTTAGTGTACATCTTGAAATGGGACAAGATGAAACATTGTGAAGACCATCATGTTTAAAGGTTTGAAAAATATCTCCCTAGCCATATCCATTGATATTTTAAATTATATAATTACCAAAGCACTGATCACATGTATTTTGAGTTCATCTTGTTGGGAAAAAGTTTTTAACACCTAGAAACCACAAGTGGAGTGGTGTCGGAATAAACAAAGTTCTTGGTTCCCACATTTGTTGATGAACAATTTGTATCTGTAAGCAAAAGTTGAAACCAACACAGCTCTAAGACAAAGTGCTGACTTAGACTATGTGTTAGCTCATAGCTCAGAAGGTAGCAAGGCCATGTAAAAAGAGTGGGCAAGAACAAACTAGACCTTGTAAACCAATCAGAAGGAAAATAGGAATGTTTCCCCTTTCACCTAAAAGAGAAAATGCTGAAGATTTTTCTGTATTTTTAATGCCTGAAAAGCAAGACTCAACCCTACTCATTTGAAACCTCAGGTTTGCACAGTGCTGCTACCTCAAAGTGGCTAAGAAGTTTCTGGTACATGACAGGAACAAAGCTGTGCATCGAGACAGAACTGTTGTCCAAACTGTGTAAACAGGAAAACCCCACTTCTGTGAGCTTCCTACCTGCACACCTTGACTTGGTGCTCAGCAAGCAAGTAGGTACTTTACTGAGGAATGGCGGAAGGCATGTGAGTTGGTTAAAACCCTGACCCTTTGACACAGTCAATCACTGCAAGAGAGCCAAAGAGCGGATGGCGGTAGGCAACAGAACTGAATGAGTTAGATGTGGTTTGCACTAAAAGAAGAGACAAGGAGAAAATATAGACAAAAAGAATTTCAAATCACTAGTCTCACTTGGAATTAAAATAAGAATGTGAGGCAAGAGTTACAGATACCCACCGCTGAACATTGGACAGAGGGTGGGGACTCCTATGGAAGAGTTGGGGAAACATTGAAGGCTCTGAAGGTGACAGAAACCCCACAGGAAGATCAACAATACCAACTAACCTGGACCCCTGGGGGCTCCCAGAGACTGAGCTACCAAGCAAAGAGCATAAGTAGGTTGGTCTGAGAGCCCCAGGAACACATGTAGCAGAGGGCTACTTTGTCTGACCTCAGTGGGAAAGGATGCGTCTAATCCTACAGAAACTTGACACACCAGGGTTGGGAGATAACCAGGTGGAGGAGCACCCTCTCAGAGCTAAAAGGGATGAGGGATGAAGAGCAGGACCCTGGGATGGAGGACAGGAATGGTAGGCAGCATTTGGGATGTAAATGCATAATTTAAAAAAAAAAAAGTAGTGGGAGGCAAGAGTAATGAACACTTTTTAAACTCAAAACTGATGGTCTCATTAAACTTGAAGTAACCTATCTTCAGAATTAAAAATTTTAAATATTAAAATACTTTGTTCCTGAACATATTCCTTGGTGTTGCTCACTTCACTGAAATGGCCTCCACAGATGCCTTGGCTGTCTGGGAAGGTGCAAGAGTTCAAAATATGGTGATGTGCTCGAAGGAGTCAGAGCTGAAAAAAAAAAAAAAAAAAAGACATGTGCCACCACTGGAAATCCGGCTGCTTGGTCTCCAGATTAGAAAAGCTTGGGAACCCATCAGAAAGGAAGAGAAGTGCTGAGGGATGAAGCAGTAGCCAAAATTCATGCGGTGAGGCTCTTCTTGGAAGGGGAAGAGTATTTATAAGTTCACAGTGTTCGCCATGAAAGTGGGACTCACCTGGAAGGGCAGGACTGTGAGTCCCGAGCATGCTTTGGTGGGTCACTATCAAGAACAGCTACAAGTCAACAGCTACATACGTGCCTTCTCACACAGCTCATTTAGGTCTGACAGCTTCAGGACTATCAGAACTTACTCTCCTCACAGGGAGGCAATACACTGACTGCACTGTCTCTGACCTGTGTGGGCTTACCCACCAGGAGCTGCTCAGTTCTCTCTTCTGACTATAATGCTCCCAGATTTTTCCTTTGAAAGAGCTGGTACAACCACTCTGGAAATCAGTCTGGCGGTTCCTCAGAAAACTGGACACAATACTTCCGGAGGACCCAGCTATACCACTCCTGGGCATATACCCAAAAGACTCCCCATTATGCAATAAGGATACATGCTCCACTATGTTCATAGCAGCCTTATTTATAATAGCCAGAAGCTGGAAAGAACCCAGATGTCCTTTAACGGAAGAATTGATACAAAAAACGTGGTATATATACACAATGGAATATATTAGAAACAATGAATCCATGAAATTCTTAAGAGAAATGGATGGAGCTGGAGAACATCATACTAAGTGAGGTAACCCAGTCTCAAAAGAATACCCATGGTATGTACTCACTGATAAGTGGATATTAGCCTAGAATCTTGGGACACCAAAGACACAATCCACATACCAAATGATGTCCAACAAAAAGGAAGGAATGGACACTGGTTCTGGAAAGGCTCAAAGCATCAGTGTAGGGGAATACCAGAACAGGGAAGTGGGAAAGGGTGGATGGGGGAACACGGGGAGGGAAAAGGGCATGTGGGACCTTTGGGGGGCAGGGAACCAGAAAAGGGGAAATGAAATGTAAATATAGAATATATCCAATAAAAAAAGGAAAAAAACACTAAAAGAAAGAAAGGAAGGAAGGAAGGAAGGAAGGAAGGAGGGAAGGAAGAAAGGATTGAAGGAAGGAAGAAAGAAATCACTAGCGATTCCAGCCATGGTGACAGGCATGATGAACTTGTATTGTAATCGCTCCTTCAGTGGCTTCATAAACAAACATTTCTTGTAATCACAAAAGGAACTGCCTAGAAAGTTGAGGGGAAAGGGTAATTGGTTTCTGTTTTCAATGTGAATCAGAGAAAGGCTGAAAGTGGTGCTTTGTGACTGCAGGCTTGAAGAAGTGAGAGAGACTCTTCAAGCTGATGGAGGGCCTGTGGCTAGCATTAAATATGGATTCCAACATTCTTTCCAATTCCTTCAACTCACTTCTTGAAATTTAATTTTCCAAATGATGAAATTTTAATTCCCAATATCTGTTACTCTAAGCATGATGGAAAATGCATTTAGACTGCTTATCTTAGCTCATTGGCAAAGGTGACAAAGGAGAGTGAATTAATATGTTGATGACCAAAAAGGAGAATAAGATTCTGAGCAACAGTGAAAAAAAAAGCCAATAAGAACTCAAGGGGGGAAATAAAAACAGTACCAAAGTACCAGGAACTTGGCAATAAAAACTTTTAAAACTCTTACTTTGCCAAAAGAGAGACAAATAAAAACTGATATAAAAAGAAAAGATATACCTAGAAAATACTCATCTTACCCCCAACAAAGCATGGAAATAAATGCAGATACCAAGAATTCCTTTTGCCATCCATCAGCTGGGTGCGTTTTTATATTACTGCAGATAGCTCTGTTCATGTTCCCTGCCTGCTGTCTCTCCCAGTCTCCTGGGACCATGCTGATTGGGGGATGTTGCTCATGTACAGTATCCACCCAGGATCAGCACAGGAAGATATAAGAAGACAAACTCAGGGTGTTTGACTTCCAAAACTTACTGATCTCATGGGTGTAGTTTGAATTCATTGATTCGTGAACCTCAATTTTAAAAGCCCCAGTTTTCATCAAATCAAAAGTGGCTGAGTAGCACAGCCAACGTTCAGTTCGGATGCACACAAAGCCATCAGATCTGCCAGCGGAGTAGCTGAGTCAGCATTAATAATCACCGTTTGCAGAACACCTGTTACATAGCACGTCCTGCTAACTACACTTACGGAAAACGTTTCTTTCCAATGGGATTATATGCATTAAAACTGAATTCGATATAATTTCACTTACTGAACAAAATAAAAATAATCTACAACAAAAGACAAAGGAGGAGAAGAAAAACAGGAATGGCTTACACAGCTACATTCTCTTTTATAGTAATCATTTTATTTCATTTACATTTCAAATGACATCCCTCTTCCTGGTTCCCCCTCCATGAACTCCGGAGCCTAGTCCCCCTCCCCCACTTCCTCTTTGCCTCTATGAGGGTGCTCCTCCACCCACTCACCCACTCTCATCTCATCACTCTAGCATCCCTTTATGCTTGGGCATCAAGCCTCCACATGACCAAGAGCCTCCCCTCCCATTGCTGTCAAATAAGGCTACCCTCTCCATATGTATCTGGAGCCATGGTTCTCTCTTTAATTGGTGGTTTAGTCCCTGGGAGCTCTGGGTAGTCTGGTTAGTTGATATTGTTCTTCCTATGGGGTTGCAACCCCCTTCAGCTCCTTCAGTCCTTCCCGTAGCTCTTCCATTGGGGTTCCCAAGCTCAATCTAGTGGATGGTCAGGTGCTAGTAGAACCCTTCAGGGAGCAGCAATACCAGGCTCTTACACCTGTTATGGAAAAGTCTGTAGAGAAACACAATTTGTCTTAGGTAAATAAACAATGCCACTTGTTAGAATCGAATGTCTTGGGGAGTCAAATTCCTGCAAAGTTCCATTTATTCTATAACACAGTGAAAATTATAGCAGAAACTACATGAGCTCTTCATTTTCTGACAAAGGCTCTTCAGAGTGAAATTTTCAAAGTAAAATTGTGAAAAGAATTGTAAAATGTTAAAAAGAAAAAAAATAACCCAACTCATAAGAGTTATGTTTTAAAGACCTGAGGGAAAAGCAAGATGGTATCAATACTTTGAAATTTACACAGTGACAGGGTGGAGATCTAACAAAAATGTAGCTAGTCTTTATGAATAGGGATTAGTCAATTAAAAAAAATAAACAAGGTGCCCAAACTAACTGTAAAGGAGGCATAGTTAGTGCAATTCTGCCTACTCTTGGTGCCTCTATAGACATTTTCTAGAAGCCTAAATCTCTATGAAAACCAGAAGATAATTTCTGTAGTTTGTTTGTACCATAAAACTGGCTTAAGAATAATAATGTTTCATACACAGTCTTCCTTTGTTTCTTTGTTTCTTTCTTTGTTTCTTTCTTCCTTTTCTTTCTTTTCTTTCTTCTTTCTTTCTCTTTCTGTATATGTATATTTATATACATACACACATACACACATACACATATATTATATATATATATATATATGAATGTGTATCATGCTGATTTTAGTGCAAGTTTCTTTAAAATAGGTATCAGAGCAATCAATCTTTTATGAAAACACATAGTAAGGTATCCCAGTACTCAATCTGCTCTCAGGTCTATACAGCATGGCAGTTGTCAAATCAGCTCACTGTCATTCCTCCTTTGGTCCATATGTTCTTTTTTCCCTCTTGAGATCTTTAAACCCATGCCTAAATTTTCTCCATATATTCACATAAGGCTATCTTTTTTCTTTAATAAAACTAATGAAGTCAATTCCAAAACCTGGTCACTTACCACTACGTATGACAGCGCTAACCATCATCCACTCAGCTACATGGTAGTCTTGTCCAAGCCCTAACGCCCAAAGAGAAAATGTCAGACAGGATTGCCATCACAGTTGGCAGTACTGTGAAATTCAGGGCAGTTTTAAAGATAGACTATCTCTGACTCATGTCCATATATGATCATATCACCATGTGACATGATATCTTAGTCAACTTCATGGGAATCCCATAAGTCATGTGTAATTCTCAAATCATGTCTTCCAAACTCTGATTCATCTCTTCCTATAGTCTTGCTGTAAAGTTTGTCATATATAGCATAGTGATAAACTATGATGTCTTTGACAATAAGTTGTTAGACAGGGTTGTCCAAGAGACTCCCAAAACATTGTAGACTATTTCTATTGCCCTTGAAGGTTGCTTTCCGGAGTTTGAAGATAAATCCTCATTGTTGGAGATAACAAATACTTCAGACACAGTCAGAGTACCTGAAAGACTTCTCCCTGAGGGCTACCTTCCATGGTACCAGATGCAAGCTTTCAAAGAAGAGAAACAACTAATAGTCTTATACAACTATGATGCTTGTGAACTACAATAATGACCAACATGTCATAATATCCATAAAGGAAAAACAGTGGCACATACACCTTGGCAGTAACCACTAGCTTTGCAGACCTGGCTGGGAAAGAGAACAGGAAAATAGGATCAGGTATTGGGGAGAACAGGATTGAAGCCCTGAGGGCCAGAAGAAACAATGGAAATTTGCAACCTTGGGAGGTAGAAGGTAGGAAGACCCTCTAGAATGTATCAGAGTCCTGGGAGGTGGGAGACTCTCAGGATTCAAAGGGAGGGACCTTAGATGAAATGCCCTACAGTGGGATGTGGGAACTTGTATAGTCCACCTCCAGTAGAAAGACAGGGCATCAAATGGAGGAATGGCTTTACCATCCCACAGTCAAAAACTCTGACCCAGAATTGCTCCTGTCTTAAAGAACTTCAGGGACAAAAATGGAGAAGAGCCTGAGGAAAAGGAGGTCCAGCAACAGGCCCAAATTGGGATCCAGCTCAGGGGGAGATACCAAAGCCTCACACCAATACTGATCCTATGGTACGCTTATAAACAGGAGCCTAACATGACTGCCCTCCAAAAGGCCCAACAAGCAGCTGAAAGAGTCAGATGCAGATGTTTTCACCCAACCAATAGACAGAAGCTGCTGAACCCTGTGGTTGAAAAGCTGGAAGAACCTAAGGAAGAGGGCAACCCTATAGGACTTACTTTCTCTAGATTCATCTAGAAAGTTTACTAGTTCTTTAGGTGTGACAAGCACTGTGGTATGTAAGCTGTACAACCCTTTATTCTACAATAATGACCTTTCCAGAGAATATTCTCTATGGTAGTTTGAATAATAATGGCCTCCATAGGTCCATGTATTTCAGCACTTATTTACCAGGGGGCATCACTATTTGAAAAGATTAGAAGGATTAACAGGTGTGGCCTTTTTGGATGAATTATGTCACTGAAGACTTTTTTTTTTTTGCTTAGTTCACTTTATTCATTTATTCGGCCTATAAAACAATGCTTCCTATATTCAAGACTTTAAGCTTTGAAAAGCCCACACCAAACTCTCTCTCTCTCTCTCTCTCTCTCTCTCTCTCTCTCTCTCTCTCTCTCTCTCTCTCTCTCTCTCTCTCTCCAAATCAGGAAATAGTTCCCAGCTACTGCCCCATCATCTAACTGCATGCCACAAATTCTGAAGCTGTTAGTAAGCCCTAATTAAACACTCTCTTATAGGCATCATTGTGGTCATGGGGTCTCTTCACAGAAAGATAACACTGAATAAAACTATTTGAAAACTAAGTCATATTATACTGGACAATTTCTCCTGACATTTTACTTAAAATAAGATTTTGGCCTTTGGTGATATGAAATGATAATCTAGCCCTATGTATAAACTGGAAAAGGTGAATCCTTTCCAAAAAAAAAAAAAAGAACAACACTAGATGGGCATAAGCTAAGCACTCGTTTAAAGGCCAAAGCTCCCTGCCTTTTCATAAGATCATGAATACATTTTAGTAAATTTCTACCCCTTACAGTTGGTTTCCACAATGGATAGAACAGTTAGAAAAAGAAGCAGATACTCTATAAAGAAGATTGCTCTAGAATACAGATCAGCAGTGCTCAGAAAACAGGAGCGTCGGGAAACCTGCATAGGAAAGGAAGAACTTATTTTCTATTCTGGGAGTATATTATAAGTGGTCAGTCTTCTCACATCTGCTTCTGAGTAGCAGAAATAGCAGGACAGATGCAAAGGCCAGAAGTCCGCCACTGCACATGACTCTACCCAGTTGTCAAGAGGAAGGTGAGTCAACTGTCCAGCATGCAGTAACAACATCCCAGGACCTATAAACTCAAATCCAGTCTTAGACAAAACTACATGGTTTTCTTATAGCCAGTGGTCTCATGGTGATGGCTAAATGTCTTTGTACAGTGAACTCCCAAGAACACTGACATTAAAATTTCTAGGTCATAGTTACTCTAGCAAAAGAATGCAGTCTTTTGCTGATGCATATGACCTGGAGGTGCAAGAAATTCACTGAGCACTCAAATTTGGTACATCATCTATAGAAGTTTGATTATATTTAACATTTCCTGATATCAGAGAATATGGTTGTGAGGTAATTTCAAACTTCACATTCTTGTTAGCCAAGTGAAAAGAATCTACTTTACCCACATCTTGCCCCAACCAACTTTGAAGCTCCTGTTTAACTCTTTAATTTCTAGGTCAAGTGCCCCTTTTCCCCTCCAGGCGTAACAGCGATGACTACCTGTATGCTTCATGACCTATATAGTCACATCACTACTACATGTGGAACTCCTTGCTACATGTGTAACACATGCAAAGAGTGCTTGCTTCCCCCAACAACCTACCCTTCAAATTTTCTCATCTTCCTTTCACTAATACAACTCTAGCTTTAGTTGGGCATTTATTTCCCTTCTTCTTTTGAAACTAAAGTAGTTATGACAACTACTTTTTCTGACCAATAAGTTTCAAGAAAGAAATAATTTCCAGATCACATCTGGCTTACAATATGTCTGGGAGAGTGGTGACAAACAGCTGAAGTCCCTCAGAAAGTACCTTGTAGGACTAAGGTCATGCGGTGAAGGTAGAAGACAGGTTCATCCGGCCTGTGTCAGAACACAGACAGAAGGGCTCTCTTAGCTGGCCTCTTCCTCAAACGACTCTGGGTGCTTTGCCTGGCAAGGACACCATCACTATAGTAGAAGGTATATCCATGCCTGCTTCTCATTCCTACAGGAGCATTATTAGCTTCCTTTTCAGAAAGCCTCTTGCTTTCTCTAAGAACTAGCCCTCTTGTTAGCAATTTAATCAAAATTTGACGCTAACCTGAAGTTAAAATACTCACCTCCTTATAGAAATGTCTTTGATCAGAACTCACAGACTCTATGTCTGTCATGCCCAAAAGATACAGTCTGAAATCTTATGGAGGCATAACACCATGCTATTTCATACTATACCCAGAAAGAAAAGAAAGAGAAAAAAAAAAACCAGAAAGAACAAGACACAGGAACTGAAGATGTATGGTAAAGAGAAAAGAGAAATGTAAGAAGAGACACAAAAGGAAAAGGCTGTGCTCCTAGAAATGAAACTTCAAGATGCTGGGACTGCCCCCAGGGCCCTGGACTGAGTCAGCACAATTGATAAAGAGCTAAGACAATTCTGTTCGGTTAAAGCTGAAGTAGGTGAGTTCCCTTAACCACCCTCGCCTACCTGACACCCATGAGTGTTTTCACTTCATTGACTACTTGCTCCACTAAGCAGATATAATTATCTTCCCCCAGAAGAAAGCAGGTGCCCAAGATTGCCTCATATCTGAAGTACAGAATCTACTAATTAAAGAAGGGAGCAGGGGTACGGTTAGTACGGATCTGATGGAATGTATTCGAGAATGTTTTTTAAGTATTCCCGGAACATCAGATTTGGACCTGGGATTAGCATCGTCTACCTGTTACTCTGGTGGTTGTTGCTTCACTTTGTTGTCCTTCAACCCGTAAGAGCAAGGTAAGTGACTTTCCAACAGCCTCATTTGGGGAATCTTTTTTTTTTTTTGATTTTTTTTTTATTGTATATATTCTATATTTACAATTCATTTCCCTTTTTCTGGTTCCCCACCCCCAAAGGTCCCACATGTCCTTTTCCCTCCCCCTGCTCCCGCATCCACCCCCTCCCACTTTACTGTTCTTGTACTCTCCCACAATGATGTTTTGGTCCATTCTAGCACCAGTGTCCACTCCTTTCTTCTTGTGAGACATCACTTGATATGTGATTTGTGTCTTTGGTGTTCTAAGCTTCTAGGCTAATATCCACTTATCAGTGACTGTATACCATGGGTATTCTTTTGAGACTGGGTCACCTCACTTAGTATGACATTCTCCAGCTCCATCCATTTCTCTAAGAATTTCATGAATTCATTGTTTCTAATGGCTGTATAGTACTCCATTGTGTATATATACCACATTTTTTGTATCCATTCTTCTGTTGAGGGACATCTGGGTTCTTTCCAGCTTCTGGCTATTATATATACTAATCTCCAATGTATACAAAGAACTCAAGAGGTTAGACCCCAGAAAACCAAATAACCCTATCCAAAAATGGGGTACAGAGCTAAACAGAGACTTTTCACCTGAAGAAATTCGGATGGCTGAGAAACACCTTAAAAAATGTTCAACATCACTAGTCATTAGGGAAATGCAAATTAAAACAACCCTGAGATTTCACCTCACACCAGTCAGAATGGCTAAGATTAAAAACTCAGAAGACATCAGGTGTTGGCGAGGATGTGGAGAAAGAGGAACACTCCTCCACTGCTGGTGGGAATGCAAGCTGGTACAACCACTCTGGAAATCAGTATGGCGGTTCCTCAGAAAACTGGGCGTGATACTTCTGGAGGACCCAGCCATACCACTCCTGGGAATATACCCAGAAGATTCACCAGCATGCTCCACTATGTTCATTTGGGGAATCTTACCAACTGTGTAAGAAATAGTTTATAGCCTTCAAATAAAAACATTCAAACAAGTTCTTTTTCACTGACAATAGATGGATGGATAAGGACTCTGATCTGGCTCCACTGGGTGGGGGAGCACCCTCATAGAGGCAGGGCTGAGGGAGGGATAGGGAGTTTATGGAGGAGAAAGTAGGAAGGGGAATACCATTTGAAATGTAAATAAATCAAATAACCAATACAAATATAAAAAATGGAATTTTGTCATTTGGAGGAAGATGGATGAAGCTTCAGATAGGACTAAGGGATAATCTGACTCAGAAAAAAAAATCATAATATCTTGATCTTAAGTGTGTGTAGAGGGGTGAAGTTTTATAAACAGAGGAAAGACTATGAAGGCAGAAGGAAAGGAAGAAATGGGAGAAGGAAGAAAAAAAGTACAATTATGATTTAAAAATGAAAAGCAATGTCTCGTGTTTTCTCTTCTCTGCAGAATACATATATTTCATACAGATACGCATGACATGAAGAAGGGGGACTATTGTATAAAGGAAATAGACATGGTAATAAGAGGCCCAAGACAGTAATTAGGGTAAGTACCGCCAACATAAAGTAGTACACATGAAAAAGTCATCATGACACCCAGTCATTTATATACTGACTAAAAACAATAGTAACTCATTTTAAAAAGACACTCAGTCTAAGATTTCTCTAGAAGATGTTTTAACATTCCAAACTGGGAGAACCTGAGTAATATATGCCTTCCTGGGTGGACTCTGAGTCAGTAAACAAGGAGTACTCACTTGAAGAATTCACACAGCCCCTCATCCAGGTTTACCATCCTGGGATCTAGAATCTCACTAGAAGCTCAGTTCTCAAAGACCTCAGAGAAAGTCTTGGTTTACATCTGAAGATGGTTTACAACACAAAAATAAGAACCTTTCCTATATGCCTTGCCTGTTTCGTAGAGACCCTGCGTGATTACAAAAGCAGAGAAGATTCCAGACACTTGCACAAGTGGTTTCCGGAAGATCTATGAAATGTTGCAATTCTGCTCACATACAAGACATGTGGTCCTTTCTAGGGATCCACCACATTTGACAAACTCATGAGACAAAGACTATAGAAGGAGAGTAAGAAATGACTGAAGAGAGGAGTTTGACACTCCGAACAAATTGTTAACGACCAAACCAAAGGAATAAACCCAAGGACCATCCCGTTGGGTCCCGGCCTCTCAAGTGCCCAAAGACCCTTTCTTCATCTTCCTTTCAAACACTCTGACAAAGCAGGGCAATACATGCCTGTCATGTGGCAGTCGGGGAGGACAGATAAGAAAAGGGAAGTTCTCTGCCTTTTGTCAGCTTCAAAGGACCCACGTAAAGAAGCAGAGTTACCATTGCTCACCCGCAAACTCTAGAAGGATTAGTGATGCATCTCATTTTTCTTTAAGCTCCTTGTACTCTATTTAGAGTTCCCTCTGATGTCCTTTCGGCATCTCCTGCCCCACCCAGAGGGGGTAAGCACACCAGTGGAAATCCCCTGAGCAAACTAGCACATGCTGTACCAAAATATTATGTCTTGACTTTGTTCTTTTACATCTTCACAACTAAAGGAAAGAGATACAATCAAAATGATAGTCCACTTAACATGATAAACATGAGAATTTAAAGAGACATGACCCAATTGCTCACCATGCAGTGACAGTCCATATAAAGCTTATGAGGTCGTGGTTAGTAGAGATACATACATATGTATTTCCCCTTAAATATTTTTACATAGTTTTGAGAATTTATCATTGTAGATTTCTAGAAAGCACATTCAACTGAACGTGCAAAACAGATTGAATTTGTGGTATGTTTTTCTGATGAAGCTTTCAAAGCAAGATTACAAGCCAGAACATAAATGATTGCTTGATTCCCCAAATCATCTCTTGTGTCAGTTGGGAGAATTTTTGAAATTCTCAAAAAGAGGCCCAAATGCATAGCAGAGATAGAATATGCTACCTTTAATTGAATTCTTTCTCTGACATTTCTTTATGGCTTGTAGATAAGAACATTATATTATAACAAGTAAAAATCACATCTACCTCCAAAGATCTCCTCAGCCTGAGGAGGAATCTTCAGAGACTAGTTCAAATAACCCATCTCCTCTTTCTTTTTATATTAGGTCATCTCAATAATACATGTCGAAGGTACATAAGTCAAGTCATATCAAACCCTGGAGCAGCCAGGTACTAATGCTATTCAAACTCTGCGGTGCACTGATCATCTTTGTTAACTTAGCCATTTTATAGACCCAAGTAACTAATTCTTCCAGAAATAGAGATAAAGCAGAAGTTCACGACATCCTAGCCACTCAGATGTTCTGAATTCTTTCCATTATGATCAGTCTTCCTGCTTCTTTACAAAGACAGCGATCACAAATCGAAATAAAAACAAAAACAAAACAAACAAAACAAAATTGTACTCTATGGTCTGGATTCAGGTTTCTTGATTCCTCCGAAGGTCATCCATCTATCTAGATATGACAGAACTCCTGATAACAAATCTAAAGAAAATAATCCAACTCTTACCAAAATCTCAGTCATTTGCAACAAAAAGCACCACTTCACCTGGAGGCCATGTTACAAACAAACTGGACTGGCATACAAATTTAGGCACAATCTGAATTATGACAATCCAACACTTGTCCTACATGCCTTGGAGCCAATAAAGTTTATATGGAGCCCTTGTTCCTGAGAAGTTGATAGCCAGTATCAACTTCTGTTTTAAATATTCCACGATTATACTTATGTAGCTGTTTAGAGATCAGAACATTTTCTGAAGTCAGATGGTGTAAGTTTTACTATTTATACTTTATAAAATTCCCTCTCTGCCCACTCATCTTTACTATTATATAAGAACAGCCGCAGAAAGTACACAAACAAATGGGTAATATTGAACTCCAACAATGAATCACTTATGAAGGAAGGTAAAGGATCAAATTTTGTTCCTGGGTCATAATTTGCCAACACTTGCACTTAATAATTCCTGCATGCCTATACTGAATAGTTAAATACAGGCTTGTATTAGAGATATGCAGAACTCAAAGGAGAAAAATGGCTGCTTTTATACATTGAAAGTTTGAGTGTAAAAAAAATTAAATGACCATTAATAGCTTATGAAATATGAAATCTTTATTTTGTATATTTATTTAGATTTAGAAATTGTATGTATGTATTAAATATATTTAAACTGTAGCCACCCTCCAGTCTTCCCTACTTACCCCTTTCCAACACCTACTCTCCTTCCTAACTTCATGTTCTCTACTTGCTTAACAACCCACAAACTCCACATTCCCCATTGCTATGAGCCTCAGCTAGGACCACCCACATAGACTTCTGGGAGCTTTCATTGTCCTAGGTTTGTAGCTAGTCCCAGAGATGCCCATCTCCTGTAACCACGTAAGACTTCCAATGGAGGGATTAGGTCACCAACCCAGCCACAAAACCTTTAACCCACAGTTTGTCCTGTTTACAAGATTTGCAGGGGTAAAAGATGAAACAGAATTAGAGGGGAATGGCCAACCAATGACTGGCCCAGCTTGAGACCCATGCTATGAGAGGGAGCCCACCCTGACACTATTAATGATATTCTGCTATACATTCACATAGTAGCCTAGCATAGCTATCATCTGACAGGCTTCACCTAGTATTGATGGAAACAAATGCAGAGACCCAGAGCCAAACATTAGGTGGACCTTGAGGAATCCTATGAAAGAGAGGAAGGAAGGAAGGATTGAAGGATCCCAGAGGGGTCAGGGACACCGTGATAAAATACACAATCAACTAACCTGGACCGATAGGGGTTCATAGAGACTAAGCTGTCAACAAGAAAGTGTGCACAGTACAAACCTAGGACCACCCCCCACCCCCCACCCCCTACCCACCCCCCACCCCCAGCGCACATAGGTAACAGTTGTGCCTCTGGGTCTTCATGTGGGACTCCTAATAGAGGGAGCAGGGGCTGTCTCTGACTCTGTTGATGGTCTTTGGATCCCTTTCCCCCTGACTGGGATGCCTTGTCTAACCTCAAGAAAAGAAGATGCACCTAGTCTCACTGCAGCTTGAGATGCCAAGGCTGGTTGATATCCAAGAGAGACATCTTGAGAAATATCTTGATATTTCTGAGGAGAAAGAGAAGGTTAGAGAAGGGTGGAAGGAGGAGCTGGGAGCAAAGGAGGATGGGGAAGTTACAATCGGGATGTAGGATAAATAACTTAATGAATTTTTTAAATGGTTTAAATAAAAAGGAACCCACAGAACACTCTTAGCTCTGCTCTTGTGCTCATGCGTGTAGGACTGTCCACTAGAGCTTGGTCAACCTACCATGGGACACGCTTTTAAAGAAAACTGACTCTTGCTCCCTTGATATTTATTTATCAAACTGCCAGTAGCTCCTCAGCTACAGATGGGGCCTCATGAATACCCACCCTCTCCATACTGGAATGTTGATTGGCATCATCTTGTGCCAGTCTCGTATAGGCAACCACTGCTTCTGTGAAAGTATGAACACAAAGATCCTATTCTTTTTATAATAGATAATTTCACTGTATTGCTCTCTGGGCCCTGGATCTTCCAATCTTTCCTCCTCTCTTCCACAGTGTTCCATGAGCCCTGAAGGGGAGTGATTCATGGCTGATACTATAAATATGGCCATGAACCCATGCCCAGGGAGGTCTTAGAGCATAGGGGCAAACATACTACTGATTTGTTCAAATAACATTATCAAACGGTCTTCTAGACATTTTTCCTTATACCCATAGAATACTGCAGCCTTGTTTCTCATTAGAGAAGCTCCTTTCTCACTTCTCTCTCAAAGAGCAGAGAACTGGATGTGACCATTGAGGGTTCAGCCCTAAGTGGGACAACTATATCCTAGCATCATTATCCTAAAACAAGAACCTGCCCAAACAACTAACCGAGGGGCATCCTAAGTTTGGGTTTTGACCTTGTGATCCCATTACATTGAGCCCTGAGATCATCTGAAGCATCACTTGAAGTCTACCACCTTGCTCAAAAAAGTAAGTAAGCAGTTTAAGTTCAGGAGCTGCAAGGAATACTAAGATGCAGACCAAAGAAAGTCACACTACCTCTTCGTTTCCTCTACCTCTGCTTACAGCAGCAATCCTTTTGCTCAGACTTCCTGTTTCTGGCACTTGCCTTTTTCTGTGATGTTCATAGTTCCCTGTCTGTGGTTAAGTAGGCACAGAGCTGGGTTTAGTCTCCCTCTCTCTCATTCACTTGCGCACACAAGTGTGCTTCTTCTCTCCTCTCTCTCAGAACAATGGCTCTGGGTAGAACTTTCGCTATGGTTTTCTGCTTAATTCAAGCTGTTTCTGGAGAAAGTGGCAATGCCCAGGATGGTGAGTCATTTCTAATTCATTTTTTTCAAAAAAGGATTTCAGATTATGTGATCTTTAGCTTATGTGATCAGGTTACACAGTTCTCTAACAGGCCAGAGGTGAACAGCAAGAATTTAGCACAAGTTCAGTTGTTTTGTGGGTATTAATCACCAGGGCAGAAGGAATGTTGACAATATTGCAGATGGCTTGTAAGTCACAAGAACGCTCAAGAAGCAATGAGTTTCTTTCAAAGTCTGGCTCATAAATATGGACAGATGCTGGTACTCTCAGACTAAAACCTCATATCAATTCACTGTTTGGGCTTGTTGGAAAATCTCTTCCAAAATTGTACCTGCCTGAAAAATCAAGCCCTCGTTGTTTTGTTTAACTATTTATGGGGTTCTAAAACCCTAGATATCCATGATAAATTAATGACCAGAAGCAATAGGTTTGTGTATTCACCAGAACTGTATTTCTAGTGTCTAGAACTTAGAAGTATTTCTTCAAAATACTTTAGCTTCGGCAGATTCGTGTTAGATTGCTGATGAATAATTCAGTAGTGCGCTGGGGAAAGTGTTTTCTTTGAAATACACAGGGTCGCTTTTATACTCAGCGAATCCATCATATGGTCATCATAACTCTCTTCAGAATCTATAAAATACTTAGATCTTGACTCCTTAAAATTATGCATTCTAATTACAGGACTGTGCTCAAAAGTCTCTGGTAGACACAAGAGATACATGGAATGTGAATCTCCAGTTTGTTTCTACAAATTAATTAAACTGTTTTCATATACACATACCATTAAAAAGGGCATATGCATACATATATGTATATATTCAGTATACATACACACACATATACGTATACATATATATCCTGCCTCTGCCTCCTGAGTGCTAGGATTAAAAACAGGCATCATGCCTGGCCTACATGTATATCCTAAATTGGATGTAGTATCACATTCTTGTAATCCTGAAGTTTAGGAGACTGAGACAGGAAGATGATGAGTTCCAGGCCAGCCTAAGCTACATAGTAAAATCTTGTCTGGAAATACATATGTATTTTCTTTATCGACAATATCAATACACATCAGCCTAGTGGCTCAGTTTAGCTCCTTAGATAAATTCCCTTAGTCATGCTTCCTAAGCTTAGATATTCGTGTGACTTTACCTTGTAATCAGCAGGGATGGAAAACCCTTGCATTTACTTATGAAGACAATCATCAGAGGAGTCACACTCTTCAGCATGACTGAGCATGAGTCACTTTGTGAGGAAGAGTCATTATCTCATGTTAAACATGGGCAAATCCATGGCCAGAAGCATGAGAACCTTGTTGCTGTTTTGTGCAATTGTTTACCACCATTTTTTCCTGTTGGCCATGCTATTTCTTTTTTAGAAAAAGAAAAATGTAAAAATTCTTGCTGTTAAACTGGATTTTCACTTCAGCTTCTTAAAATTTGGAACGTTTTCTGATTGATGAGCATGGTCACCCATATGCATCACCTAACCATGCCAAGGTCCCTCCCACTTTGTGCTCGAAGCAATCTGCCATTGTTGGTTTAAAGATATAGTTAGTAGTTAGTTTTCTAATAACTAAAGGATGGTCAAATCAAGCAAAGCAAACCTCAAAAGCCCCGACAGTTCAAGTTCTTCGTCAAGTAATCACTCTGGGAGAAGTCTCCTAAATGACACTTCCTTGCATATAATATGTATTCCAGATGTTTTTAATTTCTGTACTTAAAATTTTTATTCAATGCTTAGATACTTTCTATTGAACGCTGGATGCATTAACTCATTATTCCATGTAATGTGAAAACCACAGTAAGAATAAAAGCTTCCATTGATAGACTACAATTTTTTCAAAAGAACTTCAAATGTTGTGCGTACCTTTGCATAATTATAATTCGCATCTTACCTTTCATACAGATTTCTCCAAGACTCATAGGAGAACTCTCAACCTTACAGAGAACCTATGGTGTTCTGAATGAAACCTCTGTGCAAATCTGTCCAATGGCTTCTTCTTTTTTTTAAAATTAGATATATTCTTTATTTAAATTTCAGATGATTTCCCATTTCCTGGATCCTCCCACCCTGAAAGTCCCATAAGCCCTCTTTCCTCCCTCTGTTCCACAATCAACCCCTTCCCACTTCCCTTTCCTGGTATTCCCCTACAGTGCTGCACTGAGCCTTTCCAGGACCAGGGGTCTCTCCTTCCTTCTTCTTGGGCATCATTTGATATGTGAATTATTTTTTAGTTATTCCAAGATTCTGGGCTAATATCTGCTTATCAGATAATGCATACCATGTGTGTTCTTTTGTGATTGTGTCACCTCTCTCAGGATGACATTCTCCAGTTCCACCCACTTGCCTAAGAATTTCATGAATTCATTGTTTTTAATAGCTGAGTAGTATTCCATAGTGTATACCACATTTTCTGTATCCATTCTTCTGTTGAGGGACATCTGGGTTCTTTCCAGTTTCTGTCTATTATAAATAGGACTGCTATAATTGGTGTGTGCTTGTGAATGTGGGCTTTGGGTGTCTGTGTACGCAGTAAGAAAGCCCAGCTACAAAGTCAGAACAGCGCAGATCAGCATGCACACCCTCTGCAGGTGCTACTCTCAGCTAAGAGATCTTCAGCTCACACCAGGTAGAATGTTCTCCCACAATGGCATGTGACTTTCCCCCGTGTTTGATGACAGAGCAATTGCGCCCCAACAACAACACCTGCTAAAGAGTCAATGGATGGCTCATTCAGACACAGCTGCCTTGGTTGCAGGAAACATGGCATGATCAGCTATTTGCATATTGTGTGAGATAACTCGAGACACTCTTGGCCGGAATGAGTGGCTAGAGTGTGAGGAGGTCCACTCATCAGCTGGGGCCTGTCACCTGCTTGAAGTGTGCCTTCTCTGTCTCCTGTCATATGTGGAAAGGCTATGCCATAAAGATGATCCACACGAAGTCTAAATCCAAACAGTAAGTCATATCTATTACAGAGAGGTGTTTAAAGGCACAAAGTACCAGACAGTATGAGAGCTGAGAGCTGCCATATAAGGGCAGGCAACAATGTATATCATACATAAGGAAACTTGATGTTCCATCTGTGAAATGCTAGGCTCTGGGAATGCCTAGAAAGTTAAATTCTTGTAGCTGTGAACAGCAACCCCAGTCTGTGTCTAGGGGAGCTCTGAGATCTGTTCCTTAGTACAGTCACTTACCTGGTTGGCCGGTTCATAACCAATTTTATTAACCTTTCCACAGACCTTTGGGGTTCATTAATTAAAGAGAATGCAATTGAAACTGCATAAAGCTGCTAAGCCATTCATCTGGGGCCATGGTTAGTACATCCTGTTTCCATATGAAAACCAGAAAAGTATAAAGTCTCTATTTTGGGTGAGATTAAACACCTGGAAGCTGTCAGGGGCTCTCCACACACCACCATCATGATATAAACCTTTGATTACTCTAGATTTTCCTAGTCCTTATTGAAATGCATTTCCTGGAAGATTTTTCTGACTATATATATATATATATATATATATATATATATATATATATAAAGTGTCTATATATATATATAGACACTTTATGTATACATATGTGTATACTTTTGTACATACACACATACAAATACTTATTTAATCATTGGCTCTACAAGTCAGCTTAGGAAATCAAATAATATGTTTGTCAAATTGCAGTTACCAAAAATGGCTACACATACAAAAAAATTCCCATTTCCCACTTTCTTCTAGAATATTACTGATATGTATAGAATCCAATAGCTGAAAAAAATCTAGTCATGTGGAGTAAAACTTTTCATCCTTGGAGCTTACTGTTTTATAGTTGCCCCAGTAGGCCACCTAAGATGCTCTCTGTTGCCACAGAATTGGGCCATCAATATTACTGTTAAGTTGTGATGCCATTTTAGGGGGCAATAAGCAATCCCATAAAAATGTAAACTTGGAACCAAAATTGTTACTATCATCTTTCATTTGAAAAGAAACTTGGAAGGGGACAAATGAAAACCAGCATAGAAAACCAAGGTTGGATTAGATGGCATACAAATGAAATACAAGATCCCCTATCTGAAATATGTAAACACTTCAGTATTAAAAAAGATAATTTCAATGTTTTAAAGTCTCCTTGGGGATTTGTTCATTAACATTTAGCATGTTCTATATATGTGAGGCCTTACCTTTCCTGAACATGTCAGATCACTTGGCTAAAGTGGAAAATATAATCTCAAATAAATACTTTCTAAATGCAGTTTTAAGGTGTAGCAAAGCAATTCTGATATAAACAAAGGAAGGAGTTTGTCCATGCTCCTTATAATTTTCCAAAATATTAGCCCAATGTAGATGTTACCTGGAACTTATTCCTCCACTATGATAATGTTTTTTTCAGTTAGAACACTTTATAATCTGCTCCTGCACATTGGGTATGATGTGTGTTTTTGATGTGTGTGTGTGTGAGAGAGAGACAGAGACAGAGACAGAGACAGAGACAGAGACAGAGATAGCACATTAAAACTTTTTCTTTGTCCTTAGAATATCTTCCTTTAGATAAACCATATATATAATCTCTCCTCCATGTCTGTCACACAAGTGACATTTTATCAAAGAGTATCAGATTTTCAACTGATACATTTATTTTACTTTTCCCCTTAACAGCTGTGTTTTGTTCTTCCCAGGAGACCTGGAAGATGCAGAACCAGACGACCACACCTTCTGGTGCCAGAGCCGGTTAGAAGTGGATGGAAATCAGCATTCGCTGACTTGTGCTTTTAATGACTCAGACCTCAACACCACTAATCTGGAATTTGAGATATGGTGAGGAAGATAATTTCCATGGTGCTTAGGAAACCATCTCCTATCTCTTTCTATGTGTTCCTTTCAGGACCTGCAAAGGAAAGGGTGTTCATCCTAAGTATCAAATGCTAAAATTTACTAGGTTCTCAAAACTTTCTGAAATACTTTGTCCCTTGCTAGAAATTAAAGTGAGGCAACTCTCCCTCCATTTGTTAATTCGCAGAGACTACGTAACACGTGTAAATGGTGTTTTTGATCTTGGAGATTCTACAGCCCTCCACATTCACAGCTATCCAAATAAACTCTGCTGCTTCTTGAACATTCCTGTAAGGCAGTACACCATCTTCAAATTCCATTATGCAGTGTAAATGCTTGGCTTCCAGTCCCACTGCCAATGCTTAATAACTTTTTGATTTTCAGCAAGTTATATAACATGCATTCTTTAGTTTCTTTATTTAAAAAAATGAATAACTAGATCTCACAGGAAGGTTATGGTGATTAAACAAATATATGTAAAGAGGTCAAGTAAACATCTAATATTTAATTAGGAATGGAGAAAAGACATTAAGTGATAATTCTATGAATATATGTCCAAAAAAATCACCCACCCTGTTGGAACAGTTGAATTCCAGACAATCCAGTCAATGGAAAATTTCCAATAATCCATAGGACCAAATTGATTCTTGGTTTCATATGGCCCTGGAGGAAATCAAAGTGCAAAGAAAGCTTTAGGTCTGAATGTTGATAAAGACTCAGGGAGTGTATCTTCTCCCCTCCCCCACCAGCCATTGCTTGTTGTCAAGGGTTATTATCTCTAGTGACTTGAAAAAATACTCTAATATGAAATTCTGGCTTGTAGCTATTTCCAAATTCATATCAGATGACCTCATTTTTTGTAAGTTTCCATATAAGGAAAGTATGTCGAGGTCTGCAGTCATAAAAGAGGACTTCTTAAGTTCCATGAGCACTAAGGAAGTCCTTTGCCACCTACAACCCAGATAAGCTGTAGATTCTCACTTTCCTGAATCTATGGCAGTTTCCTGATTCTATGCACAAGTATTTCCTGAAGTCATTAAAGGAACAACATCTTGGAGTTGAATGTCTCAGGATAACCTCAGTCTCTTTCTTAATTGTATTTTTGTAGCACACATTCTATGGAGAGCAAAAGCATAAATATTCAAGATCTAAAGGCATGCCTAAGTCAGTAAATTTCTTGCTATGCAAGCTGGTGGACCTGAGTTGAGATGCCTAGAATCTATGTAAAAGCTGAGTATGGTGTCTGTAATCCCACCCCTGAGCTATGCTGCAGATAGGGGTTATGAAGACAGATTGGAGCCAGGCAGTGGTGGCATATGCCTGAAATCCCAGCACTTGAAAGGCAGAGGCAGGGGCAGGGGTAGGGGCAGGGGCAGGGCCAGGGGCAGGGGCAGGGGCAGGGGCAGGGGCAGAGGCAGAGGCAGAGGCAGAGGCAGAGGCAGAGGCAGATGGATTTCTGAGTTAGAGGCCAGCCTGGTCTACAGAGTGAGTTCTAGGACAGCCGGGGCTACACAGAGAGTCCTTATCTCAGAAGATAGATGGATCTGTGAGTTCTACTGACTAGTCAAGCTAGCCCAGTTAATGAGTTCCAGGTTCATTGAGAGATACTGTTTCAGAAGCAGAGAGTGAAGAATGATAGAGGAAGATCCAAGATATTGGCCACTGTCCTCCACACATGAACACCCACAGGCATATGCTCTCTCTCTCTCTCTCTCTCTCTCTCTCTCTCTCAATGGACATATATACACACTCCACACTCAAACCAAAACAAAATACAGATGTCAAGAATCATTCCTACAACTTGATGAATCTGTTCATTAACTCGTCTAAACAATGCTCTCAATTTTTATGGGGAAAATGCCCCTTCACACAGAGGTTTGACTCCAGGTTTTCCCACTCGGTCTTAGTGAGCCGTGGTGAACACTGATGTTTCACTTGACCAAGCCACAGCTGACCTTTGTGTCCACTGCCATTCACATTCAGTCATGTTCTTGACCACCGTAAGGAACTTCCCTGTAGTGTTTCCAGTTTCTCTGACATATATTAGTCTTTCCAGAGCATAATCACATTATGCTTTCCAGTTGGACAGGTATTTATGTTCAGAAAGCCTGCTTTAATATGTGTGTGTGTGTGTGTGTGTGTGTGTGTGTGTGTGTGTGTGTGCCTTAAGGTATACAAAGTGGGGAAAAAAGGTTGACATCAAATAGCTAAACAGGATTTCTCGATCATGGACATCTCTCCATGAGTTATCTACACCTTCAGTAGGACATTCATGTACCTTCTAGGTTGAGAAGATGGTAGCCAAAGAGTTCTGAATTTGTGTGTTTCTTCTTCCAAAGGGTACTAGCTTTTGCAGAAAGTTTGTTTTCTTTTCATATAAAATGGATGAAGTAGACATTAGGATTTGCTAAATTTATCAACATAGGTGATCAGTGGTAGAAGCTAAGCCCCTTCTCTCAGAATATGATAAATTTATCTGGATCTGTCCTAGATCCAGATACCAATCTCTGAATAAGAAATGTACTGTTTGTTTGTTTGTTTGTTTGTTTGTTTGTTTTTCCAGTTAGCTGATCTTCAGGGATGGATCAGGTCAACAGAGATCACAGACATGAATTACATGTATACAAATAAACTAGTTCACAGTGGCAGATGCAATTGTTATGAAGCTATGGATACTCATTATGGACTCTGGGCCTGTAGGACACATATTAGAGTGGGGAAAGTATAAAGAAGGTGGGATTGTCCAGCAGGTTACATAGTAGAATAACCCACTATTATCTGGGGGAGGGTTTTTCTTCACTGAAAGTCTAGTCAGGTCTGAGGTGCCTTGGACAACAAAGCAAAAGTTCTGGGAGAAGTATCTGGGATGGAATCCCAATAGTAAAGCTTAACTAGACCAGGAAGATAGTCAGACCAGCATCACAGCACAGTGCCTTACACTGGGTTCCATATGGTGATGTCTGGCATGGGGTACTTGATTACTTCAGTGTGAACATTTTCATATAAAATAAATATAGGGACAAAGGCAAGGGCAATTATCTGTTACTTTTAGGATTGCCACCAACTGTCCCATCTCTCAGTGCAATTCTCATAAAAATATTATCTGTCAGTATTCAAAATGTCAGATATGTCTTTTGGGTGAGCTCATTCAATTTCTATCAGTTTCCACAAAAACAATTGTACTCTGCTTCCACGTTTTCTGTGACCTGATATTACTCCCACATACCACCTACAACTTTAAATATGTCACTATTTTTCTCCATGACTGTCATCTTTACATGGCAACTGATGTTATAGCCCTTAGCAGTAATATCTACCAAGTACTGTTAAGTATTCAGTCCGTTGGACAGTAAACTGTACTATTTCTCTAAATTGTTCAGTGTTTTCAAGCCATATCCTGTCTTTCTGAGTCATTTTTGTTGTTTTGTTTGATTGTTTGATTGATTGATTGATTGATTGATTGATTGACTGACTGACTGACTGACTGACTGGCTGATTGACTGAATGGCTGATTTTTCTTTATTTTGCTTTTATGCCCCCTTTATTCTTCAGTCTGAACATCTGTTTATATAGATAAGACAAATGCAACTCTCATACTAAACTGCATAAGACTAAGGGGAAAAGAGAACAGCGGGATTAAAATTTAGGTTAACTGATCTTTAGCCATCACTCTCTTCTTTCAGAACTAGATTTGTAATTGAACTACATTCTCCCAGTGGTGGTGATAATGAGTTTCCTCCCATTGTGTAAATAAAGTCACACAAAACAAAAGCTGGCCATTGTAATCAGCTTGCTTTACTTCTTTAGCGTGCCAGCATGGCTTCCCCTCCACATAGCCAGTTCGTGGATCTTAGGACCCCTTCACAAGGGGCCCAGCTTCACAGACAGATACACGGAACTCCCTATTAGTCATCTCCTACTAATGTCATTGTCAAAGAAATGGGCTGATGCCATTTGCAATCAAGCCTAAATTTCTAAAATGCCAGAAAGCTGCTTCAGGTTCATGATATATAACTAAATAGTATCCTCATTTACTTTAAAGATGTTTTTAATTTCAGTAGAGGTTGGGGATTTAGCTCAGTTGTAGAGCAGTTGCCTAGCAAGTGCAAGGCCCTGGCTTCCGTCCTCAGCTCTGAAAAAAAAAAATCAGTATTGGCATAAAGCCCTCTAGCTCTGTTTTCTCTACATTGCACAGCTACCTCGAGCTCAGAGATTGTTATTTTCCCCTAATGCTGCCTCTCACTTCTGTTCTAACTCAGCAAATCCTGGCAGTATTTCTACTAAACGGTGGTTGGTGACAGACTTCTGAGCTTTTCACCCATTCCACATCTGACCCCTTGTATGTAGTTACTTTGTGGCTATTAATTCTTACTATTTTCTGAGTGATACATCTCAGGGAGGACGCTGCACTCAACCCACACAGAGAGATCCTGGGGGTGTGGGCTTTTGAACAACTTTCTATCCTGATAGATAGTGATTCACAAAAACTAAAATTCAGCAGTGAGGAGGGAAGGAGAAGAGGAGGGAGGGATGGAGGGAGGATCTTCATGAGGGGTTACTAGGAGAGGGAGACATATTGGGATGGAAAGTGAATAAAGAAATTTAATAACTATAAAAAAGTTAAAATGTATATGTTAAAAAATTAGCTTACAATTTCTTCACTTATCTCTAGTCTTAAAAATTAGACCCATGTCTAGCTTTGTCAAAGCTATGAGGATATCTTTGTCTTCCTGCACAAAAGGTAGGACAGGAGCCATCTAATAAGGATTAAAATTTGTACCATATTTATTCAGTGACTTGCTACTCAGAAGTTATAAAGATGAGGTATAAGAAAATAAGCATCATCCAGAATACAACTCCTAGACATGTAACCAAGTGAATGAAATCAAGTATGAAAGAATAGTAACGTTATTACATAGATGGGAACTACTACCGGGTGGCAAAACTAAGATGTGGTAGAAGGAAGAATACTAGTTCTTTCTTAGGAATCTGGTTAACTGTCACACACTCAAAAGGCAACTATTCAGTGTGAAAGAAGATTTTATAACCTGGTCAGTTAATGAACAGTCACAGCTTAGCAAATTGAAAAAGAAAGAAAGAAAAAATATCCTATACCTAAAACTTGACTGATATTTTCATGTCATACACATTTCTCAAAAACCATTGGAGACATGCATATTTTTTATTGTACAATTCCTTCCTCCATCACCAAACTCTGCAGAGAACTGTCAGCAAAGAAGAAAAAAGATAAGGTTAAGGGCGGAAGGGGGAAAGAATGAAGAAATAATGAAGTCATGCATTCTCACTATAAAAATAAATCATACAGAATAAAAGGAAAATTATCGTTTTTCCTCTTTTCACATGTTTTAAGTTTAATTTCCCTCCTTTTGAAAAGTGTCATCGTGAGCTTGTTTGTCTGCATGCTCATTGTTTTCCAAGCCCCACTAAGTCATCCTGAAGAGAGGGAAAGCTGGGATCAGCTGGAAGCAGACATCTTGGCAGAATGCCTCTATGCAAGTGGCTTATACTAAACGCATTCTTCCTACTAACCAGATACATGTGAGTGAGGGTGTGTGAGAGTGTCTGTGCACATTTGTGTGTCTATCTGTGTGTGTTTGCATGTCTCTATGTGTGAGGAGACAGTAATTGTGTATATATCTCTCTCTGTCTCTGCTGCCCATCCCTGTGTGTATGCATGTGTGTGTATACACGTGTGTATGTATATGTATGAGCACATGTGTATGTGTTCAGAATGTGTTATAAATCTTGGGAACTGAAAGGGTTTGGTTATTTCTTTGGTGAACTGCACAGATGTGCCTCTTTTGGTGTGTGCTCAAGACCTGGTTACTCTGAAAACTGGAAATATCTTTTAAATTATTTTCCTAGTTTTATAGCTTAAACTTTATATTTAGATTTAAGATATGTATAAGGATCATACTTACACATTATGGTATTCTGAGTCATCTGTGTTTATACCTCTATTTTTTCAGTGATGTTTTGGTTTTTCCATATTTTCAAAATATTGATAAAATTTTGATAAGTAGTATAAAAACCTGTTATGGAAAAGACTCTAATTTATCAATAGCAAATTTGCTAACACATGAACATAGCTCCCATTCATTTAAATTTCTTCAAATACCTCTCTGAAATGTTTTGCAATTTCCAGTACAAAGGCCTTGAATACCCTTTATAAATTTCAGTTCTAAGTCATTTACCTTTCTATTACTATAACAAAGGAGCTATCATTTTTAAACTTCATTTTCTAATTTTGTGATGCTATCCATAAAAAATACAGCTGGCAGTTTTCTGGTGACTTTGGTGAATTCAATTCTTTCCTATCATTATGTTGGAAATCTTTGTATATGTCCACGTAAAATAAATGTGTTTTCTACTTTTCAACTCTGCCTATACTTGTTTGTTTCTCTTCTCTTGTGAATTGAGAAGAGCCTCCAGTGTGCTGCTGGGTATGAATGTACACAGAGAACTGTCTGCCTTGTCCTGATCTTTACCATTCCGATTTAGATTAAATTTTTATAATTGCATTTGAACTAGTGTCTTTATTCTGTTTCTAGTCGGTTGGGGAGTTTTTAAATCATGAGTTAATGTGTGATTCTATCAAAAACTCTGCTTCTATGAAAGATGAGTAACTTTTTAGTATTTTATTCTGTTAGTGTGGTAAATAATGCCAATTGATGATTGAATATTGAGCCTGGTTTGGTTTGATGGTACACAATACAATATGATTATTTTGTAGACCATCACACATACATTTTTAAAATTATTACTCTTTAATCTTTTTTAATCTTTTTTTATAGTCCAGTCATTATCCACCTCCTGGTCCACCCTCTGAGAGTTCTTCATCCCATTCCTTCCCCCTCCCCCCTCCAAGATGAAGTCCCCACCCCACCCCACTCCCATCCCCCAGACCTCCCCACTCCCTGGGGCCTCAGTTCTCTCCAGTGTTAGGTGTATCTTCTCTCACTGAGGCCAGACCAGGCAGTCCTCTGCTTATATCCACATTTTTAAGACACTGTTTTATATGTCCTATGCCGGTTCAATCTCACTAAGTGGATGAGGATGATCTCAAACTTCTCGTGTTCCTCCCTCCATGTTTTGAGCATTATGAATTCAGGTCTATTCCGCCATACCAGTTTTATGTAAGGCTTTGAGGAAACTAGGTAAGTATTCTACAAGTGAGTCATATCCCCAGTCCTATGTATGCAGTCTGGAGGCATCATTTTCCTTCCCGTATTTTGGTAGGTTTGGGTGCCAGTTTTAAACTGGCTTCACAGAATAACATAGATCATCTCTATTTGAGGAAGAAATTTGGTGATATTGGCACTGTATCTTTCTTAGCCATTGATAGAGCTCAGCATCCTGTAATCAATCAAGCATGTAGTTTTAATTGTGAGGGTATATGTTAATATGAATGTGACTTATATTGAGATATTTAGTTTGTTTGGGGTTAAGTTTTTAAGAATGTTTTCAGTTAAAAAAATGTAGACTCACTCTCACAAATTGATATTATTTCCTATAGTTTTAATATCTATGTAATATACAATTGTGCCTCCTCTGACATTTTAAGTACTGGTAACATATTATTATATCCACAGTGTCATAGATGTTCTAAGTAAACTGTGTTGGACTCAAATCCACAGCAATCCTCATACATTTTTTTTAGAGTTATGTGATATTTTTAAAATTTATTTTCTATATTCTTTGTTTACATTCCAAAGGCTTTCCCCTTTCCCAGTTACCCCCTCACCATATGTCCCATAAGTCCTCTCCCCCCTCCCCCACACCCCCCATCCCCCCACCCCCCCACCCCACCCTGCCCATTCTCCAATCCCTCCCCACCCGCGCCCCCACCATTTCTCTTTTCTGGTACTCTCCTACAAAACTGGATCCAGTCTTTTCAGGGCCAGGGTCCTCTCCTTCCTTTTTCTTGGGAATCTTTTGATTTGCTAATTGTGCCTTGAGTATTCAGAGCTTCTGGGCTCATTAATATCCACTTATCAGTGATTGCAATTCATGTGTATTCTTTTGTGATTGGGTTAACTCACTTAGGATGATATTTTCCAGATCCAACCATTTGCCTACAAATTGCATGAATTCATTATTTTTAATTGCTGAATAGTATTGCATTGTATAAATATACCACATTTTCTGTATCCATTCCTCCTTTGAGGGACATCTGGGCTCCTTCCAGCTTCTGGCTATTATAAATAAGGCTACTATGAACATAGTGGAGCATGTGTCTTTATTGCATGCAGGGGAATCCTCTGGGTATATGCCCAGGAGTGGTATGACAGGGTCCTCTGGAAGTGTCATGCCCAATTTTCTGAGGAACCGCCAGACTGATTTCCAGAGCGGTTGTACCATCTTGCAATCCCACCAACAGTGGAGGAGTGTTCCTCTTTCTCCACATCCTCACCAGCACCTGTTGTCTCTTGAGTTTTTAATCTTAGCCATTCTGACTGGTGTGAGGTGGAATGCAATTTGATTTGCATTTCCCTGATGACTAATGATGTTGAACATCTCTTAAGGTGCTTCTTGGCCATCCGAATTTCTTCTGGTAAACATTCTTTGTTTAACTCTGTACCCCATGCAATCCTTATACTTTAGACTGTCAAATGTTAAGGTTATAGTCATGATTCACCACACAGAACATTGCTTCCTTTTCTTGACCTCTCTTATTGCGTTTTCTTATCCAAAGTCCTATGACCCTGGGCATGGTAATACATGCCTTCAGCACCACATGGGATCGCTGTGAATTCAAGGCCAGCCAGGTCTATAAAATGAGTATATAGAAAGATGTAGGCCTCAAACAAAAAAACAAAACACAAGGGCTCTATGGAAACACCTTAGTTTACTTATTAAATATATGTAGTTGTGTACACATAAATCTTTCCAACCAATGTAGCATTTCCTTTAATCCTAATTAAAGGAATTTCTTATAGTTATAATATTTTTGATTTGTCCCCAAGAGACACCAATTACATTTTTACCTAACCAAAGTATTTGCTTCTTAATGATCAATTCTAAAACTACATAGATCTTGCTCCTAATATCCACAAGCATGGTTTCACCACTTCAAACTCATCTGTACATAATTATAATAGAACAGAAAACTATTTTAATTCATTCTCTTTTCTCCCCAGCATTAACTCAACTACTTCTGTACCTGTAGACATTAAAATCGAATTCATACAATTAGAGAAACAATGTTATTTTAATTGTATAACATCCTACCCAAATAAAGACTTATAACTTTTTGTTTCTACAGTGGGGCTCTTTTACGTGTGAAATGCCTAACTCTTAATAAGATGCAAGAGATATATTTTATAAAGACAACAGAATTCTCACTGATTGGTGGCAGCACTATATGTGTGAAGCTTGGAAAAAAGAATTTAATTTGCAAACATATGGATGTAACCAGAATAGGTAAGAAGTTGTATATGATGTTATGGTTTCCATGGTTTGAATAGCTGCAGAAACATGTCTTTCAGAATGATGAAAATATGCAAGTCATGAAAACACTTTGTAATAGACAATAGCACCTTTCCTAGCTCATTTTTAGGAAGGGAAAATCTGACACATGAATTCCTAATGTAAGAAAAATAGACTGAGAATATTGCAACTCAGCTATGAAAAAGAGTGTTTGACATTAGTATGAGGAATTTAACTGAAGCAGGCCACCTACTACTTTCCTACACATTTTTTCCATTCACTTCTTCTGAATGTCTTGAGGTCTTTTCTTCATATTCACATCATATTCCAAATGTGTATAGCTCAATTAACAAATCATCTAAAAGTATATTTTCCATATTTTTCAAAGTTCTACAAGTGAAAGAGGGTGGGAGAGAAATGGATGGATAGAAAAGTAAATCATAAATAGATGATAGGTAGATAAATCAATGGATGATAGATAAGATCAGATGATTTAGTTATAGATAGACAGACAGATAGATAGATAGATAGATAGATAGATAGATAGATAGATAGATAGATAGATGGGAGACAGATTAATTTTAAGATTGGTTTATATAATTGGGACAGTGATGAGTTTAAAATTTTTTGGATAAGCTAATAAACTAGAGGGTATAAATGCATGTTAAGTGTGAATGTTGAAGAATTAAGCCCAAGTTCTCAAGGCAAGAATGTATTGCATTCTTGAATCAGACCTGTTTCTGAAAGGAATTTCTCCCTTTGAACTAAAGGTCTTTTACTGATCAGACAATGTCTACTGATTATGGAAGGTGTCACCCCAAATCTACTCACTTATATTTTAATCATATCTTTAAAATACCATTCAATTATTGTTTAAAATTTCAAAAGTAAATACCATAGCCTAGCTATTATGACCTATAATACAATTGTATTTCCAAAGAGACTGAAGAGTGAAACAAAGCATAATTGATTTGACCTAGAATATACATAATTATATTTTGTTGAACATAAATAGTAAAAGCAGTTATATCTTAGATTAAATATTAATTTGAATTAATTTAATGGCATGTTAACTATTTGTATTTTTCTACCTCTGGGAATTCCCAAGTGAAATATATATGGGGAAGCATTCAGAATAATCACATAAATGTACATTTTGCTGGTTTTAAAAGATATGAACTCCCTCCCTTATAAATATCTCTTTCACTACTCTAAAAGAAAAGACAATAGAGCTATTCCCACTGTATATGAGATACAGTAAGAAAGTTACCTCAGTTGCTTAATGATGATAAAGAATAAAACTAGAAGTCCCATATCTAAACAATATGTTAGGGAAAGAGCAGAAGTCACAGAAATGAAACATTCAACAGGTGGTTTTACATGTTAACCACATAATAACACCAAGAGCTATGCTGGTATAAATGGAAGAGGAGGTAAGGATTCCAATGGACAAGATCTTTGAGTTTTGAGCATGAACAGGGTGGTGTTACTGAGGTTTTCTATGGATCAGTGCTGAATGTATGCACTACACAAAGGGGCTATATGTAAAGGTTTGTCGTTCATACTGCGGTGATAGTTTTCTTGGAGAGTGAGCAGGGTGGGTACTAATTCTTGATCCTGTAAGAAAACACTTTAGCATTAGATCATCTAAGCACACAAACCTCTGTAGTCATAGGAGCACACAGAGCACACCCACAGAATCTGGAGATATCTACCCCATCCACTGTCCCAGCTCCAAAATACCTAGTGCTGATGGAGGACCAGGTGGCATCTTCCACATCAGACCTCAAGACTAGCTTCTCATGCGATGGGCAATAAGGGGATCACAGATCCCTGTGAAAGGGGTGGTATGGGTCTCTGGAATATCCTAGAAAGTACCCGCACCCCTGAACAAGTGGTATTAAAGTAATAAGAATACTTCTCATAGGATTATGTCCTGCTAGTTCCTCAGGAGACATCTCATTCAGTGAATTATAATTTCCACAAATTTAAACTAAATGTTTCTGACTAATACCTAGAACCAGAATCCTAGTCTCCGGCAACTTTCTCTCCCACTTCCATTTCTTTGGGGACCCCTAGCGTCTAAGGCTAGAGGCCTAGTTTACTGCCTTCCTGCTTCACTCCAGTCACATTGCTAACATCGGCTCAGGCCAAAGCTGGACATAACAGCCTGACACAGATGTTTTCCTAGAAAATCAACACCTTTCTCTGAGTTTGATGTGACAGCTTTCTCTTTCCAGTAGTGTATCTTCCATGACAAATTGTTTCTAAACAGCAACTCTATGAAGAAAATAGGTTAATTTAGCTAAAATCGACAGAGGAGGAAGTCTGGAGGACACTCTGGAATTTGTTAGCCAGGGCAAGGATGAAGACTCTGCACTTCTCTGTATCTGAGGTGAGGTCCAGAGGTCCTAGACATATCCTTGCCATTCTTTACTTTGGAGCCCATTAGTAACACATTCTCTGGTATTCTGATGTATATAGGTGATGATACTTATTTTATGACCATTTAGGACTTCCTCCACACTGTGACCCAATTTCCTTTCCCACAGGACTTAAGAGACTAAGCTGAGAATTACACAGGGGAGGATTTGGGGGCCAAGACTGAACTGGTACACTTCCATCTACTCACAACACTCAGAAGGCCACACCGGCCACAGGAAGAGTCTGGCAATGGTGTCTGGAGAAAGATTTGCCTTTGTGAATGATCAGCTCTGGAGAGCATGGGTTTCAGAGGAGAAGGGCTTCAAAACATGTAGTTATTAGCAATTAATGAAAAGGAGGTATGAATTTGATGAAAGAAGGCAAGGAGGATATGTAGAGGGGTTTGAAGGAAGGCCAGGAAAGGGGGACATGATGCAATTCCATAATTTTTAAATCTATTTATGTTGCTTTTAGCCACCACCACCCTCAAGTTTTATTTCATTTCTTTCTTCTCTTTCTTTTCTTTTCATTTTTCACAGTTAAAGCTGAGGCTCCTTTTGACCTGCAAGTAGTTTATCGAAGAGAAGCAAATGACTTTTTGGTGACATTTAATACATCTCACCTGGAAAAGAAATATTTAAAGAAATTAAAGCATGATGTGGCCTACCGCCCAGAAAGGGGTGACAGCAACTGGACGGTAATGTAAATCAATTGTGTTCACAAAATAAGTGTCATCTTGTTCTGTTTTCAGAACTTAGCTTTCACTCAGAGGGGTTCCCGGAGTCCTACACCCTTAACACCCCCCAACTTCTGCATCTCTCTTGGCTTCTCTTCATTAAATTTGCTTTAGTTTATCTTTATGGTTTGAACTTAGATAAGAACACACGCTCAAACAAACCTACCCTTACTCTACAAAGCCTCCATTGTATGGGATAATGAGGAAGAATCATAGCTCTGCATAGCATAACCAAGAAGCAGCCATGATTTTTCCGTAGGACTTTTGGGGGCAGCAGAAGAAAAAGGTGGAACGTTAATTCCTGTCACTTTGTTTTCACATTAATGCCTAAGGATTCGGTTGTAGAAGGAACAACTTGTTTTTCCCACTCTTCATTTTCTGGATGTTAAGTCGGCTTCTTCATGGTCTGCTGAGGTTAAGATGATCTCGCTGGGCTTACCATCTATTTAGGAGATGAGCTGGGAGAGAACCAGAGGCTCCTGGGCAGCCGGGATTCTCTTAATCTGTCAGATCAACCTCAGCCCTCCCTATTTCAAATAGATAAATGGAAGATGGCTCCTCTTTCTCAAGAACAAAACAATGCTCACATGTGCCTGATGCCCCCTTTACTCAGGCTGGGTCATCATGGGTATTACTTTGCAGTGTGCTGAGGCATGCTACTTACAGATGTGCATTTCCATCCAAGCCACCTGCTGCCTTCCTCTACCGACTCCACAGCCACACACACACAAACTGGACAACCTTCATCCTACCTTCTCCCGTTAATCATCTGACTATTCCACCAGTGGAAAAGCAACATTAGAAGAAGAAAGGGTTATGAATAGATGATTCTAAGACAATCAACTTACTGACTGTTAGGGGAAAAAAGTAAATTAAAATGTCTAACCTCTACTGGAGGCTTATTTATGTCCATAAACATAAATAAGTCAAATATAATTATAAGTCAAATAAAAATAGTATTAAATTACTACAGAACTACTAGGATATGGTCTGTCTACATAAAATCATTAGTTAATCATTAAGTTAGAGATGAACATTCAAACAGGTGAATGAGCAGAAAACTTAGAAAACTCATAAATAATAAATATATAATAAATTCCATTAACATAGACAAATAAATATAAATAACAATGGGATTGATTTTGTCTGCAAAATCAATGCAATATCTTTTTAAAAAAAACAATACAGTGTTGGCAAAATTATCTTTATTATCATGTGTGGTGTAAAATGTTATCTTTCTGGAAGAAAATGACTATTGTTCACAGCCTGCCCTTTGTTTCCCTTTGGTGCATGGAAAGGGATAGAAAGAAAAGGGAGACACTGGAACAGAAGGAATAGCTGTGAGCCTAGGAGAGCATTATACCCTCCAAAGTGAGAGATGATAATTCATCTGAGCGCCAACCCATCCAATCATTTTTCTTTGACCTCACCTGCTATCATTTAGAGCCTGCCTCTCATTCTACCACTGGCCCTGTGCAGAGTTTAACTCCTTCTTTTAAGGACTACGAAAAAACTTCCAGAGGCTACCAACATGACTAAAAGAGTTCATAATAGAATTGAGAGATCTAGCCAGCATGCCTTTTTACTTCTAATAACATCACTTATTTTTGTTTTTGTTTTTGATTTTGTTTTTTTCTTGCCCTAGCATGTATATTTATTCAACACAAGAACAACAATCCTACAGAGAAAACTGCGACCAAAAGCAGTGTATGAAATCAAAGTCCGATCTATTCCCCATCACGATTACTTCAAAGGCTTCTGGAGTGAGTGGAGTCCAAGTTCTACCTTTGAAACCCCAGAACTGAGGAATCAAGGTAAGCAAGGGCTATAACACAAGCCCTGTGCCTTCCACAAGATGTCACATTCTGGGGTGTAGCAGAGAGAGAGAGGGCAGAAGATCGGTGTAAATAACCCACAAGTCAGGACGCTGAGAGCCCTCTTCCATTTTCTTTGGAGAATTTTCTGACTGCCATCTTTGTCATTTTTTCTGGGATGAGAGAAGTGGGAGCTGAGTCACAGCACCTGATAATGGATACAGGTTGTCTCGATGTCACTGTCTCGGGTACTCAGGGGTCTACTAACGAATCTGCATGAAATTCTTACGCATTCCCCTTCCCACCTTTGTCAGGGGTCACGGCTGATCTCTCTGTCATCCCTCTAGGTGATAAATATCTTTGTTAATAGAAAGGGAGCATGCCATTGTGAGTATCTATTACATCTCCATTCCCAGAACAATAAAGATGCTATGGGGGACACCGATAGCCAGAGAAGCCGGAGCACATGCTTCAGGACAGTGCCCAAGGCAACTTACCTAAAACTTCCATTTGATGGGGATGGAGGTTTTCCATGCTGCACCAGCCTCACACTCTCATTCTGGAACTTGCTGCAGCTTCCGGATGAACATTTATCTCTTCAACTCTCATTTAGACTTTCTCCCCTTTGGGTGTGGGTAGTTGGATAGAGGTTTTTAGGCCATCATGGAAGGTCATCTTTACATTTCAAGTAGTTGATGTTCTTGCTGTGGTCACCCCAGTCAGCACCACTCTTCCTGTCTATCAAAGAACCGTCTCTAAGAAACAAGTGACACTATGTTATTAAGTAAAATCAAACTACCCTAAATATACATGCCCCCCACTTCATGCCTGCTGAATAGTAATCATGATCTCTTCTTATATTCCAGGAGGATGGGATCCTGTTTTGCCAACTGTCATCGTTCTGAGTTTGTTCTCTATGGTTCTGTTGGTTATCCTAGCCCATGTGCTATGGAAAAAAAGGTGATTTTCTTTGATAATCAAGAAGGTTATTTGTGGAGCCCCAGAAAAACAGGACTCAGGTTCCACTTACTGATTTTAGAAAAAATGTAAATACATTCCAAGAATTACAGAGGCAGGTACACACCTTTCTATTCTTAGGTCGCAGTTTACCATAGTTGATTTCAGAAGAGGCAAAAATATACAAAGTAGACATAAGACAAACGTTATTCCACAAATATTAATTCTCTCTGTGTGTGCACATGTATCTGTGTCTGTGTATGTACATATGTGAGTGTGTGTGTGTGTGTGTGTGTGTGTGTGTGTGGTGTCTGTCTATCTGTATATATGCTTGTGTTCATGTGTATACACATGCAAATGTGTACTGGCCTACAGGCAGCCAAACTCAACACTGATTATTTTACTCGTTTATCTTCCACCTTGTCTTTTAAGACAGGGTCTTCCACTAAACATGAAAACTCACCACCCCTGTCAGACTAACTGATCAGTAAACTATGAGTATCTGTCTACCTCCACCACTCCACATATCATTGAGGTACACATACACGTTATCATACATTGCTATTCAAACTCAGTTCTTCAAGATTGTATGATAAGAAGTTTAGTTATTGGCTTATCTCCCTAGGCCATGACCTCACGCCCCCCCAAAGTAAGATTTTTTTTTATTATTTTCTATATTCTTTGTTTACATTCCAAATGATTTTCCCTTTCCCGGTTCCCCCCTCTCCATAAGTCCCATAAGCCCTCTTTCCCTCTGCCCGTTCCCCAATCAACCCCCTCCCAATTCTCTGTCCTGGTAATCCCCTACAATGCTGCATCAAGCCTATCTAGGACCAGGGCCCTTTAAGAAGTGTTTTCCAAATGTTTTTCCCACAGCCTCCTAGAGGACATAGAGGTGATTACCCATGTTAATATGGAGTCTATTTGATCTCATGACTTTCTGCACACAAATTTACAAGATTTTTGTATTCTGCTCTGTGGCAGAATCTTGCCTTGTGAAATTACTCAGCTTTCTAGGAAGATGCCCTCAGCACAGGGCCACATATTCCTAGGACAAAAAGTGCTCTAATTTGAAAAATGCTACAGAAAATAATTTCCTTGAGTAGTTTAGAAATGCATTCCCAATTTTCACTGGAACTAAAGCATAGCCTTTAGTTTCAGTAAAGACAATGAATAAGATGACAATACCAACATTGCGCATAAGAGACCAGGTCCCATTTTAGCTCCATATCAATACCAAAACTGCCTCCCTGAAAACCTCACTCTCCACTTTAGGGCACTTTGCAACATGATTATGATGTCTTGTTCACAATAGATGAATAGCAATGAGCTCTGTTCTATCCACTCCTTAAACCAAGAGCATGAAACTGTCAGAGAAAATAAGACATTTGTCCACAGTTGCTCACTAGCAGTAGTAGAGCCAGTAACAGAAATGTTTTCACAATCTCCTTCAAACAAAAGGAAAGCGATGCTTGAGTGCCTTCTTCTACCATTGGTTTCATGTATGAATGTTCTCTGGTTTTAGGATTAAACCTGTCGTATGGCCTAGTCTCCCTGATCATAAGAAGACCCTGGAACAACTATGTAAAAAGCCAAAAAAGGTAATTGCTTGAGGTAGAGAAACACCATACTGTTGAAATCTTAGTCTGAGAGCAATTAAGACCAGGGGAAACTGACACTCAGCTTTTGGTCTTTTATGTATCACATAAATGAGACTCTTTATAAGACTCTGAAGAATAAAATCAAGACACACCAGGCAGGGGGTTGGGGAAAAAAATCAATGATTACTTCAAACCTGGAATATCACAGCTCAGTCAAAAATGAAGCCAACTAAAGACCAAGCAGGTCATTTTTTCACATTGTGCAGTAAATCTTATGAGAATGTTTCTTAGATCCCCCCCACCCCTGAATCAAATGTATCGCAGTGCCTCTTTCCAGTGCCACTAGTGCTTCTGTCTTTCTCTGCAGAATCTGAATGTGAGTTTCAATCCCGAAAGTTTCCTGGACTGCCAGATTCATGAGGTAAATGGCATTCAAGCCAGAGATGAAGTGGAAAGTTTTCTGCAAAATGATCTTCCTCCACAGCCGGAGGAGCTGGAGAAGCAGGGACACGGAGCAGCTGCGCACAGTGCAAACCAGCCATCCGAGATTCCAGCCAGCCCACCAGAAACCTTCAGAAGAGAGTCACCCCAGGGATGCCTGGCTAGAAATCTGAGCACATGCAATACCCCTCCATCCCTTTCCTCTAGGTCCCCTGACTACAGAGATGGTGACAGAAATAGGCCTCATGTGTATCAAGACTTGCTACCAAGCTCTGGAAACACAAATGACCCTGCCCCTCAACAGTTTCCTCTTCAGTCTGGAATCCTGATACCAGTTTCTCCAAGACAGCCCATCTCTACTGCCTCAGTACTGAATCAAGAAGAAGCGTATGTCACCATGTCTAGTTTTTACCAAAACAAATGAATTATAAGAAAACCCTTCCATCGAAAACCAAATGATCACTGAGATGGAAAGTCTGGATTGCTTGCTCTCCCCTGGAGCTCACGGAAGAGAAAGTCAATGTGACCTTGTTATACGTTTTCAGCATTCTAAGAAATCATTTTGATCTCCTAGCTCTGAAGCATTTACACAGAGCAGGAAGAATCTGTTTCCCCCCTTGTTGGATTAGTCATAAGAGTCCAGATGACCCAATTAAATTTGCAAAGCTCAGTTAAGTGAAGAGTAAAGGGAAAGATAGAAGGTCGTGATGAGTGCCAGAAGAAGAAAAAGGAAAGATGTGAGCGGTGGGTCTATCGTTAGGATTTACTGTACATCCAGTACTACACACTGCTCTCAGTTCTTCCTCACAATACTACTACAGTGTGGGCTCCTCCATTGTAATTGTTATTTTCTTTATCACAGATGCCAAAGTTGAATGTAGAGATTTTAAGTAATGTCTAAGTATTTTCTTTCAGCCACAGATGAAGCACGCATTCCATCTTCGACCCTCTCTTGTCATGAACCTGTCCTGTTGCTGAGTGTCAAACATCACCACTAAGTGGGTGGTTCCGTAGTTACTACCCAAACTGGGTCGTTTTGGAAAGAGAAAGTTAGACATCCTTAACAGTAAGCATAAACTGTATCTGTCTCAGAGAGATGTGGATGCATGGCCATTTTACTTAAAGTGGCTCTGGGAATGAACATGGGGGACAAAATTCACTCATGTGTGTGAAATACCATGACCATGTGTTAAAGGAAATGGGAGAAAGAAAAAAGGCACCAAGCTCATTTGATTTTGTTTTGTTGTTTTGTTTGAAAACAAACTCAAGAAGCAATAAGTTAGAAGCCAAGAAGTACCAGAGTCAGTTATCAAGACCATGATCTTCCTGCTGCTATTATCCATTGGCTTCCATGTGAAATCATAGGAGGAGCTATGGCCAACCAACAGCAGTTCAACATTCAACAGTGAGTGGAGGAATGGTCCTCCTATGTGTGGAGACACCATTACTAATTACCCCAAGTTCTACAGCCTCTGATATTGCCCAAATTAAAGGAGAAGGGGCTGAGCACACCTCAATGAGTACCCCAGCTGAAACCATGCTCACAGAAACACAAAGAAGATTACTCAACCTCAAATGTTTATTATGACTGCAAGCCAAAATTTTGAATCCCTGCTGTGTATGGCCAATCTCCTGAAGAAAACAACAAATAACAGAAAGACACTGTGATTGGGTGCCTTAGCATTAAAATTCTGTTTCAGGGTTGACATTGGTTGTTTGAATTGGTGTGTCTGTCCGGTGATGTATTATTATATCAATGCATTATATTCAGATAACCACAACTGCTGCTAATGCTTAGTTATATACTCAGGAACTGCATACAATGTAACATTACTGGTTGGTTCTGCCAGTTTTCCTCTTGGTATTTATAAAGGAAAACCAAATGTCTTGGTCAGAGACAATATGCAAAACAGAGATACCATGTACTATGTCCAAGTAATGTGAAATATAATGAGAAATAAGTAAAGAATTTATCAATCAACTATATATGGATCCAGGGAATCTCTAGTTATTCAATTTATTTTCTGTAAGCCTTTGTCTCTCTTTTCATCCAGGCTTCCATGGGAATTTTTTCCTTCAAATACAAGTACGGGCTATTTTCTGGAATTGATACAGTGCTGGTCATTTGTGTGTGTGTGAGCTCAGCAGTTTTTCTCTGGCATTCTTTAATATATCCACCATCCACTACAGTGAAGTTCTCTGGGTTGATGATACACTTTTTTAAATGAATTAATAGTATTCTGTAGAGCTATTTCATAGATAAATGTATGGTGTGTGTTACCATTTCATGTCTAATAAAATGCTAAGGAACTCTGTGGCTGTAATGTACTCTGTGGCAACTACACATAAATAAATGGGCTCTACAGTTTGGCACAGACCTCATTAGCTACTGAAAATATTCTTAGGCCATTTAATGTGTAAAGATTTTCAGAAGATATATTTAATTAATTCAATAATGAACTAATAGCCATTCATAGAGAAGCCATGATGCCTTACTTATACGGTATGCTAGTCACTAAACAATGGAATGAGACACTCCAAGCTCACAGTTATATGGAGAAAAAAAAACAGACTAATATTAAAATGTCACATTTATGTTTTATGTCAAATATCAGTCAAGATTCTTAGCATTTAGCAAAGTAAGTAAATTTTAACCAGAAAGAGAGTTTCCTGAAACTATTAAATGGTTCACATCTGGGAAGAACATCTAGGAAGGGGAAGAGCCAGTCTTGCAGGCCACAGTGTCTCCCTGTATCTCTGAGAGGGACGAGTCCAGAAACTGAAAATAGTTTCTGTCACTTGGGTCACCTGCTCCCGGGAAGTCTTAGCAATGACACCAAGTGACTTCACACCACAGATTGCAGGAGTGTGACAGAGGTACAGCCTGTGGATGACAGCAGCAAGCTTTGCCCTTGTGTAGGCCAGGGAGGTATGTAAGAGGACCACTGGCATTTAAGTAAGAGGCAGGCACTGGTACAGGGGGTAGGGGGGATCCCCAACATACAATGAAGATTCCACTGCTAGGACAGAAGAAAAGATAAAAGCCAGGTAAAGAGGGTGAAGAGATGACACAGCAGCTATGCACACTGACTGCTCTTCAGTTTCAGAGTACCCAAGTTCAATTCCCAGTATTTTAATGGTGATTCAGCACTGTCTGTAACTTTGTTTTTTGGTTTTTTTTTTTTTTTTGGTTTTTTTTGTTTTTTTTGTTTTTTTTGTTTTTTTTTTTTTTGTTTTTTTTTTTTTTTTTTTTGGTCTTTCAAGACAGGGTTTCTCTGTATAGCCCTGGCTGTCCTGGAACTCACTCTGTAGGTCAGACTGGTCTTGAACTCAGAAATCTGCCTGCCTCTGCCTCCCAAGTGCTTGGATTAAAGGCGTGCGCCACCACTGCCTGGCTGTCAGTAACTTCTTTTGGCAGGAATCCAACACCCTATTCTGGCCTCTCTGAGAACCAGGTATGCATGTGAAACACAGATGTAGATGCAAACAAAACACCCACACACAGATAAAATGATATATTTTTTTTCAATTTGGATTTTCTTTTTTTGTTTTGTTTTATTTTTTTATTTTTTCTTTTTTTTAATTTTTATTTTCTATATTCTATGTTTACATTCCAAAGGCTTTCCCCTTTCCCAGTTTCCCCCCTCCCTATGTCCCATACTTCCTTCCCCCCAACTATTCCCCAATCATTCCCCCTCCCCCCACGGTTTCTCTACAAAACTGGATCCAATCTTTACAGGCCCAGGGTCCTCTCCTTTCTTCTTGGGAATCATTTGACTTGCTAATTGTGCCTTCAGTATTTAGGGCTTCTGGGCTCATTAATATCCACTTATCAGTGATTGCATTTCATGTGTATTCTTTTGTGATTGGGTTAGCTCACTCAGGATGATATTTTCCAGGTCTAACCATTTACCTGCAAATTGCATGAATTCATTATTTTTAATTGCTGAGTAGTATTCCATTGTATAAATATACCACATTTTCTGTATCCATTCCTCCTTTGAGGGATATTTGGGCTCCTTCCAATTTCTGGCTATTATAAACAAGGTTGCTATAAACATAGTGGAGCATGTGTCTTTATTGTATGCAGGGGAATCCACTGGGTATATGCCCAGGAGTGGTATGCCAGGGTCCTCTGGAAGGGACATGCCCAACATTTCAAATGATTTCCCCTTTCCTGAATCCCCCCTCCCCAAAAGTCTCATAAATCCTCTTCCCTGCCCCTGTTCCCCAATCAACCTCTTCCCGCTTCCCTGTCCTGGTATTTCCCTACACTGCTGCACTGAGCCTTTTCTAGGACCAGGGACCTCTCCTTCCTTCTTCTTGGGCTTTATTATGATATATGAATTGTGTCTTGGATATTCCAAGCTTCTAGGCTAATATCCACGTATCAGTGCATACCATGAGTGTTCTTTTGTGATTGGGTTACCTCACTTAGGATCATATTCTCCAGTTCCATTCATTTGTCTAAGAATTTCATGAATTCATTGTTTTTAATGGCTGAGTAGTATTCCATAGTGTAAATAAACCACATTTTCTGTATCTATTCCTCTGTTGAGGGATATCTGGATTCTTTCCAGCTTCTGGCTATTTTAAATAGGGCTGCTATGAACATAGTAGAACAATTTTTAAAATGTCTTTTTAAAAAACAGGCAAAGACTGTAAGGAAGGAGATATAAGCAAGGGCAACATGAAGGTCACATTTCATATGATCACACCAGGCACTGGAGTGTGCCAGTAGCTGAGCCTGGAGATGACATGGGGCTTTTCTCAACATAGGGAAAAGTATAGTGATCCATGCAGTTGTGAGCGAAAGCATTCGGAGGATTGTACAAGTATAGCAACTAGTGTATCATCACTGACTCAGCTCCAGTAACATCAGAAAGGAAGAGAAATCACATTTTCATGGAAATAGCATAATTCACCTTGGATGTGTACTTTAAAAATGTCTGTATATTATGTTGTATGTTGGTCAGTTAGGGCTACTTAAACAAAGCACTGTGGTACAGGTAACTTAAAACAACAGAAAATTATTTCTCACAGCTCTCACGGGGTTCTGATGAAGGTTGTGGATCGAAGCGCAGAGTTCTCGCTGTACCTTAAATCATGGAACGTGCCCCCCAAGGACCCTTGGACTGATTTTACAAGGTCCCACCTCAGAGTAGAAGGTAAAATTTCAATATGAATTGTGAGGATACCAATATTCAGACTGCAGTACATTATAAGGTTATTCTTCCTAGGGTATGGTTATAATTTCATTAATAAACTGAATGACAAATGATGCTCTTTAACTTTTTATTTCTTTGAAATAAGAAATAATTTCAAGATAATTGAAGAGACAGAAAAAGTCCCATCTTTAAAAACATATATTTGCCACCCTTAGAATTTCTGCCACTCAACTCTTAGCAATATTCTTAGTTTGTAGAGTTATCATGTCCTTGGAATTTTCAAGGTCATTCTCTTAGATCAAGAGCTACCTTTCGCTGCATATTTATGATTCATTAGGTCCCTAACTATAATTATAATAAGTTCTACTGCCTTAAATGAGTGGCAACATCTTTATCTTCTGTGAGCATACATGTGATTTAGTACAAGCAGTTGTACAGAATGTACTCACATCCTAGTGTTAATGGGGATGCCAACATAGCTGAAACAAGATGGATAGGAACCGTTCACTTGGTGAGTGGTGTGGTGAGTCATGTCTGTGAGCTACTACTTGCCTAAGAACAAGTATTCCAGAGGACAAAAGAGTTGTGACTAGAGCTGAAATAACAGAGTCAATGGAGATCCTCAATTCAGCAAGCAATTTGCTATTTGTGCTATAGGGGCTGGATATGCTTGCAAAGACTGGGGGCTTTACGAACTTCATGTGACACATTGTTTCACACTGGGGCGTTCCAGCCCATGTATGTTCTTTAGGTGGGGGCGGGGCATAATAGGGGAGGGACTCTGTAAGGGAGGGACCAGGAAGGAGAGGAATGTTCAGGATGGAGAGAAAGAGAGAGAGGAGAGAGATGAGAGAGGAGAGAGAGGAGAGAGAAGAGAGAGAACAGAGAGAGCAGAGAGAAGAGAGATTAGAGAGAATAGAGAGAACAGAGAGAGAAGAGAGAGAGAACTTCATGTGGGAGCTGGGAGCTGGAGAGATGACTCAGCATTTAAGAACTTACTGTTCTTGCAGAAGCTCTCAGTTCAGTTTTCTTTTCTTTCTTTTTTTAATTTTTATTTTCTATATTCTTTGTTTATATTCCAAAGGCTTTCCCCTTTCCCAGTTCCCCCCCACCATATGTCCCATAATTCCTCTCCCCCCCAACAATTCCCCAATCATCCCCCCCCACGATTTCTCTGTTCTGGGTCTACAAAACTGGATCCAATCTTTTCAGGCCACAGTTCAGTTTTCTGCACCCACATGGCAGCTCAAAACTGCCTATAACTCCAGTTCCAGGGCGCGTGTTATTCTCTTCTGGTCTCCTGAGGTTCCTTCATGCACATAGTACACATAAGCTCACACAGGCGCGCGCGCGCACACACACACACACACACACACACACACACAAAATAAATCTTTTCCACAAAAGGCATTTAATAATTTGGGGCCCAGGTGAACACTCTATAAGTTATCATTTTCATGATGAAGACGCTACTTTCCCCTGGCTCTTGTGTGGGAATTCTGCCTCCCTATGTCATCTGGACATCTGAGTGTATCTGAAAAACTGGGGAAAACTCAATTTCTAGGATCCAAGTTTCTGTATGGAGGCTTTCTTCTGACCAAACTTAGTTTCAACTAGTAGGATACAATTTAGACATGGCAAAGATCTATATTAAATATAAAATTTTCCACATCTGACCATTTTTAATTATAATAATTAAAGGTAAAGTTCTACAAGGATCTAGAAGCAATTAACACACATACAAACACAAACTCATATATCCACATATCACACCAACAAAGGATTATCACATGACACCCGAAAAGACCTGGACTCATAGAGACTGTGGCAGTATGCATGGGGCCTGCACAGATGAAATCTGGATAGTCCAGTGAGCAAAACTAAGTCTTCCTTTGCAAAGTGGTGTCATTTGCAGACAAAATAAATGTATTCTCCTATGTATCAAGGAGTCAGGTATCCAAAACAAATCATAGCTGGTTAAAGATCCAAGTGTTTGTTGGGCTGCACTGTTCTGGAATCTCTAGAGAATGCATTCCTTACTTTTCTCATTGCACATGCAAATAGTATTCTCTAGAATCTAGAGTCCAGATCATCCCTCTATCATGGATATAGATAGTTGCAACCCCTGTTTCCCTTATCATAATATCTTCTTTGCATCTTGCCCACTTCCCTTCCCCGAATGAGAACTGATGCGGTTATATTAAACTTATTCAGATGAGAATAATCTCTCCATTTCATTATGTTTACTGTAATCAGCTCTACAGAGCCTGTTTGTCCTGTGCACATACTCTTGTAATCAGGATACGTCCATCTTCAGAAGCCTATTGTGTAAGGTATCTTGTGTAATTTCTGCTCTATCTTCATTTTCATTACGTCTCAGATATTATCTTCTCTGTAAGGGCATAGCCTTGTATATCAGAATTTGGCTGATCTGTATTTCCCTACACTACGTTATGCTTATTATTGTCAGTACCACAATCTGTGACTTCTTTGTTCTGATTCCTCTGTGGACTTAAAGTATTATGGTGTTGAGGACTACAATTACGGGACTTCGTGTCCCTTGCCAAACACAGTACCAAAGGGAAGAATGGATGACCACATGAGCAAATAATGTTGCCTAAGCCAACTTGTTTCTTAATCACTGTTCTAAATCAAAAGACAAGCTGAGCTGCTCAGAAAGAGCTGGCCCCACGTCCCTGAGAAGTACAGCATCTGGGCAGCCACGTGCAAGGAGTCAGTTGCCTTCTCTGTCCACATTTCCCTCCCCAGCTGTGCTCTTAACCACTGTGACCACAAAAGTGGGGAAATCATAGAGCTAGAGAGGGGTAAGAATTTTCCTAGCTTTACTTCTCTGATAACTATCTACATTTAATTTTGCTTATCGATAAATGTAATTTACTTAAGGTCCCCCTCAAAAGTCAACCTTAACTGCTGGATGATGGCACCGTGTGCCTTCCTGCCAACATTTGTATGTAGCTGGAAATAACAGCTGTGAGGAGAAGGAAAATGTTATTCATAAATCTTAGTGAGTCCAAGGAACATATTAACACTTCTCAAGACATGAACAAAAACAAAATGGGAGGCAAATAACAGGCAAATCCCCTGGGGTTGGGAAAATAACCTGAAGGAAGATTTCTGTTGAAACACTTGAATTAATCCAGAACATTCCTCAACTGTAAATTATGGTGGCAGTCTCTTTCTATTCGTGATAAGTATTTATCATCCTGAAGGGCAATATATCATGTAGTATGGAAAAAGACTTCTTTTGAAGTCACATTTGCTCCTAAATATGTAAGGTGTTTAAGACCTTGCATGAAAATATTTAGAATACTCCTAAATATTTTAATGTTTATCTTAGCTGCTAGTGGACTGAATCATTACTTAGAGACTAGAGAAATCAATAATTTAATTATATAAAAGTTCAGACTGAGCATAGGGTCCTCAATGGATAAACTAGAGAAAGGACCAAAGGAGCTGACAGGGTTTGCAGCCCCATAGGAGGAACAACAATATGAACCTACCAGAGCCCCCAGATTTCCCAGGGACTTAATCACCAACCAAAGAGTACACATGGAGGGAGCCATGGCTCCAGCTACATATGGAGCAGAGGATGACCTTGTTGGCCATCAATGGGAAGAAAGGCCCTTGTTCCTGTGAAGGCTGGATGCCCTATCGTAGGGGAATGCTAGGACAGGGATGTGCAAGTGGATGGGTTGGTTAGCATGGAGAGGGAGATTGAATAGGGGTTTTTCAGAGGGGAAACCAGGAAAGTGGATAGCATTTGAAATATAAATAAAGAAAATATCTAATAAAAATTTTTTAAAAGTTCAGTAAATGCTGTAATAGGATATTGACAAATACACCGTAAAATTTATACATATACTGAAATACATTTTCTTAAGGTTAAGTTGCAAACATAGATTTCAATAATGATTAGTTTTTTGCTTTTAAATACTTAGTAAAATTCTAATGGAACTTAAGACAATGCCATTCTCAGTTATGAGGTACTAAAAATATATCAATAGATTTAAAAATATGAGGTTATATAACCATTGGAAACTGAAGTTATTTTATACTTAGAAAACACCAAAGAATAGACTAAATAAAGAGTTGAGGCTTTCTAGGGTATTTCATTTGCAATATTTCCACATGTTCCCTTCCTCCTTTAAACCCTTATTGGGTTTTTACTATTACACCAACATAGTATTTGATTTTACACCATAGTCCACAAACATCAACCTCCATAATTTAACAAAACCCTCTTTTCCCATTCTTTTTTTAAATTTTATTTTCTATATTCTTTGTTTACATTCCAAATGATTTTCCCTTCCACGGTTCCCCCCTCCCCTTAAGTCCCATAAGCCCTCATCACTTCGACCTTTCTCCAATCAACCCCCTCCTTCTTCTCTGCCCTGGTACTCCCCTACATTGCTGCATCAAGCCTTTCCAGGACCAGGGACCTCTCCTTCCTTCTTCTTGGGAATCACTTGATATGCAAATTGTATATTGGGTATTCAGAGCTTCTGGACTAATATTCACTTATCACTGACTGCATTCCATGTGTGTTCTTTTGTGATTGGGTTACCTCACTTAGTATGATATTTTCCAGTTCCAACCATTTGCCTAAGAACTTCATGAATTCATAGTTTTTAATTGCTGAGTAGTATTCCGTTCAATAGCTTATGATCATTTTCTTCAAATTTTATATGTATGTACTATGCATACATTGTGCCCTGCTTTCCTTCTGCAATCCTTCCAGTGCTCCTCCCTTCTTCCAGTGCTCCTCCCTTCTTCCAGTGCTCCTCCCTTCTTCCAGTGCTCCTCCCTTCTTCCAGTGCTCCTCCCTTCTTCCAGTGCTCATCCCTTCATGGCTTTCTGTCAAACACATGGCCTATTTTTCTTTAATTGTCTTTGTTACCTATATACACTTAAATGAACAAATATATAAATACAACCCACTGACCTAGCTAATGCCACTCAATTGTGTAAGGTTTTATGGCTCACCATTTGAAATTAGATTACCAATTAAGAGTTTCACTTTTATACGTAGCCTGTTATTTTAAATATGGCATAGAGAAATAAGTGTTCAGTAGCTTGTATAATTGCAGAGAATGAAAGAATTTATAAAACACTAATATTGTAGGTGCTAGAGAGATCACTCGTGGATTAAGAGCAGTGGCAGCTCTTTCCTATGACTCGGGGTAGATTCTCAGCACCCTCACGGTGGCTCACAAGCATGTGCAACTACAGTTCCAGATGTCCCAGCACCTTTTCCGGGTTCAATGGGACCTAGGCATGCAGGCACGCAAAGTATTGATGCACAAAAGCAGAGGCGCTTATTCCGAAGCTAAGTCCACATCACTGAGAATCTTTTAAAGGCGAGAACAAGTGTTGTAGACACTGTGACTGGATGATCTTGTGCTCTTTGGATGTGGAAAAATTCCTAAATAAGGCATGACCTACAGAAGCGAGACAAAGCAAAAGATTTTTAAAAAATCAGATGAAATTTAGAATCATGATGATTTTATTATTAGGTTCTAAAAAGAATCTCAACAAAAGATAAAAATAAAATAGAAAAATATGGAAACATTGTGACAGTTTTTTTTAAGTGAAATGTCCTTAACATCCAAAATCTTTTGGAAGATTGAATGTCCAAAGGAAAATGAATAAAGCATATTAATATATTAAGAGTAGGCTCGCAGAAGAAATAAGACTAATTCGAAAATAAAATCATGTTCCATCACTTTAGCAATAGGAAGGAGCAATGAGGTGAAGGTCTGTGTTTTTTAAAACTGCATGAGAAGGGGGAAGCCAGCTGCTTCTCAGGTTTGCGTGGGAATGAGTCTGCGCTGTGTTCCCGTCGTCTTGGAACTAGCTGACTGGCTTACTTGCGCTTTGCTCAGAGGAGCAAGAGGAGGAACAATGTAAAGACTGTTACACGCATCTGATAACACCCTATTCATCACTTACATCCATTTTATCCTCCACGCATATCCTGTGGCCAATCGAAACTCAAATAAGGAAATGCACTTCCCCCGTGCACCGAATCACACGACAAAGAGAACAGCAAAGAGCTAAGGAGTAAAGACATTCACACAACTCGCTTGGCCACACGTTAGAGCCACTCCAGTTGCATTTGTTTGATAACAAATGTTTTCCTCTGAAGAAGCCCTGCCTGTCTCGCTGGCACTACAGCAAGCATGACTGTCATCTTTCTGTCACTTACAAAATAGCTATTGTCTGTTTTATATCCCCCCTCTTTTTCGTAGTAATTATAATAAAATCAAAAACAAAGAGTTTATAATATAATTCTTACTTGGAATTAGAGTCTCTATTCCCATTCCTCTCTGTAAACTTGAGAACAAAATATTCTTTATATTGACATATGTTAAATAAAAATGAGGTAGGTATGATGAAAAAGAAAGCAATTTTATCTATACCTGTGTAGAGAAATTCTAGGGAAGTAAAATGTGGTCAGGATATATATATAGTGTGTGTATATATATGTATATGTATATGTACATATACGTATATATACACACACAAAACCCAATCTGTCTAATTGGCCCAACTGCGCATCCTTGGATGAATAATTCTCACAAGAACATCACATTCTGATTGGCCTGGAAAGAGTGATATCCCTGGGATTGGAGACCAGATCTGGAACTTTGTCAAATCAGGACTGTTGAAACAGGAAATAAGAAGAGAAAAAAAAACAATAAAAAGTATATATTAGAATAAGTATTAGAAATGAGAGTGTGTTATTTTTAAAGTTAGAAAGATAAATGTTTCTAAATGTTTTTCAGGGACTATTGCAGGGAAAACAATAAAATATGAGAAACTAAAGATTCTATTACCTCCTTTGATTCATCTTCCCTTTAAAATATTAAAATATGGGCCACCAAGTTGCCTCCATTGAGGAAGTGCTTCCTATGCAGCCCTGGTGACCTGAGTTAGAATTCTGACAGCCTGTGGAAAAGCCAGAGAAGGCAGCATGCATCTGTAACGGTAATATTCCTACAGCAAGATGGCAGAGGGGAGAAGCCGGTGGGCCAGGAAGTAGGGAACACTGTGGTGTAACCGAAACAAGAGAAACTCTGCCCCAGCAACAAGGTAGATAGAGCGAAATGAGCTCTCACTTCCAAAACCATGATGTGGCCCATATGCCTAACTCTCTATCCCCTCCCCCTCCCCTCCCCTCCCCTCCCTTCCCCTCACCTCCCCTCTCTCCTCCCCTCCCCTCCCCTCCCCTCCCTTTCCCCTCCCTCCCCTCCTTTTTCTCCTCCTCTCCTCTCCTCTCCTCTCCTCTCCCCTCCCCTCCTTTTCTCTCCTCTCTTCTCCTCTCCCCTCCCCTCCTCTCTTCTCTTCCCTTCTCTTCCTTCTCTTCTCTTCCTTCTTTTCTCTTCCTTCTCTTCTCTCTTTCTCTCTTTCACACACACTCTATAATAATAAAAATAACAATATTAAAACATTTTAGTATAATTCTTAGTTGTAATCAGAATTCCCATTCCAATTTTTCTCAGTAAACTTGAGAATAAAATAGTTTTATTATTGACATATTAAGTGGAAAGGGGGTCAGTGTGATAATAAAATTCCAGCACTCAGGAAACTGGGGCAGAAGGCGTGAGAATTCAGGGGCGGTCTGATATGTATATAGACATCCTTTTGCAAAAATAAATAAAAGATATTGTGCTGTTTGAGTCATAATCTGAATCATTTGTGGTATGGCTGGTTCAGAAATATATTTGAATATTCCGTGTACTCTATCTATTAAATGCCTGTTAAGCCCCATCACAAATTATGCAGTGTGTCTATGCAAACTATCTCGTGCCAGTCACAATGGGAAAAGATTATACATAATATCTCCCCAGGTACGTCTCTGCTTGTGCACCCTATCTGCAGAATTAATAGTAAAAAGATCACACGATGTTGCCAAGAGGCATCTAAAGAAACCAAGGCTTTCTTCATCCGTGCTGGGTAAGACCTTCCCTCAAAGCTCCGGATCGCTATCTCCAGCCTTCTATCTTCTGAAGCAAGTCCTCTCTTGAATCTGTTTTCACCCCACAATAAGACTTTAGTAAAAACAAAAACAGAAAAGGGGGGATTAATAAGAGAGGGAGAGGAAGTGAGAACAAAAGGAAGGAGGGAAAAGGGATAAGGAAGGAGGAAGGGACAGGGGAACCGAGGGAGGGAGAGAGAGACACACACACACACAGACAGAGACAGAGAGACAGAGAGAGACAGAGAGACAGATACAAAGAGACAGAGACAGAGAGAGGCAGAGAGACAGAGAATGTCGTCTCCCATGATTGTATGTGCTGGGAAATCTAAACTGTATCAAGTAAGGGGCAGACTCCAGAAGAGCCAGCAGCCAGCCAAGCCAGACAGTCAGGTATGATGCTCCAGACCGGGATGATATCTGTCCCACATGTTACCACCAAGGTCCATGCAGATGTCGGTTGTCTACGCGACAGCCTGAAGCCAAGTCGATGTCCGTGGGCAGTGCTTCCACCAGTATGGGCCATATTGATGTGAGTGGCTGGCACCGCTGTGTCTGGCCGTGGAAAAGTCCTGGTCCTCGCTGCCACCAAGGGGCATATCTGGCTCCCAAGCCCTACTGCAGCCTGGGTTTATATTGATAGCTGTGGCCCCTGTTACCACTAAAGGCCATGCAGGTGTTCACGTTCTTCTATGTTGCTGCCTGAAGCCAGATCAATGCCCATAATTCTGCCACCAGGGGTTGGGGTGCAGTGCAGGGGGGTGCATGTTGAGTTGGCCGACCTTCGCGGCCACTTGAAACCAGACTGCTGTCCACATTCCAGGCTGCTTCTGAGGGTCTTGTCTGGGTCTGTGGTCCTACTGCGGCAGATTTGTGGTCTGTGCTGTCACCAGAAACCACGTGGGAGGCCCATGATCTGTGCTCCTACTGACTGTGAAGAGCAAAAAGGCTACTTTTGCTGTGATATCAGTGACCTCAGAGGCACCGTTGAGAGGGGAGGAACATGGGAAGCTTCGTGACAACACCTCCAGCCCCAACTCCCCTCCGAAAAATTACAACAGCTTAAACAGGAACCCACCGATGTGGATTCTTAAGCGTGATAGAGATGCCAAAGAGTAGCTCTCCACAACTCGTGGAATCTCTCACTGCTGTGGGAGGGGAAGGACTCAATTCTGTGTAAGGGGCAGCTGCTGAGACTGTGACCACGCCCCAGTCAGTGTATAGATAACACAAAGTGGACTTTCCCCCTAGTTTCTGTTTTACTTCTTTTAGGGCGCAGGGAGATCAAAAAGGGGGTGGGCAGACATGGAAGGATTTGGAAGAGATAGTGATTGGGGTGTATGATGTTAAACTCCCAGAGAATAAGTAGAAAAGTTACGTGGTGGAAAACCTGTCAAGTAAGTCAGCAAACTAGAAACTCACATAAATATTAATGTTGCAATCCTGATTGAATTTTGATGCTCAGGCCAGACAAAGCATATACTCAGATACTGGATTTCTGTGTTCAAGTCTCTGAATTTATAGTCAATCAGTGCAGATTCCTGTGCCTTCCAGAGGATCAATAAGTTATCAACAACACAGTTGACTCACAGATTTCAGAAAATAGCTTTGTTTGAATTTAGTTTCACTACAATGGATACAAATCAGGGCAATCAAACAAATAATAGAGGCAATACAGTGTCCCTTCTCATGATGCCATAGGCCAACACACTCTTGCACATACATCAATGTGTTCATCAACCAGGAAGAGACACACTGTCTCAACACTCAGGCATTATTGTAGCTGATGGGGCACATGCCAATGGGATACAGAGAATCCCTTTTGTTATCACTGCTAAAGAGCTAAGCTAGGTATTTCCAGAATCTTGCCCTTTTACTTAAGCAGCTAAAATACAGGCTTGCATATATTATAAACATATAGGAAAAATATATTTTTTTTTGGAAAAATATATTTTAAGCAAAGATATAGAACAGGTTATTGATGTTTCCGGTTTCCATCTGGGCCTGGTGCTGACCCTGTGCCGCAGTTCTCCATACCCGGAACCAGATGAAACTTTATTCTTGCTAGGGTAGAAGAAGTCTATTCAATTGCTTAGAGAGGGGATTCAAACGTAACCTAATGGAATTAGGGGCCTGGAGTTGCTAGGTTCATATCATTCAGAGCTTATGTGTGCAGAGTGTGCATAGCTGATGGTTATCATTTGCCAGGTACATTATAATTAGAAAGATGTAAATTCTGCCTAAGGCAAACGGAGTCCTAGGTTACTAAGCGATTCTCAAATTAGCTTGCCTCACTTTTTAAAGTTCTTTTACATACAGCTTTTTGAAAATTAAAAATTAATAAATGAACTCAGGAGAAAGCTCAAGAGTAATTTTATTGAAGTTTGAGAGGGGGGAAAACAGAGTAGACAAAGATCTTGGCGGCTACCAAGATGAGGTGAAGAAGGAAAAACTATGAAACTTTGTTTTCTAGCCAGAGGTAAAAGCAGCAGACAAGACAGACAGTGGGACTCTGTGTGCAGCAACTTGACAACAGGGATGCCTCTCCACCAGGGTAAGATGCCCAGAATGTTGGGAAAAGCAAAAGTCAGATTGTGGTCTATGTCTAAAAACAAGAAATAGGAGAAAAGGAAAGAAACAAGTTATACCTTCACGCAGAATATGGACAGGCTTAGCAGCTGAGGGACATGACACACCTCACTCATCCCAGATAGGGGACCTACGACACACCAAATTGCAACAGTACTGTGAACACTACACATGACCACCACAGTGACCACTATGACTGACCAGAACAGTGGACACTACCACTGACCACATCAATGGCCAACAGAGTGACAGCTATTGACCATCACAGTAGACACTACAACTTACCTCCACAGTAGCCACAATGACTGACCATCACCATGAATACTACAGTTGACCTCATGAGTGACCACCACATTGACTGCTACTACTGCTAATTACAGTGGACACTGTAATTGAACGACCCAATAACCACCACAGTGACTAACTACTATGACTTCACAGCCAATATGACAACTCACTACTGCAGTGACCACTATGACTGACCACATCAACAACCAGTACAAGGACCAATATTTCTCCCATCGTCTCACGGGTCTTCAGATGTACCAAGGTTCATTTAGCCTTCAGAAGTCAGGCTACCCTTTGGAAATCATAAAATAGAATGTTTCTGCCTGGGGGACAGGAGCACCTGCTGCCTCTTTCAAATAGTGTTGTCAACCACTACCAAGCCATTTGTAAAACGGACACTAGTCGTATTTTCACCAAGTCTCTATTTATATACTTCAAAGAGATCTCTAGACAGGGAGACACCCAGTGCCTGTATCAGAATTTCTTCCTTCCTTCCTTCCTTCCTTCCCTTCCCTTCCCTTCCTTCCTTCCCTTCCCTTCCCTTCCCTTCCCTTCCCTTCCCTTCCCTTCCCTTCTTTCTCTCTCTCTCTCTCTCTCTCTCTCTCTCTCTCTCTCTCTCTCTCTCCCTTCCTTCCTTCCTTCCTTTCTTTTTTTTCTTTCTTTTTTTTTGTGGTTTTTCCAGACAGGGTTTTTCTGTGTAGCCCTTGCTATCCTGGCACTCACTCTGTAGACCAGACTGGCCTGGAACTCAGAAATACATCTGCCTCTGCCTCCCGAGTGCTGGGATTAAAGGCGCGCGCCACCATCGCCCAGCACCAGAAATTTTCTTATTGGCCATGAAGAGTGCCATTTAAGTTCAGAAAGGTAACATGGATGTGCTATTCCCTGAAGAGTATCTGGAAGACAGCTAGCTTCAAGTGCTTATTATACCCTACCACAGGGATGACTAGAACATGGTATTCCATGTGATGAGAATTCAGCTCTACTACCCTCTTCTCCTTAGAGACTAGGATGGTGAAAGTCCAAAATTTCTACACAGATGATTGAATTCTCTATTAACAAGCCAATTTTTTCATCTATGAAGGTGTTCAGTCTGACCCTTTGTATGGTCACTTAAGAGATGCCCGTCATTGGCTACAAGGTTTGTAGATCTTTTTCTTTCACTTAGGACAAATACCAGAACACTATGCAGATTCTGCATTCATACATATATACCTGAAGCATGGGAAATGACAGTACGCCACAGAAGATACCTCTGAAAAGGGAAGTTAGAGTACATCGTGGATGACTTAACTTACAGCTGAGGTGACTGAACGTCCCGTGAGGTAGAGATGACTGTTAATGACGTGAACTTTAGGCTTGAAAATTGCTGTGGGGGATGGGTAGGAAGGTGTGAGACCGTAGGCAGGGGAATGCTTTAAGATCTGTAAAAATAATTAAGAAAAACTGAGAATATAAGTTTTTCTTATATTCTCAGTTTTTCCTAAAACTATAAAGAACTATAAAGAGTTGACTCTGGGAAGCGACATGAAATACTAACAAGCTCTTGTGCAGCGCTTAGACGGTTGCTAGACACAGCTACAAGAAAACAGATCCATGCATGTTACCTGCTTTACCCTTGCTTTGTGTGTAGTGTCGTCACTATTATCACCTGCTTGGATGAGGAAACTAGGTTTTATTTATGTCAAAAAATGATTCTATTACTAGTACACGTTATTTCTACAATCCAGCTTACTTTATTGTGACATTTTCATATTATATGAAAATCTTTTGAGTTTCTGGAGAAGACCTACTCTCCCTTTTTTAGGTGTTGTTAGTAGCCTGTAGCTCTTTATCTAAAGGTGGACCTTCTAATATTTAACCCCCTCGATGCTAGCACACAAACTAGCACACACTGTGTAAGTCTGTTTTGGGTAACCACGCTGTTGAGATTTCATCAGTGCTGCTTTGCTAACATACACTCTCTGGCTCTTGCGGTCTTTCTGGCCCCTCTCCTCTTCTGTTCTCTGAGCCTTGGACGTAGCAGTTTGGTTGCAGCTTCTCTATCGGTTGGGCTTCTCTGAATTTTGACTAGCTGTGTGTTTATGTTGTCATCCATCTGCCATGAAAAGAACCTTCTTTGATGAGGAATAAGACCCATACTTTTCTGTAGGTATAAGGACAGATATTCAGATTGCATTTAGAAATTATACTAGCCGGGCAGTGGTGGAGCACGCCTTTCATCCCAACACTTGGGAGGCAGAGGCAGGTGGATTTCTGGCAGCTATCTTTCTTTATAAAGGCAGATTCTGCTAATAGAGAAAAATGTGCTGTTTCTCTGAGTCTGATTTGCTTTGCTTAACATAGTGTCCTGAATTCCAACTAGTTACCTACAATTGACATAAATTTGTATTTTTTGATGTCCAAATAATAATTTCCTTGTATGTAGTGTGTAAGTAGACATGTATGTGTGATGTCTGTACACATGTATGACACATACATCACATTTTCTTTGTCTACTCATCTATTGGTGAGTACTTAGGTTGGTTCCTTACTGTCTATTGTGAATAGCACTCAAGTAATCACCAATGTGTAGCTATCTCTACTAAGTGCTGGATAGAGTTCTTTGTATACATACCAAAACATGGTATAGCAGAGTCACATGATAATTTTATTTTCCATCATTTGAGGAACAGGTTGTACTGATTTCCATAGCAATGGAAAGTTAGTTTGCAGTTCCATCCAGGGTGAATATGGGTTTCTTCATTGCATAACTATCATTGTTTATCTTCTTTTTTTAAAAAAAATTGTGTATTCATGTGTATAGTACTCATCCAAGTATGTGTATGTGCAGTGTTTGCATGCCTGGTGCCTGCTAAGGTCAGATGAGGATGATGAATACTCTAGACACAGAGTTAGAGACAATTGTAAGCTACTTCATGGATTCTGGAAATCGAGTGCAGGTCCTATGCAAGAGCAGCAAGTGTTCTATAGTGCTGAGCCATCTCTCCAGGCCCTAGTTTAGCTTCTTGATGTTAATCATTTTCCTATAATGAGACAGAACTTGAAAATAATTTAATTAGCACTTCCTTTATGACTAACGATTCCATGTATTCATTGACAGTTTTGCTACACTTAAGGACTTTCTGGCCAATTCATTTGCCCATTTATTGGTAGAGTATCTGTTCTTTATTATGTTTTTATTGCATTGTTTGTATCAGTTCCTTTTTATAGGAATATTTATTAAGATTTTCTGTGTTCTCCAGTATGTTTCCTCACTCAGCTGCTTCCTTTGCCTTGCAAAATCTTGGAATTTCAACTTCACATATTCTTACTGTGTGTCTTCTAATATTGAGGCCATATTCAGAAAGTCTTTGGTTTTCTCTGTATGTATCTTGATTTTTTTCTACTTTTATTCCTAGTGGTTTCAAAGTCTCAGGTCTTCAAGTGTTCAATCTATTCACAACATGTCTCCGCCTGATTTATTGAATTGTATGGGTTAGTTATTTTAATTAATGATCTCCAGGTAAAATTTATTCACTTTTCAATTTTTTAATTTTTGAAATTATAGTTTTTTTATTCCGTGTTCCATCTGATATGATGTATACAAAGCAGCTAAATTCTGAGGTCTTCTCAGTGGAGACACATTAATGTACACTCAAACAGCATGAAAATAATCACAAAGAAACACTGAGAAAGCTGTGATAATTTAAATAAAACTAATAACTCAGATGCTTTATTCTTCTCAGCCTGGTTACCAACATAAAATAAATTTGCTTGCTTGTAATAAAAAAAATTCTCACAGTTCTGGAAGCTGGAAGACAAAATCAAGACACTGAAAAATGGAATCTGGCCCAGCTCAAAGGCCAATTTCCCTAAAGAAAACAAGCATCACTGGGTAGACAAGGCTGGCTGTATCCAGAGCAAGTTCATGACTATTTATATTAATGAAAGTAAAGACTCCCTTTTACAGTTAGATATTCAAAAAGAAAGGCCAGGGAACATCTTTTATACTTATTTATTTATTTATTTATTTATTTATTTATTGAAAAGAGAAGTAAAGGGAAGTAAAAACACTTTATGATAAAATTAAAGATTTACATGGAAAATACTTCAGATAAACACGTTAAAATTGACAATTTTCATGGAAAATTAAGGAGTGAAGTGGTAGACATGTAAAACATTGCTAAATTAATTGAAATATGGGATAGAAACATTTTATGATAGAATTGAAGATTTACGTGGAAAATACTTCTGATAAAATTGTAGAAAAATGTAGAAAAACATGTTAGAATTGAAGATTATTATGGAAAATTTTATATAAATATAATAATGGTAGGCATAAAAGTATTCCTAAGTTGATTAAAAGTGGAATTATAAACATTTTCTGATAAACTTGAAGATTTACATGGGAAATATTTCTGATAAAATTGTAGAAATATATAGAAAAACATTAAAATTAAAGGTTATCATGGAAACTATATAGATAAAATGATAGGCATAAAGATAATTCTAAGTTGATTGAAGGTAGAATTATAAACATTTTCAGATAACATTGAAGATTTACATGGAAAATATTTCTGGTAAAATTCAAGAAATAAATAGACAAACACATTAAAATTGACTAGTTCATGGAAAATTTTACATAAAAAATGGTTGATGTAAAAACTCTTTCTAAATTAATTGAAGGTGGAAATAGAAACATTTGTGATAAAATCAAAGATTTACATTGGAAACATTTCTGATAAAATGGAGGAAGTATATAGAAAGACATTAAAATTGAAGATTATCATGAAAAAATAATGCAGATAAAATGGTAGACATAAAAGAAATTACTAAATTAATTAAAAGGGGAATTACATTTTCTGATAAAATTGAAGATTTGCATGAGAAATATTTTGTTAGTCTATGTCTTTTTATTGGGGAGTTGAGTCCATTGTTGTTAAGAGATATTAAGGACTAGTGATTGTTGCTTCCTGTTATTTCTGATGTTATTTTTATGTTTGTGTGGGTATCTTCTTTTGGGTTAGTTGGAGGAAGATTACTTTCTTGCTTTTACTAGGATGTAGTTTTTCTGCTTGTGTTGGCATTTTTAATCAATTATCCTTTGTATGGCTGGATTTGTGGACAGATATTGTGCAAATTTGGTTTTATCATTGAATATCTTGGTTTCTCCATCTATGATGATTGAGAGTTTTGCTGGGTATAGTAGACTGGGCTGGCATGTGTGTTCTCTTAGGATCTGTATGAAGTCTGCCCAGGATCTTTTAGCTTTCATCATCTCTAGTGAGAAGTCTGGTGTGATTCTGATAGGTCTGCCTTTATAAGTTTCTTGCCCTTTTTCCCTTACTGCTTTTAATATTCTTTCTTTGTTTAGTAAATTTGGTGTTTTGATTATTATGTGCCAGGAGGAGTTTCTGTTCTGGTCCAGTCTGTTTGGAGTTCTGAAGGCTTCTTGTATGTTCATGGGCATCTCTTTATCTAGGTTAGGGAAGTTTTCTTCTATAATTTTTTGAAGATATTCACTGGCCCTTTAAGTTGGAATATCCTTAGGTTTGATCTTCTCATTGTGTCCTGGAGTTCCTGGATGTTTTGGGTTACCAGCTTTGTGCATTTTGCATTTTCTTTGACTGTTGAGTCAATGTTTTCTATGGTATCTTCTGCACCTGAGGTTCTTTCTTCTATCTTTTGTATTCTGTTGTTGATGCTTGCATCTATGACTCCTGAATTCCTTCCAAGGTTTTCTATCTCCAGTGATGACTCACTGTGATTTCTTTATTGTTTCTACTTCTACTTTTAGATCCTGGATGGTATTGTTCAGTTTCTTAACTTGTTTGTGTTTTCCTGCAATTCTTTAAGGGATTTTTGTGTTTCTTCTTTAAGGGCTTCTGCCTGTTGACCCATGATCTCCTCTACTTCTTTAAGGGATTTTTGTGTTTTCTCTTTAAGGGCATTTACCTGTTGACCAATGTTCTCCTGTATTTCTTTAAGGTAGTTATTTAAATCTTTCTTGAAGCCCTCTATCAGCATCATGAGATACGATTTTAAAGCCAACTCTTGCTTTTCTGGTGTCTTCAGGGTATCAAGGACTTCCTGTGGTGGTAGAACTGGGTTCTGATGTTGCCATGTGGCCTTGGTTTCTGTTGGTAGGGTTCTTGTGCTTCCGTTTTGCCATCTGGTGCTAGTTGGTATTCTTGTCTCTGGCTGGAGTTTGTTCCTGGGCCTGTAAGTCTGTGTCCTTACTCCTCTGAGCTCAAAAGTGAAAGCACTGCTCGAGATTACACTCTCCTTGCAGGCTATGCACAGAAGAATGGAGTTTCCAGGCTCCCAGGTGTAAATGGAGGCAGGGGGAAGACTTCTGTCCCAGATGGTTCACTGATCTAGGCCCTGTGTGCTCCTAGCTGGTGCCCTCCAGAGAGAAGGTAGAGATCTCACCTAGGTGCTCAAAAGTGAAAGCTTGCTGGGAGATCACTCCCTCCTAGTGGGCTATGCACAGAAAGCTGTGGAGTCTCCTGGCTCCCTGGTGCAAATGGCTGAGGAAAGACTTCCAACCCAGCTGCTCCACTGATCTTAGGCCCTGTGTGCTCCTAGGTGTTCCCCTCCAGAGAGAGCCTTTTATAGTCTTATGATGTGAATATTGTGATCTCATTGGCATGCTGCAGAAAGCGGCTTAATATTCTCATGCTTTAATATTCAAACCCCTTGCTCTGAGTTAAGTGACTAAAAATCTCTCATGACTGTAATTAGTATTCCAATGATGGATTTGCCTCTAGAATAAAATTTTTCTCATTTTCTGGCATTAATAAATAACTAGTTAATGTATATGTGACAATTTTAATTCCCTTCAGGAAAAAAAGTTCCTAATTTAGATAAATGAAAAATGTCTCCCTGCATTCCACAGAGACAGAAAAATAAAGAGTTGCAACTGAGTTGTAGCACAAATTCAAGTGCAGAATGATGCCAACAGACCCTGGTTATAGGAGAGGTTATAGGTTATCGGCTTTATGGAAAATCATTACCTTGCCTGGTTATACACGTTTTTATATTTGCTAAAATTGCTAAGAATGGAAGGATCTCAGTTCTGTTCTTTTTCATCCTGACCGAGATCTATACAAGATATTCCACAGAGGATTGAGACCACCAAGCATGTTTCCATGATCGAGAGAAAGGCAATGAGGACCATGGATTTTAAGAGAGAGACAGCTTCCTGTCCAGAAAACCATTTTTACGCTGCTTCCATTAAGTCAGCTCTCAACAGAAAGAAGTTTTGCTATTAGAATTATATTTCTCTGTAATTATTAGAACTAAGACTTAAGCTGCTATTTCTCACATCCTTAATGTTGGATTCACCAGATTCAGTCTTCCAGCATCTTGATTTTGTCTTCCAGCTTGACTGTGAGAAAGTTTGGTTTGCTCATGAAACATACAATACAACCAAATCCATTGCGTGTTGCTGCAACAGGCTCAAAAGAGTAAGGCATCTGAATTCTTATTAGTATTATATAAAATATCATAGTGATGGATGGACCAGCTTGACTCCCTCTTAAGGTCAGAAGCTATCTTGTTACAGGTCAAAATAAGGTAATTCCTGCTTCTTTTGGGGGTAAGGAATGACCACGTCTTGACCCATTTTTCCATAGCATAACCTCCACCCTTATCTGATATTCTGCCAAATAATTTTGAAATATGCAGCCAAATTTTTTTGTAACAACAACAACAACAACAACAACAACAGAAACAACAACAGCAAACCCTTGGAAAATCCCTAGTCTTTTTGTATTTCATAGTACATACTGTCTCCTTTGTTTGCTGCTGTTTTCTTAACACCCCCTGAGGAAGACAGACTGTCAGAAAATAAAGCTTGCTTATTTTGACCAAAAACTTAGGTGATAGCCTTCATGCTCATTGTGTAGGATTCACAATGGCCAGATAGTTCAGTGGCCAGAGTTCAGTGGCCAGTAGTTTTAGAAACTACTGACATGAGCTAGGAGTCTGCACTATCAAGTCCTGAATTTCAATATTTTCTCCAGTTGGAAGTATGTTTCTCTCCTACCATGTGTATGTGCCATTTTTTTCATGGTCTCATAATTATGTTTTTAAGTTGAACCATTCTTTTTTTAATTTTTATTTTCTATATTCTATGTTTACATTCTAAAGGCTTTCCCCTTTCCCAGTTACCCCCCACCATATGTCCCATAATTCCTCTCCCCCCTGCTATTCCCCACTCATTCCCCCCACCCCACGATTTCTCTGTTCTGGGTCTACAATACTGGATCCAATCTTTACAGGCCCAGGGTCCTCTCCTTTCTTCTTCTTGGGAGTCATTTGACTTGCTAATTGTGCCTTGAGTATTTAGGGCTTCTGGGCTCATTAATATCCACTTATCAGTGATTGCATTTCATGTGTATTCTTTTGTGATTAGGTTAGCTCACTTAGGATGATAGTTTCCAGATCTAACCATTTACCTACAAATTGCATGAGTTCATTATTTTTAATTGCTGAGTAGTACTCCATTGTATAAAGTATACCACATTTTCTGTATCCATTGATTTTTAAAGAATATGGGAAGACAGTCAAAGTTTACAAATTATGATCAACAAGTGAAGGTGGAAAATCATTGGCCAAACACCAAACGACACACCAGTTAGAATCTATTTTTCTCTACTCAAAGGCTTCTCCGAAGACCAGAGACATCAACATCACAATGAAACCTGTTCACTGACCAAAGCTAGCAGCCATTCTAAATTTCTGAATCAGAAATACGGTGCTGACAAAACTCCCAGTTGGTCAGGTGTTCAGCAAGGCATGAGAAGCACAACAGCATCTTTCTGTGTCTTCTCCCACTCATTTCTTTTAGTTTTCTGCTATGAAGGGCCCACAGACATGAGCAATCAACTTTCAGCTAACGTTGATAATAAAGAAACAGTTATCAATAAATGAGAACTCAACATCCACATCTGTAGTACATATTTTGTGGGGTACCTGGAAGTCATTTAAACACACTTAGGGAAACTCAACAATCTGTTTGTATAAACAAAACCTGAATAATGACCACAAAATATGCCAGTGTGGATGAGAGAAGTTTTACAAAGCCCCGCCCCTAGATTAAGAAGTACAGGAAAGCATTAGCTGCCTAGAGAAGGAGAATTGTTTTCTTCAGGGACAAGCCCCACAATACGTTATACAAGCCCTGTGGTCATCTCTCAACACATGTACATATAAGCAAATATAAATGAAATGGACTCAGTAGGTTGTGTGTCTGTATGTGTGTATCTGTATGTGTGTGTGCATACATGTATCACACATATGTATTTTTTGTGTGTGTATAACAGTCAGAATTGAAGTAGAGATCATGAATTTGGTAGGGAATGGGGGCACATGGGAGAACAAAGAGGAGGTGAAAGAGGTGTAGAAATGATACAGTTCTCTTAAATAAAGTTCTAAAAGAAAAACAAAAAATACTTGAAAAAGTCTCCAAATGGAATGAAACCCATCTCTGTGGTTTACACAAAGTCCCAAAATGCATCCAGTTGTAGCTGTCTCTCCATCATCCCTTTGCTGATCTGGTGAATGATTTCATTCTGTGAAAGCCCAATTGCCAACCAGGTGTGTTACCCCAGCACACCCGCCGTTTCTCATATATTTATGTCTCTTGTACTTGATGGCATGAGTTTGCTGAGTTTTAAACTGCCACGCCAACTCCAGTGTCGTCTGTGTGACATGACAGTACGTCATTAAGGCAGACGGGAGAAAAAGGCACTGTCTCTTTCTTCTTATTATTCTTCATTCTTTATACAGCATGACCCCAGCCTACAAACTGGTTAATTGATAAAGGAGAATTTGATATTCCAGTGGAAGTAAAAGAGAATGTGGTGATTATACACCTCCTGCTTCCAGTCCTAAACTCAATGAAATCATGTTGAATTTTAATGAATGTTTCTCATCAGGCCACCCCCCCCCCTTTATTACTAGCCTTAGCAAAGGCAGTGCGCAAAGAGTATGAGACATTAGGGAATGTTATGAATAGTTTGTAACAGAAAAGAACACAGTATGAGAAAGTATAGGACTACTGATGAGCTATTGCTTTATACAGGTACTTATGATAAAGAAGGTAACAGATGGGTAAAAGCATTGAAGGGCAGAAGGTTCTATAGTATTCTTTAAATTTTAGATATAGACTAGCTTGAGTCAGACCACCTTAGTGTTTGCTGTCCAGGGCAGTACAGAGGGCTCTTGTAACTAATATGTGCTTATTCTTAAGACATTCAGACTTTTGGTGGCAGAAGAAGGCTTATAACATACAAATTGGCCTAAAGGCCCAGGTTCCTCTATTGATTAATAACAAGCCTTCAGTGTATAACCACAAGTTAGACTCCAAAGCCACATGTCTAAGGTTCATGACCATAGTCTGCTTTTGACCATGGTTCACAGGGCAAGAGTTCCTGTGGGCACCATGCCATGTCTACTTACTGTTACAATTAAGATGGAAATGTAGCTTGTTCAGTAACTGTTTGAGTGTTCCTGGAGGTGTGCCAACCTTGACCTGCTCCTCAGTATACTAAAAAATGCCTGACTAAAAAAGTAAAATTGCAGCAGATTCAAATCGTTCTCTGGTGTGTCTGTCCGTCATTACCTCGCCGCACCTGTGCCTTCTTGAGTACCAAAGCCCTGGTTTTCCTATGGTCGTGACTCCCCAACAGGGTCAGTCTATGGCATAACCTTTGCATTAAAATTTGCAACTACAGAAAATCATACTTTTAGGTATAGAATGTGATATATTTCAGTAGAGTAAGTAAATTCATGAAATTTTACAATTAGATGTTACATCAGTCAAGACAAGGAATGACACAGAAGTGGATGGGGGCATCTATATTTGTCTCTACAACAGAAATATCCAGTACAAGTGACTTTTATACAGAAACCACTTCCTAATCTCAGTTTATGATTCCCTTCTTTTGTTTGTTTCTTCCTTTCATATTTACTTAAAAGCATACTCTTGGGCATTTGTAGAAATTAACACATTTGGGTTCTTATTAAGATTACTCAAGATCTTGCAATTAAAGCATCAGATTTAAAAAAAAACATTTTACTTTTATCTTTTAAAATATATTTAGGTAAAAGACATCACTTCTCCTCCTTTCTTTCCTCTCTCCAACCTCTTTCATATCACCATCCTTTAACTCCTCTAAAACGTATAGACTCTTCTTTATTAATGTAATAGATAAATGATAGGTATGGATAGATGATACATAGATAGATGATAGATAATAGATAGATAGATAGATAGATAGATAGATAGATAGATAGATGATAAATAATAAATAGATGAACAGATATATGAATAAAGCTTGTGAGGCACACTTTTGTTGTCTAAAAGTATATGATTTCATGAATGACTGCTTTTTATTGTATAACCAATCAGAGCTCACATTGCTGGAAAGAATCGTTCTCTTAGTAGTTAGTCATTAGTTGCCTGAAGTTCTTTGTCTAGAGTTAATTTGCATCTTATGACAATCCATAGTTTCAGTCTCCTTGCAAACACATTCTGCCTTCTGAGCACTCTCGATTTCCTCCAAGAGGATGTTAAACACAACTCATAATCTCCAAGAATTTGTCATCATCAAAACAAAATAAGCATCTGTGTCAATTGAAGCGCTGACACCTGCATAATAATTCAGAAAGTCTTCCTCTGAAACCTGATGGAGGAAAAAGGGAAGGGTAGAAGAAACAGTGTCAAAATATGTGAGCCACACACTTCATTTCTCCAAAAACACTAGATATATGTATGGTTTGCAACAAATATTCAAGCAGCATTGCTGAAGTCAAGAATGTGCCCTGTATTTCCTTTCTGAAACTGTTTTTTTGAGTTGGGATGTTTACAGTGGGCAACCAAAGACTCACCTGCATCTCAGTTGTATAAACTTCTTCCTCAAGCCTTCACTATTGATATCTAGATCTCTTCTGAGTCACACAATAAGGTAGCCATTGACCACATGTGGGTGTTTGAATTTACAAACATGAAGTCTAATCAAAAATCACATTTCTTGGGGTACTGACCGTACTCCCTCTGCTCACCAGCTACAGGTAGCCAGCAGTTGGCGTACTGGAAAACAGATGAGATCAGTTCTGTCACTATAGCAAGCCCTCTGAGGTAATCCTGCTCTAGATTAGATACTGCCTGCTTGTAATCACGATTAATAGTCAATCATCTGTGCTCACGGGTTCTGAACTTATGCATTTGATCAACTCTTATTGGAGGAATTTAAAGTAAGTAAAATTGTGTCTATACTGTATCTGTACAGGATGAAGTTTACGAGCAAAATATGATGTCATTTTATATAAAGGTCGTGAGGATTTAGAAATTTTTGTTATTTGGGGTAAGTCCTAGAATAAATACTCTATGGACAAAACGATATAATTAAGCCTTAGAATAAAGATTTTATAGTACAAATGAGCAGACAATGTATGCTTTCCAGAAGAGTCTAAGCCAAACGCACGTCGAGCTAGAACTAGAGAAAAGAGCATCTTACAGGATCCATAAGGGAGCACTCTGGAAACAGGATGCATGCTACCCAATGGACAGCAGCCAGGTGCAAGACAATTGCCATGTCGTAGGTTCAAGATCCAACTTATCAGTCTGGCCAAGAAGTGGGTTTTTGATTAGATCAACCCTGGCTTTCTATGCTAGGTGACTGTACTGAGAACAAAGATAGTAATTAGCATCTAGCTTCCCCTCCTCCATCCCTCAGTCCCTCCATCTCTCCCTCCCCTTCTTTCCTCCTTGTTCTTGGCCTCTCCAACTCCTTGTACTAGTAATAGAGATGTTCTATCCCTCTTGATCCTAGAAGCACAACTCAAGGCTGAAAATGAGATGAAGTTGGTAAGCCTCCTAGGTGAACATAGTCTGACCCTGTGGAAAGAATAGCAAGGAATAATAATAGCTGTCTTAATATCTTATTCTTCGCTGTCAAGATGGTAATTTTGTGAGTAATTATGTCATGCATTTTAAAAAGTCATCACTTTCAAAATAAAATGTTAACAGAAGCATCATATCAATAGTATTTATAAATGACCCTGAAGCACAATCACTTTACTGTAATAAGGTCATCAATAAAAACACCGCACAGCTAGATTAAAGCAGGCACAAAAATAAACATTTGTCCAGTCCCAAGCAATATACATTCCTGTTAACTTCTATACAGTTCATTAAGGTAGAGTATGCTATATTACAATAAAGTATTATATTTTTATCAAAAACAAAACAAAACAAAACAAAACAAAACAAAACAAAACAAAACAAAACAAAAGCACAGCCAGGAAGCCTAAGGAAGCAAGTAACATGTTAGCTAATGAGAAAAAAAAACTTATTTTGGAAATCGTTTACTAGCACAGTTAGATGTTCTCTTTTATTGTAACAGTTGCTGTTTCTGACCTTTCATTTTAAAAAACAATCTGCCAAGTCTTAACTTGTTAAAGGCAAATCTCTCAGAAAGTACCAAATGATGTTTTTGAAAAATGTCTAAACTGGTAGCTCACAGAAATCTCAATTTCTGATTGCTAGAGAAGATGTCGGTTGTTCTCATCATAATAAGTAGATAATATCATATATGTAGAGCTTACCACTAGAAGCAATCATTATTTTAAATAAAAGGTTTAGCGTGTAATAATATAAATAACTTCAATATTCTTATTTACCAATCAGAATGCTGTTTTTTATTTGATTACCAGTGTTTATTTGATTTCTACTTAAATGATGCCAAGATAATATTTACATATGAGAACATCTCACTGTAGAGTAAATAGCTTGAGAGACAGGTTTGTGATAACGTGACAATTCACCATCGGCCAGACTGTTTTAAGAGCTATATGAGACATTTTTTGCCGATAGAATACCGATTATATTTGCATGCAAATAATGATCTCCCATAAACATAAGGATATAGGAAGACACAGCCCTTCTAAGTATTGTTATATTACTGATTTTTTTTGTTTTGGGGTTTACTTTAGATGAAATAAGAGTGAATTTCTACTCAAACGCTTTCTAAATAACTGATCAGTTAAGCTCAACTTCTCAGTAATTTAATGCGTGCCCTTCGCAGCTCCGAGGATGATCGTACGTAAATGTGTTTTGAATGATATTGCTAAATGACATTTGAGACATGAGTGAGTATAAAACTCGTAGAGTGGTACTTTATTTCTCTGTTCCCTTGGAAACAAGGGGAATGTCCTGAGCTTAGTAAGGCAGTGCCTGCCATGAGATAATTCCCCATATTTGTGATGTACTTTGTCCCATCAGTGCAGAAGAGCCAAGACCCGAGAGAGCACTGGAAGGAGCGAGCTACCCTTCCGGCTATCATCTTCTCTCCTCGTTAGGTTCCCTTTCTGTTCTGAGTCTCTATCAGACTGCCAGTTATCACGAGTTCTGCAGACAGCCTGAGCGTTTCTAAGATACCGGTTACTGGTATCTTAGAGCACCAGAGAAAGATGCTATGAGATCAATACCAGTGTCTGAGTGCCAAGTGACAATGAGGTCAGTAAATTCTGTTCTAAAGAATCAGGAGAAGAATCCAATACATGTGATTTAAAAAAAAAAAAAGGATAACCTTTTGAGGGTTCTTCCTGTGGTGTACTTTACCTTTACTGCTACATGTGAGATCCATATCAGAAACTCAGCTGCCAGTGGGTGGTTTATATTCTCAGTGAGTTTTACTTCCATTACATTTTTTTCTGAGGGGAAGAAAAAACTGGCTTTGGCCAAACAGGTGTGAGAATTAAACAAGAAGGCTGCTGTATTCTCAGAGAGGAAGGGCTGCTTCACCACAGCCTCTCACCGCACCAACCCAGACGCCCGAGAGAATGCCTTCTCACAACAATGTTCTCAGAACCCCCATCAATCATTTGCTTATATATCTTTCAACAGATTCCACCCGTCATCTATTTTAGAGGAAACAATTCGAGGCATTAACGTGGTGAGGTTTCTTTTGTTAGAACAAAAGAACTTCACTAGCTCTAACCTGAGCACACAGTTTTCATCTAAGCAACTTGGAGGAGTTCAACCGGGATGAGAAAATGGTCTGTCAAACTAATCTATTATTTAGCAGATCCCTGGGGATTTTGTTTGTACTTTGAGCCACAGCATTTCTAAGATTTAAAACCTTGTTGCTGTATTCTAGAGGCCCTTAGTTTTAAAAGCCCCCTCAAAAATCTTTGTTTTCCCTTTGAGGCAAACGCATTTTTATGGCTAAACTTTTCTGCTTCATGCAATAGATTTCTTTAATTAAAATAACAATTTTGAACTGGGGAAGACCCTTAAGGACATGGACACAGGGGGAAGGTTCCTGAACAGAACACCAACAGCTTATGCTCTAAGATCAAGAATTGACAAATGGGACCTCATAGAAGTACAAAGTTTCTGTAAGGCAAAGGACACTGTCAGAAGGACAAAACAGCAACCAACTAATTGAGAAAAGATCTTCACCAACCCTATATCCGACAGAGGGCTAATATCCAATATATACAAAGAACTCTAGAAGTTAGACTTCAGAGAGTCAAATAACCCTATTAAAAATGGGGAACAGAGCTAAACAAAGAATTTTCACCTGAAGAACTTTGGATGGCTGAGAAGCACCTTAAGAAATGTTCAACATCATTAGGCATTAGGGAAATGCAAATAAAAACAACCCTGAGATTTCACCTCACACCAGTCAGAATGGCTAAGATTAAAAACTCAGGAGACAGCAGGTGTTGGCAAGGATGTGGAGAAAGAGGAATACTCCTCCACTGCTGGTGGGATTGCAAGCTGGTACAACCACTCTGGAAATCAGCCTGGTAGTTCCTCAGAAAAGTGGGCACAACACTTCCAGAGGACCCTGCTATACCACTCCTGGGCATATACCCAGAGGATTCCTCAGCATGTAATAAGGATATATGTTCCACTGTTTTCATAGCAGCCCTTATTTATAATAGCCAGAAGCTGGAAAGAACCCATATGTCCCTTAATGGAGGAATGGATACAAAAAATGTGGTATATATACACAATGGAGTACTATCCAGCCATTTAAAACAATGAATTCATGAAATTCTTAGACAAGTGGATGGAGCTGTAGAACATCATCCTAAGTGAGGTAACCCAGTCTCAAAAGAACATTCATAGTATGTACTCACTGATAAGAAGATATTAGTCTAGAAGCTTGGAATACCCAAGACACAATCCACATATCAAATGATGTCCAAGAAGAAGGAAGGAGTGGCCCCTGCTTCTAGGGAAAGGCTTAATGCAGCAATGTAGGAGAATACCAAAACAGGGAAGTGGGTAGTGGTAGATGGGGGAACAGGGGAAGGGAAGAGAGCTTATGGGACTTTTTGGGGAGAGGGGAGATCCAGGAAAGGGGAAATAATTTGAAATGTAAATAAAAATATATTGAATTAAAAAAAGAGTAAAAAAACATAAAAAATAAAATAACAATTTTGAAGAAAATAAGCTTGTTGGCCTTTGGAAAGTTGGAAGCTATATATTTTGTATTCTTTACTCAAAATAGACTTTCATAACTCTAGAATATATGAGTCACAGGATGCTAATACAATTTTATCAAGCAGGAGTAGAAGAGTACTCATATATCAGCTAACTCTTTTTTTGATTAAATATCAACATAACAGACTAACTGTAGGCAGATTTGGGAAGGTGGGGACACTTCCTGCTTGTACTCTCATAACCCAGTGAGGCAATCTCCATTGGCCAGGACAACTGAAGGAAAACATCCACCATCTGCCCCCACGAATAGGATATGCATTGCAATATGCTTGCATTGTCAGGGCAGACTGTCAAGATTTGTAATTCCCTCACACAACGCCATATGATGGGCTCTACTTGTCTGCCAGAAAGGCTACGTGAAAGTTGGAAAGGGGAATTTCAGTGCTAGGATGTACTCTTTCCCCTGATCTATTAACCGTTGCATGTCAATTTGGTTTACAAGCCTCTGGTAGCACCAAATTCACTGCCCCATGCCCACTCCAAAGAGCATGAAGTTCAGTAAATAATTACCAAGCTATTTTTTTTTTACCTGCAAGCCATGCTGAGTCATTATATTTCATGCTGAGTCAGGTGGCAGGTGACATGGAGGGCTGCCATGCCTGCCTTCCCTGTGATGTGAGAGTCTGAACTGTAACTATGTTCATGCATATAAACCACGCTGAGCAAATGAACTGCTATACAGGGCTGGAGAAAGCCTACCAAGAACAAAAGCGTGGTGAGAAACTAGTCCTTCAGACTGAGGAGGGATTCTGCTCCAGTCTATACCTAATTCAACACATCTTGTTTCTTGTTTGCACTGAGACTGGAATCCAGCTCTTGATAGTAACTAAGTCTCTTCCCATTCTTACACAAAGCTACGTTCCGAAAGATACCTTCCAGGTTCAGTATTAGTATTGGAAATGTCTACACACATTAGTTTTATTTCATTAAAAAAGCTGATAATCCCACCCTCTCTTCTTTCCTGTACTGGGTCCATGTCCAGTAGAAAAGTCTTCCCTAGAAATGTGTTTAGGGGTTTGTATTGTGTTCTGCCTTCTAACTTGAATGGGTACTTCTCATTTTACAAGTAGAATTCTGTTTAAAATCTGTGTGCTAAATAAATTGGAAACATGTTTATTAAGTTGTTAGATAATATCTTTAAATGTCTCTTCTCTCTCTTCCTTCTATAGCTACTAGGAATGGATTAAGAAGTCATCCTTGACTGTGTGTGTAAGAAATCATAGATGGGACCAGAGGTGGGTTGCAGTGTTCCTTGGAGGTCAGGTTCTTAAAAGACCTTGTTTCTCTAAGGTAAGAGAAAGCCTTGGTGGAATCTTGTTCCTGAGTCCAGAACCTAAACCTCTGAAAGAGAGGCAACTGACTGTGCATGGTAAGACAAGGGTTATCTGACATTAGATCATTGTGCCCTGAACCCCCATAAAACAGGAAGCAAAGTATCACTGGAAGAGACAGAGCTGATAACCACAACCCAGGCTCTACCCAGAATCACATGCTTACTCAATAGCCCCCCATTAAGCAAGACATGAGTCATACCCAGAATCAAAGATACAAATCTATCTGGAGCACTAGGCTTGGTATCCACCATGCCTAGAACACAGGAGACTTCTGCTGAACCACAGTTTACGGGCTTTAAAAAAATGATACCTTCCTGCATAGTTGTGCTTCCTATATGACATATAAATATTTTCTTGTTACATTTGCTATTGGTTGCCCTGCCATTTTCTGAAAAGATGAGTTAGTAAATCCAATGGAAAATATGGCTTGTAAAAATTAGTGGGGTGGGGAGAGAGGAGAGGCTCACTACCTATGACATGAAGACAATTCATGCCCAATCTCAAGATAAATGCCTCTTTTCCAGCTAGTATTATGATGAGTAAATTGATCTTCCCTCACAAGAAACAAAGCAAGATATACTAATAAATAATTAATATAATTCCACAGCTTTTTAAATCAATATCATTCCTAATATCAACTTAGAGAATCATGTAAGCTAAGAATTAAGTAATGGGTTGGGGTAAAAGTTGAAGTATCTTGAGACCCAGTTTATAGAACTTCTTAAAGTCATAAGATCTTGAAGACACCATTAACAAAATCTATGTCCATAAACCAATACCTAGGGGCAGCCAGACATGGGATCTGTACAAGGGACTTCCAAGCAACAAAAGCAGCTAGAATTCCTCCTAGTACCACAACCAGAGGCTGCTCACTCTGTTGTTTGTGTCCATGAGGAGTAGGAACTGCAGCTTCAGGCTCTGTATCTCTCATTTCTGGGGCTTCCAGTAGCCCCTCATGGCTACATCTCACATGTCAACAATATACAAGCAGGGCTAAGTGTAAGAAGGAGGATTGGAGTCATGGTGGAAACTGCTTTGGAATGTTCTTTGATTTTAGTCTGTGCCACACTCATGCTCTTTGGGTGGATAGAATTGTCCACATTGTTGGCTGACAACAGACAAACAATGCACGAAGGGAGGTTTGCTAGTTACCACGGTGAAGCTGTTCCACATAAAACAGTAGAGTCTAGCCCAGGCTCAGAACTCCAACCACAGAAAAGCGTTGAACAGTCACGGGTCTACCATTCAAAGAAATGGTGTCCAGTCTCACATCCATCTTTTAAAAAAACAACAGAATCAAATAAAACAATAGTCATATTCACTCTATCTGTCAAAACAAGGCTTTCATAGACTTCAAGGACTGAAACGTCAGACTCACTTGGAGAAATTATGAATCTAGTGTATTGTTTTCTTCTGATCCCCAAACTGAGACTAAAATCCTTACTATACAAATAGAGAAATTCTTATACTTATCTTAAAGGTGAACATACACTGGTTATCTGGGCAAACATACAATCATAATTAAAATATTCAAGATTTCATTGATGACCAAGACAGAGAAGCCACAGTTGGTTAAGCACCTGTGTGAATCAGCCACAGTGTTAGGAAATTCAGAAATGCAAATTTAATAATTCTTATTTTAGAGATAAGGAAATGGTTTCTAAGGAGTCAAGCCCACAGTTAATTACTTAGCAACTTTATTTCTGCCTTCTAGTCAGCCCTAGAAAATACAGTGTGTTGGCAAAAAAAAAAAAAAGAGCCTGTGCAATGAACATGAATAAAAGAGCATTCTGAGTTTGGGGGTGGAGTTTAATCACTTGGAGTCACGTGACTGAATGCACGGCCTGGTTTCCAGGGACAGGTCTTTAGAGCTTCCAGGCAGTCGTCATCATGATGATGAAGTAGACATCTGTGTCAATGGATGCACTTACACCTGCATAGTAGTTCATGAATTCCTCAGGGGTCACCTGGAGTGGAAAAGCCAGAAAGAGAAAGGACATTTTGCTTCTTGTTTTAATGGAGGTCTTCCTTCCGTCCCTGTAGAGAGAAAGGGGCAATCCCACCAAGGATTTATTCCTGTGTGATTACAGCTGAGGCACAAACCTTAAAGGAAAGGAAAGATGAAACCAAGTTAAAGATCATGGTAAGAGTGGCTCAGGGCAGGAGGAGAGGTGACCCCTGAAAATATCCAAGCCATCCTAAGTGGAGAGAGAGCGTCATGGGTGATTTCTTTTCTTTAAGAACTGGGCCTTGTTAGTTCAGACACAAGAGATTAGACTCAGAATAGGAATTATGTGTCCTTCAGCTACAATTAATACTGTCTGGCACATGTCAGAAGCAGGCTATGTCCAACATCAGGAGAAGCAATGTCTTGCCTTTCAACCAATGCTTTGTCCTAAGAGGAAAAAAAAGTGATTTCTAGTAAAATGCATGCAGTTTGCATACATTTCTTAGGTATGAGTTCCTCATTCAAGGCTGAGAGTAAGCAAAAACTACCTTCCACAGCTCTCCTCCCAGCCCTCCCCCGCTTCTCCTCTGTGTGCTGCATGTGACTGTCTTCCTGGAATATCAGCAGA